>JARVJO010000180.1:4215022-4267538 GCA_031762555.1 Cynodonichthys magdalenae | reverse complement strand
TGGATAAATAAATAAAATGAAAGTGCATGAGTGTTACCGACTTTTAATGGAGTGTGGCCATGCATTTGGCCATCACAGAGTACAAGCAGGACTTTGTAAAGAAGGCATAAATAACAGCCATGCAAGTTGTGTTTTATTGCCACTAAATCCAGATGTTGCGCAATGGGATCATTCGGGGTAACAGGTAAGGCCCACAACCTCGGCAGGAACTCTCTAAACCCCTCAGCTCTCGGCGCTGATCCTGACACAGCTCATTAAACTGTGATTATTCTGCTCCCGAGGGTTTGGGCCCGAGACCAGCTCGTTATAAAGGCAACAAAAAGCAGAGCTCGCTGAATGAATCTTATTAATGCCTCCAATCAACATCATCTGTAATGGTAGTTTATCTCAGAGCAAAAAGCTCCACATATGCGTATCGTAAGATGGAAATGAACAATAAATAGGAAGCAAAAGCTTTTCTCATGAGGAGAAATTCACTAGAAAGGTGCCTTGGGTGCTACAGGCTATTATAATTACACATACTCTTCAGCTTTCTCCTTCCTAGCTCATTATCCTGCTCTCACATTTTCCAGAAAGTGGCCAAGAGTGTGGCTGATGAACCTGATCTGATCAGGAACAGATCTCAAATAGAGGTGAAACTACTGAGGTCCGGTCCTGCTCTGGTAATTCAGTTTGGTAACCTAATAGTTATTACATTTTAATGGTCAGTGTTCCACTTTAGCAAAAACAGCTGTGCAGTTTGACATTTCTGTGTTAAAAAGGGTGTCAGGATGTTTGGACACCACTGCCTTAAGTGTTTTGAGACATTTTGCAAACTTTCTTGCAAATGGTGTTGGCTAGAAGTCTCCAATCCAACTTAAATGGGATTAACAGTTTTGAAAGGAATCCCCTTTATTTTTAAGCAGTGGTGTCAAACTCAAAGGGCTAGTTGTGAATAACGTCTATGTTTTGTGTTTAACTTCGACTAAATACAAAATTTTGTAATCCGTTTAGTGGTTTAGCGTTAGCGGAACTTCTTGTTTAATGAATTAGTGGTTAGTGAACCTAACTTTTTGGTTAGCTGTGCCCACCACTGCCCACATTTGTCGTGATCCAGCCACGTTAGCGAGGTTGTAAACCAATATGAGGGAGGTCTATCTGTCCCATATCCCCCAGTTTGTATTTTTCATGAGGTGTTTAGTTTAACTAGTTCACTGTTTAAAGTTTATCACATAATAAAGCCAAATGAGTTGGTCTAAAACATTGTTTTACATTAAAATAAGAGATTAAAAACTGGGAATATGAAGTAAAAAGCTGTGCGGTCACATACCATATATGCCAACCAGCTTGAGCAACCATCCTCTTAACATTTTTTTTTTAAAGGCAACACTGACAGTGTGAAATATGAGGTACGCTGCAGACACTGAGACACTAATCTGCGTTCCACCTCATTGTGGAGAGAGCTCATGTATTACATACAGTACTGGGTTATGAAAGGGTGGTAGCAGAACTGAGTCTGTGCTGGATGTGTTTATTTAAAAAATACAACAATTACTTAAATATGCCTTAAAGATATGCTCAGCAAAAAAAGAATGCCGTGTGTGTATATTTAGAGTAAATGTCAGGGTAGTTACAGTCAAAACACCACATAGCAGCGCTAATACGCCGCTGACACTAAAACGAATGACTTCCTGGCATTAATGTGCAGGGAAGTCATTCAGGAGAAACCTCGGCTTTTATTTTCTATTAATGTTACACAGACCATTTGGAAAAAGCTGAACCACTAAGATCTGCAGCAACTTCCTGTAACAGTTTCTGTATTTTCTGTTTTGGGTTTTTGCACATCTATGGTTTATTTTTTTATTGCCTTGTGTTAAGATTAGACCACATGTTGGGAAACGAGAAGATAGTTTACGGATTATGTACGTTTGAGTGACTACGCACTGCACCGTTTCTATGGTGTTTTGTTTTATCACATGCCTTCAGTTGTCTTTTCATGATATAACTTCACAAAATTCAAAAACTTTACAAAAAACAAAAATATGGCATGAATGCTGAGTTTTGTATTTAGCCTCTTAAAAATTATGTTTCCTATCTTTTATGATGGTGCGTCTAATCTTAGCCTGAATGTTTCATCTTGTAATGTTCCCATGCCCCACTGTCACCCAGGAACACAGTCAACTAAAATGTATTTCCTCTGTGAATATTTTCCTTTTCTAATAACATTTCTTTTCGTAGTGACCTGGTGAGGACCCCTGTACTGGACTGCATAGCTTACATATTTACAGCACGGCTGTGCTGGGTGAGGCAGATGTTTGGGTTTCTGCTCGGTGCCATCTGGTGACTCCGTCTTCTCGGCTGGACGTAGATTTCACTGTTGAGAAAAAGAGTTGGATAGATGAGCGTATGAAAATGACCCCAAAAAATAAGAAAGCTTTGGTGAGAAACAACTGAAGGGGAACAGTATCAATGTAGATAAAAGGAGAAACTTGTATTTGTGTGTGAACTGAAACGAGACAACAGATGGCTGGATGGCGAGAATTTAGCATGTGAAATTGTGGGAATTAGGAAGCAGGAAACAGGAGGGCGACAGGAACACACACGCATGCTGTAATTTTTATTTTTTCACACATTTTAGAGAATTAAAAACTGCACATAGAGTAAAATTTACAACACCTGCCCCACTGAAACTCCTGCAATCACTTCAGGATTTATCACTCATGCAGCAATAAAGCCACGTTATGAACAAGCTGCCAAACATCAAACAGAGCCGAGTATAGTAGTTTTGTGTGTCTGTTAGCAAGATATCTCACAAACCTTTGGGGGGATTTTAATGAAAGTTTCAGGAAATACCTACTGGAAGGACCTCCTGACAGATTAACCTTTGAAGTCAACTCAATTCATGATGGCTATCACAGCTAACCAGTCTTAGCAAAAACAAAAATTGCCCTAAAATTAGCCAATAATGCAGATATTGAGCTAAAAGTTGGTGTATATATTTCTAACATTTGACCAAAATAGCTTAAACTCAGTCTGTTTTAGGCCTTTTATTTATGTCAGTGAACAATATAAAAAGTTACGATTCACATATCCAAGAACGCTTTTTCAGCATATTAAAAAGATTTGATATTTTGATCACAGAAATACACCCAGCAGGTTTTTGTTAGGACAATTAGACAATCAGCACATCTGCTTCATGTTAAATAAAGACGATGGGGAGTGGGGTGGCTACGATTTAGAAACATCTGGACTTTTTTTTTTGCTTTTGTTGCTCTTAAAACACAGTGAAGTGACTATGGCACAGATACTGTATGTCTGAAACAAGAACAGACTGTTTAAAACGTCTAATAGATCAGTTTATTTATACAGAAAGACCTGCAGATTGCATCGAATCTTCACTTCTCCCATTCTGAGCAGCACATTGGGGAAAGTGGAAAGAAACAACTCCCTTTAAACAGGAAGAAACAACCAGCAGAACCAGAACTGGGCTCAGGATGGGCAGCCATCAGCCTCGACTAAAAGCTAGGAGCCTTAAAAGGTTAGCAAAAGGCTAAAATTATAAGAAAGTTAGCTAAACACTGCAATGAAAATGCTAGCTTAAGGCTAAAAGTAGCAGAATGCTAACTAAAGGTGGCAGAATGTTAGCTAAACACTAATATAAAAATCCTAGCAAAAGGTTCAAATAGCAGGATGGTAGCTAAAAGTAGCAGAAAGTGAGCTAAACGTTTATATCACAATGCTAGATGAAGGCAAAATATACCATAACGGTAGCTACAACTGAAATAATTAAAATACCAGCTAAAGGTAGCAGAAAGGTTGCTAAAATTAGCAGAATGGAAGCTAAATGTTAATGTTGAAATGCTAGCTTAAGGCTAAAAATAGAACGGTAGCTAAAACTTAAAATTAACAAAATGCTAGCTAAAAGTAATAGAACAGTAGCTGAAAGTAGCAGAAAGTTAGCTAAATGCTAACATTAAAATATTAGCTAAAGGCTAAAAGTTGAAGAACATAACTAAACATAGCAGAATCATTGCTAAATGCTAATATTAGCTAAAGGCTAAAAGAAGCAGAATGGTAAAACTCACATTTTTTGAATACTAAGTAAAAGTTAAAAATAGAACAGTAGCTAAAAGTAGAGCGGTGGCTAAAACTTTAAATTATCAAAATGCTACCTAAAATTAAGACATAACAGAAGGTAAAAGTAGCATAAGGTAAGATAAATGTTCATACTTAAATGCCAGCTAAAGGCAGAATAAAACTGAATAATAGCAGAACAGTAGCTAAGGAACTAAGGGATTTCTGAGGAAATCCAAATGAATACTTTACTTTCAAAAACGAATATTTTAAGTTGAGTCCTAAAAGTAGACAGAGTCATCCTCAAGGACAGAAACTGGTTTGTTTTATAAGAGAAGAGCATGAGAACTGAAAGCTCTGACACCCTTTTTAGGAACTCTAGGAACCACAAGTAAACCTGCAGTCTGAGAGCGAAGTGCTCTGTTGGAAAAATATGGAACAATAAGGTCTTTAATATAAGATGAGAGCTTTGTATGTTAGAAGTAAGTTTTTAAATTATATTTGAATTTTACAGGGAACCAACAGATTCAAGGTAAAACTGGAGAAATATGACTTAAAGTAATGTCATGTTTTGCAGGAACAGGAATCCACAGATCGTGTCTGCGCTTCTGAAACAATTTTTTATTTCCTCCCAGACAACAAGCATCCCACATGAGGAAATTGAGTTTTCTGCTCAGACGCGTTCCACTTAAAAGTCCATGTTAGCATCTTCTGATTGTAGCTTTAAGCCACTTAGTTCATCCCTCTTCACCACCTTTCCTGCCTCTTTGAAGCAGCTCAGCTGTAAAAAGAAGTCAGAGGTGTGCAGGCTGTTTGAAGTGGAGGAGTGGGAAGAAATGAAGGAGATTAATCAGTCTCTTATTTTTAGGAGTTAAACTAAGATCATCTGAGAAATTACAGGGGTTGTAGATGTTTTGGCCACAACTAAAAAAATATACTGTACATCCAATAATTACTGAGAGTTTAATTAAAATCTGCCCAGTGGTTTATGAGATATTTTGCTAAAAGACACATTGCGATAGATAAAAATGCTTCACACAGGTAAGTATTACAACTAAAGGGTGGTTGAGAGGAAACTGGGGACATTCTTGTTCCACTGGAAGAGAAGACCTAATGTTAAGTAGCACCGTTAAGAGCTCTTAAATGAGCGGAAAGCCCTAAAATTTCCATCCCCTCAGGAAAAAAATGACCATAAAATAGGCTGTAGGGGTTATTTTCGTAAAGAGGGTTAATGATCATAAACAGGGGCTTTAACTAACGTGCTGGCAAGTGCTGACTTTAATGTCTTTTACAGCACCAGTCTGTCGTTATGAACCCAGAGTCAAGCTGACATCATTTGTCCATGTTTGAGTGGTCTTCATCTAAAATTCAGCAAGGTCTGCCTTAAGACTTGTTTCTTGAGTAAAAGTCCAGCTAGTTTCCTTCATTCACCTTATCTTCTCAGGCCTGATCCTCTCTGAAGAGTGGCAGCTTCTTTCTGCACAGAGAAGCAGATAAAAACTACGGGTCAGACATGGAAATTACCGTATGTAAATTGGAGAAGAGCTGCACTTCCTAATGTAACATAAATACTGAAAAATGTGGAGAAACAACTAATCTGGAACCTGATTGGCCACCCCAGTTGATTGATAAGGCACTGCATGCAGCTTTAAAAAATGCGCAATTAGAGAAAACGAGGACAGAGTTTGTTTGCTGTTTTTGTAAAAACAAAAATATTTTATAACTTCTACAGTTTTTGTTATTTCACTCGAATATCTCTTGTATACATGAGTATTTCCAATTTGCAAGCTATACTGGTAATGTAATGAGGGGGATCCATGTCTTTCATGTCTACATAAAAGTTTAGTTCCATCACTGTCCTAGAAGCTGTCCTATGTTGAGTTGACATTTTGTTTTCCCACAGCAGCAGGGTCAAGAGAAGGTATTTCCTTGTCCTGAGTCGTTGCATTTTACAGCTGGGAGTTCTTATTGTTTATTACAACACTGTGGTACAGACAGAACTTTTCTTTTCTCCATTAAGACTGAACAAACCAAAAATCATTGTTTCAGAGCACAAAGAGACTAGGCCTCGCTTTGATGCTTTCCCTGAAAATTGAGCCAGACCGCAACCCCGAGTTGCTTTGATGCAAAAACAAACTAAAAAATGAAACTAATAAAACAAGTAGAACTGAATCCAGATTCAGTTTGATGTTTAAAAGCCACTCTAAGCTGAACATACAACCTCTTTTTGACCTGAACTCAAAAGAAACTCAGGGATCGCCACTAAACCAGTTCCAGTGCTTTCCATTTCCACCAGTGTATGTGTTAGGGATGACTGTCAGCTACTACCACACCACCAAACTTAAGCTCAGTATCTGTAAAATGTACAGAGTTACAGCCATTTTTGTGTTGGTTGAAGACGACCAGATTCAGCGGCCATCTTCAACTGGATTGACTCCAAAGTGGATTTACATTTGATTACTGTTTTATAAAGTTTCAATAAAGTCTGTCCATCGCTTTGTGAGATATTTTGCTAACACAATGGACAAAGACAATGCAGAAGTAGTGACAGTGATATGCCTGACCACCACCAGGGGGCGGCGTGTTCAAATCTGAATCCCAATACTTTTCTTGAGGTTATTTCCCTGCTTTGAATTCTTTATCTGTGCAGGAATCAGTGTGTAAAGATGAAATCAAACTGTTTGTGTTTTGTCTTTGTAGCCAGGAGCCATGAAAAGAAACTAGCCTTAAAATATTGAATATTTAACTGTTTTTCATGTCACAACAAACAGAAGAAAAAAAAAAGTCTGACTGGATCAAAACAATTTTCTCCCTCTCCACAGACGGTTAAAACTCGACTCCCTCTCCTCTCAGAGTCCCAAAACGATTCATCTCGTAAAATCCAGACTTGACTCGCTGTATGTGAAAACGAACGGCTCCCGTGGGTGCCGTGAAAGAAAATTACTGGCCACAAGACAGCCGGAGAGGATTCTTGTTTTCTTGCTTTTCTTCTGTTAGCGGGTGAAAAAGAGAAAAAGAAAAAAAAAGAGAAGAACATCATGTCTGTGGGGACGGGTGAAGTTCTGGTGTGGCTGGGTGGTGCTAATCCAGCCTTGTTATCCAAAGTATCCTTTTAGTCCATAAAACTGTCAGGGTACGGAATGAACGGAAGTGATCGCACCTCTGCGAGAAATTTAATTCAACTTTTATACCCTCATATTAAGAAAAGGGGTTAATTTGGAATTGAAATGCCAGTCTGTTAGGAAAATAAATCAAGAACCAATGGATATACTTTAATGAAATTTTGGGAAATTTTAATAGGTTGTGCATCTAGAAGTGGTTACTTTTTGAAGCCAAGCCAATTCAACATGGCCGCCACAGCCAACTGAACTTGGAAAACACAAAAATGGCTTTAGTTCAGTAAGTTGTAGAGCTGATGAGCTAAAATTTGTTATAGTAGCAGCTGAGACAATCTTATAAGTAGAGATGGGATAAATGGCTCTTTGAAGGGATCCGGATCTTGAGAAACCGTTTGTTTCATAGAGCCGTTCAAAAGAGCCGTTCGATTTTGAACGAGTTACGTCATCACGTCACCGTACGTGATGACGTCATTTCATTAAGTGGGTGGAACCATGTGTTTTGTCAAGTGGAAACCCCCTCCTCCTTTCCCCGTGAGCTTCTGTACCCCACTGCTCTGCCTATTTTCCGTGAAAAAGCAAAGCGGGTGCAATTTAAGGATGAGAAAATAAAGATTATATGAGTAATAGAAAAGTAAAACTAGAAATGGTTCATTAATGCCCGTGACCCGGCTCCTATCGTTCATTGTAAAGAGTCGTTCAAAAGATTCAAATCGTTCGTGAACATCACATCTCTACTTATAAGACATACTCCAAGATTACATCTTTGGTTAAAACTTTGGTATAAATGGTGTTAACCCACTTTGTTTGTTAGTAAAATATCTCACAAAATGAACCACCAGATGGATTCTAATGAAACTTTCTGGTTGTACATCTACAACTGATTAATTTTGGGGTTATTTAAAATGTCTGCTGCACCTAATTAATATTAGCCAAACCAAAAATGGTTGCAACTCTGAATTTTACAGACATAGAACTTAAATTTGGTGTGGTAGTCACTGAGAGTCCTTCATAACGCATACCACCAAAGCCTACCCATATCTAGTAGATCCTATTTCTGTGTTAGCAAAATAGTCTCATTTAACATGGTCTTTTTCTCTTGGAATGATCTTTAACTTGAGGTCTGTTTGCACTTTGGGTTACATAACTCCCCCACGTCGGGGGGGATGAGGGAGATACTCCAAACACTGCTGAAAAAGGACGCCAAGTGTCTAAATCCCTTCTGTAAACACTGCTCCAGTGGCCACGTGCCAATTCGCAGCACTTGTCAAACCCTACATACATCACACGTGTTGTATCGACTTGTTTCCCCGCTACATGCATCACTGTTCCCTAACTGTCTCCTTTTTAAAAATAATGTCTGCTCTGACAGCTGATGAATATAAATGAGCTGTCGAAGTCTTTGTATAAAAAACAGGCCTAATTTAATCCGAATTGTTCTCACGTGTAAAAAGACCTGACCTTTTAGAGTCTTCTTTAAACTATGAAGGAGAAACTTTAATTTTGCTGCCATCTTTAAACAACATCTTCATGGTTCATGTGAATGTTATTTACATGGCCACTAATGTATACTTACTCACAAAATCTATGGTTATTTGTCTGTGCAAAGCTAATGCTAGCTAGCTTTGCACAGCTAGCTAGCTGTAGCATTTCAGATGCAACCCAGGGCACTTCTAGCACAAACAAAATAAACAGTTACCGATGTAAAGGTTTATAAAACAGATTTATAATACAGTTATAAATGCAGTTAGGGATAATTACTGTAATAAAGAACAGGTGAGCTTGATGCATGTTAATGGGACACACCTTCAAACAAAAACACTGTAATGTACATGCCTTGCCAATAGGTGGCTACAACGTTCACATTAACAGAACATAAAAACACAGAGAAAGAACCGCTTGGCTAAATATTCTCCAAAATCACGTTTCTTTAAATTATGAACAGATACTCAAAGTTTAACAATAAATAAATAATAAATAAAAAATACTTTACTATACACATTAGAAAAATCTTTGAGAACCCAATTATACGCAGATTACACAGATGGGTTTGACTAAGTGACTGACATTAAGATAATGGGTTTGATAGAACTCTCCAACATAATCACACCAAATCAGGGATGCACTTAAAAACTTCCCCTTCAGTATATCTCAATGTTTCAGCCAAGTTGTCTGTTTATATTGCAGCTGTGTACATGCACACAAGAATTCCCCGTGGGGCATAAAAGTTAGCATTTTTTATTTTTTTTGTCATTGTCTCTAAAGTTCAGCTGACTGATCGGTTTGTTTTCTCTGGTGGAAAATGTGCACGTTCAGAAACGATGGGAAACTTTTACTACACTGATAGTAAACTTTGAGGAAACTAATTGTGTGTCATTATGCCCACTGCACTGCTCCTTGTTTATTTAACTGAAAGCAAACCCAAAAAGCTCGACTCTAATTGTGCGGTTGGTTTATTTTATTTGTATAAAGCAGCTTTATGTTTCTTCAAGCTTTGGATCATGTTCTGATGTTTCCCCTTCATGTTGTGCGCAGACCGCTTTCAATGTTTTTGTGCAAAGACATCTGGATCACAAAGCTGGGTTGTTTTTTTTTCTTCCCTTCATTTTTATTTCCCTCAAAACAGTCAAACAAGGATTTGGAATGAACATTTGAGTTGGGTAATACCATCTAAAATAAAATGCTGTAAAGGTTAGGAAAGTGATTTAACCTAAAAGTAATTATCAATTTGGAAAAGCTATGCCACCTTAAAATCAATTATTGTAATTTATGGAAAAAGATGTGCCTTACAAAAAATTATTTACCGCAGATTTTGAAAAAAGCTGTGCCATACACAAAATAATTATTGTAAATTTTGGGAAACGGGAAAGCTGTGCCATTCAAAAATTAATTACTGCATGTTTTGGAAAGCTGAACCACCTTAGAATTAATTACCATCGCTTTTTGAAAAAAATGTGCAACCTAAATAGGTTTTGGAAAAGCTGCTCCAACTAAAAATAAATTACTGTAAATTTTGGTAAAGCAGAGCCGTCTAAATTTTTTTTGTACATTTAGAAAAAGCTGTTTACCCTAAAAATCAATTATTGTAAATTAGCAAACAGCTCTGCACCTGAAAATAAATAACCAAAATTTTTTAAAAGCTGTGCCCTCTAAAAAACAATTACTGTGAATTTTGGAAAAGCTGTGCCACTTTAGAATTAATTACCATAAAATTTAGAAAAGGTGCATCTCCTTAAAATTCATTACCGTAAATTTGAGAAAAGCTGTGCCATCTATAAATAATTACCATAATGTGTAGTAAAGCTGAGCCATATAAAATTGATTACACAATGCACAGCTTTATAATTTGATTTAAAAAAACTAATTTTGCTGAACTTTAATATCTGATCTGAGTCCAAACAAGACTTCATCTGGATCTGGTCCAATTTGGCTTCTCCTAAAGTTTTCCCAGCTTTAAAGCTTTTGAAAATCTGCCAAATAACCGGTTTGTTGTAACTGAGCTGAACCATAAAAATCTAATGATTCGTGCATCAACAAGCAGGACACAAGCAAAGATGTGTCCCTGCAGACAAGTCTTTTTTATTGAGTTTATTGGGAATAAAAGACACAAACTTGTGCCTCTTTATTTCACCCCGAGAGGGACGACGTGGCAAAATTGAATTTCCTAATTGTCCTGGTTTCTGACTCAGACCATTGGCGTGTGGTGAAAGCTGCCTGGCTGTTTGGAAGACACGAACACTAGAGAAGGAGGAGAAGCTAGAAGTGATTTTGTGGTATGACCAGTAAGTGGAGCATGGAGGAACCCGCTGACCTTGACATCCTCCTTCTCCTTTTTTCCGTCTTCCTCGTCTCGTGCCATTTCCCTCACCACACTCCAACGCAAATCCAGTTTTAATAATAGACCCGGGCATGCAAGGCGTGTAAAATCATGCTGGCAGTCATGCAGGATGTGTGTGTGTGTGTTTGGTTTATTGTCCAGGTGTCTGTGGCTCATGAGAGGAAAGGCCTGGATAAAAATCCATGTTGCAACAGCTCCACACGCTACTTAAAAAAAAAAAAAAAAAATCTAGTCATTTCCTTCCTCTATGACCCATCATTTAATAAATTCTGCAAGAATTTCTACATAAAACCAACCAAAGAAACCTTCATGTGCATCTACTGAAGGTTTTATGGCAACACAGAAGACGTGTGTGTGTGTGTGTGTGTGTGTGTGTGTGTGTGTGTGTCAGGGGTGAACTTGACAGTTATAGTTCCTCATTATTCAGACCTCAGCAGTGGTTTCGCAGCCCTGTGCGGTCTGCAACACCAGACAACAGTTATCAACAATCTATCTCGTTTTTCACACATCCCACAGCTGCACAGGAACAACAAACGAATAAAAAAATAAGATTTTATATTTGCATCATCTACCAAATTGCTTGTCTGTTTGCAAAATATCTCAGGAACCAGCTGATTATAAAAAAAACTCCCTGAAAATAATTATTGGATGTGTTGCTGCAGATGATTACCATTTGAAGTTATGCAGATTCAAAATGGCAGACACAGCTAATCAAACTTAGCAAACAAAAAAACAAGTGCAACTCAGTCAATTTTACAGATATACAGCTAAAATTTGGTGTGGTAGTAGTCGAGAGTCATCCACAACACAAACTCTGAGCTCGAATAGATTGTGCAAGGCCTTTGTTTTAAACTTCGGCAATGAGGTTTATCAAATTTTTCAAATGATACGTTTTCACAGCCCACAGATGGCAAATAATGATTAAACAGCCAAGTTTCAGCCCGACGTTAAATTTATTAGACATGACTGTTTGTGAGGGAGTTCGGTCACAGCTGGGCTGAGTCATTGCCCCCCACCCCCCTCCTCCTCCCTCTGAATTACTGTCAATGTTATCCCTGCAAATGATAAGTTTTTACTAGACAATAAAACTATCTGCAATCTTCTTATGACATGTGACTTTTCCGGGCAAACATTGACCGAGCTACAACTTTCTGAAAGTCACCAGTTTTGAACTCAGAAACTGAAACCACAATGCTTTTCCAAGAACGCAAAACTCGGTTTTTAGGTCATCTTGGGAGCTGCTTCCCCACCATCCGCCATTGGTTTTAATTACTTCCAGCTGCAAGTTATTTGGTGTTCATTTCGTGTTGGAACACTTCAGTGACATCAAAAGCACTTTGAGAAACTGATGCATAATCCACAATTGGTTCCTGCCCGATGGCTTGTTTTCGCCGTATGTGTCACAAAAAATGCAAATATCGCCACATCTTTGAAGGAATTTATATTTCCCCTCGGAAAGCTTCAAAGCTTCATGTTTTATTTTTGATCTAATCAAAAGTCCCAAAGCATGAGCAGTGAAGCCCTTTATAACTAATTGTTATTTCTCCATTTTTGTTTTTGGCTTTGCCACACTGTCAGCAGCTCTATTTAGTAACTATAATTGGTAGATATGTTGCAAATGTCACCTGCAAACTTTAGATTTGTGCACCTGTAGAAAAAAAATTATACTCGTAATTTTCACCTGCATACAAGTTGTACACAAGTATTTTTAATGTAGAGACACAGGAAAAATGGTTACAAACGTGTAAAATTACATTTACACAGATCAAATTTTTGCAGGTGACATGTCTACCTTTACAAACATCTTACAACAAACAATAAAAATGCTAAAGATTTGCAAACGCAGCCACTTTTAGAGCTCAGGCGTACTTTACAACAAGAACATCATTAAGAGTTTAAGCGGGTCACAGAAAGTTGGACTTTACATAACTCAACTTGCAGTTTTTACATAATAACAGTTTAGGTTTTATATTTTTTGAAGATTAATGTGATTCTGATACACCAAATTTTGAGATGTCCATAGTTTCCAATTCAGACTCGACACTACTACCCAATAAAACATCCAAACTCCTATAAACTCCCATTGTATTTGAGCTCTGAAATTTCTATTAAAAACTGGAAGTTATGGGTTATTTTACCTTGTTATATATTTGACATAAACACACTAGACAAGTGCACCCCACACCCCAAAAAATAGTTGGGGGGGGGGGGGGGAGTAATTAACTGTATTGGAAAAACATCTTAAGGAATTATAGTGTGGCAACAAATAGACTGAAATGAAGACTTGGTCATAGACATGCTCTTCTACTAAAACAAATGGACAAAATTAAAAAAGCTAGCAAACAAAAACAAAGAGAAACACCAAAACAATCCCTGGAATCAGCTAAAAATGTCATAATGATCCCAAAGTTACACATATCAAAGATATGAAGGAGGCCTGGCAGCGTTTAAAATCCAGCTTTGCGTCTCGTCTCGCAGGAGATGAGAGGACGCAGAGCCAGGCCCGGGGTCAAAGAGCAGAACTGGGCTCCCTCTCTGAGCTCAGATCAAGTTACAGACGTCTGAACCTCCTGACACTTCGCAGCCTGATGAAAGGCTCTGCTGACTCATTGGAAACCCCGAGTGGAGCTCATTATTTGTCAATGTCAGGGTTTAAATATTAGAAAAAAAAAGAAGAAACAAAACGACAAAGGAGGAACAGTAGATCAGAGAGTTTCATATTTGGTCGTGAGTCATGCGTGCAGTTGTGGAAACACGTTAAGTCTTTTTGTTTTTGTTCTTAATGCATGATTGTAAAAATTAATTTACAAGAACCAACATTTTTTTCTTTAATTATTTGAGGAATTTATCCCAGTTTAAAGTATTTAATTTTATTTACACAAGTTTTAGAGGAAATACCAGTATCTTAACCACTTTGACATTCTTATGAACCAAAAAAACAATGTCTCTTTCATCTGTGTTTTCCAAGCCATGCAAAAGATAAAGTTTTCATTCCTACAGATCCTCCTATTGTCTCCAAGTCCTGTTTGTAATGTACATCACATGTGACCCCTCTGATCTTTTTGACCCAGTAATCTTCTGAAAGAGATGCTCAACTGAGAGAGAGAGATTTTGTTACGCTGAAACGATGTGGTCAGTACCTTCAGCTACCTGATAACCCCACAGGAGTGAAGAAAACACAGACAGTGACCGTTGCTCGCATTCCTGCAGTTTGAACACTCAGCCTCTCTAACTTTGTTTACTGAAAACCTGTCGTTGTCATGCATCACATCCTGGAGACAGACAAACAATTCCCGCTTTGGAGTCATAAAAAAAAGAAGCTTCAGGACACGGATGCCCAGAAATTTCTTTTAAATAAAGCTGTAAAACAAAATGTAATACTTGATTTTGGATTTATCCTTATCCTAAAACGATAAGGCTGAAAATGTGGCTTTCACACATACCGTATGCTTTGATTTATTCATTCGAAGCTACGCTTGGGTTCTGTGCAATCATGTTTGATTAACGGCGTGTCCTTACATGCCTTAAGAGGATTCACAGTCAACAAGGAAAGCAGCTCTAATTGTCTGAGGAGGCACACATAAAACCCAAAAGAACTACAGAGTATCCCATGTCATCGGCCTACGTGTGTACAATGCCTTTTCTTGCATAGTGACTATATTTATAAGTCGGAGCAAAACTTGAGCAAATGTTTATCTAATTGTCCCATTTGGCCAACTGTCTAACTACGATCACACCACGTTATTAAAACCTGATTGCTTGCTGGCGCAGGTATTGTTAACAATGCTCAAGTGTTTTCTTTATGCTGCTTTAAACAGTTGTTGACTCATTTACTTCTGCTTTTAGCTCAGAAAGCAAACTTCGAGAGAGAGAAGTACATTATTTTGGTGCTTATGCTGCACGTGATGCATTTTGGGGAAATACCCAGTATAATTAGAGAGTATTGATAAACCCTTGCAGAAAACGCAAGTGTCCCTGTTTGCTCTCTTTATACAGACTCTGCTCACATCATACAATTTGTGGAATAAGTGCAATTCAAAGTTTCACCATTTGCTGGACCGTACGAGGCCCGACTGACAAAGTTCATCATTTGTACCAGATGTATAAAGGTTCAACAAATCTCAGCAAGACTTTGGTGCTCACTGCCATTGATTGTGTGCACTAGAGCTGCACAATATATCGTTTGAGCTTCGTCATCACAATGTATATGAGCAATAGTCACATCGCAGGTCCTATGATGTAGAAGACAAATTAAATCAACGTGTTGTCTAGTGAGTAAACCACTAAACGATCTTGTGTTTTTTTGACGGGTTGCTTTCGCCTGCGGACGTGGGTGGCTTTGTGTAAAAAAAAAGCTAAAACCTTTATCTTGTTGTGAAACTTCTGGTACAGTAATGGCAACGTTTACGGAGAAGTGTTGTTGCTGAATTCTGGAGTTGTGGAGGAAGACGACAAGGATCTTGATGAAAACGAGAACTGGAGGAAAATAGGTAAAATATGGCGTGACGGAAACCGACACCAAGATCAACATAGTGACAACACGTTAAATAGTAAGACGCACTTCACGTTTGCACTATAGCAGGAAACATGTCCTCAGGTCCCAGCACAATAAAAAAAAAAAAGAGTAACTCTCAAATATAGACAAAAACATACTTGTAACATGTACAAAAAAGGCTCATTGTCAACAAGTGCTATTTAAGTAATCTGTTTTTCCAATACTGTGCAGCCCTAGTGTGCGCCCGGTCTAGTAACGGTCAGCCAGGAGTCTTTTCCATTGAATCTGTGCAAGCAGTCTTTGGTGAGGTGAGGGAACACCAAGGTTCCATGCCATTGGCTGCATACACCCAGTCTGTAGTGAAGGTTGACCAAGTCTTTTCTCCATTGACTTCATCCACCCATTCTTTGGGCAAACAGTGTTCTCCAAATCTCCTCATCAATGGCTGTATGCATCTAGTCTTTGACTTTGGACTTTCATGACCCCCATTGACTGGATACACCCAGTTTTTGGCAAAAGTCATCAATGTGGCCTTGTCATTGAGCATGTTGACCCATTCTTTGATGAGGGTACACCAAATCCCTTGCCATTGATTGTCCTCACTCAGTTTTTGGAGAGTGTAAGCCAATTCTTCTTGACTAAGTGCACACAGTTTTATTTAGCAGAAAAAATATGCTAGGATAGTATTTGTGAACAAATAAAATGTTGGTTCTTCAAATTAACATAAATTAAAAGCTTCCATCATGAATTCAATAGAGTCATATTTAAATGCTTTGCACACAGTTGTAAAGTCTAAAAAATAAATCAAAGAGTATCCAAAGGTTGCATTACCTAAAACAACTGTGTTACAATAAACTGGTAATATTTTTAAATTCTTCTGAGTTTTAGAGACACTAATGGTTGAAAGTTTATCACAAAAACAGGCTAGTGTTTTTCTAAAGAGAGAAAATGGCTTTAATACGACATACCTTCAGTTCAACAATGACTCACTGACGGAAATATAATCTCATTTCTAAATCCCAGATAATTCAACATCTTAGACTCTTCAAATTCAGACATGATTCCGTAACACCATCATGCTTTAAGGGATGAGACGGTGGGAACCTCAATCAACACTTTGGCAGCAGCAGGTTGAGAAAGAGGAAGTTTCTTTTTACACCAGAGTCTTAATAAAGGGGGTGTAGAAATCAAGTGTTGCTGCTGCTGTCGCTTCCGACGGTCCCTTACTGTCTTACAGGTAAAAGCAAAGCAAGAAATCTCTCATCTCAGGACTTGAATAACAGCAGAATGTTGAAGGTCTGTCGAAAGTCTCGGCCTAATTACCATCCAATTATAAGTCTAGACAATGAGACAATTACAGGTCAACAGTCACAAGCTCCAGGGAGGCAGAATCAGACGGTTAATGCCAAATTAAAGTGGGGATGATGGGATGGATTAAGGGTGTGGTAGGAGGAACACACAGATTAAAATATAAATTTGTCTACAAAATCACTGAACTCTCTTCTTTTGCTGACCCGTTTTATTTGTTCTTGACCCATAATCCCTCCTTTTTCATATTTCTACAGTACATATAAGATTTTCTGTAAGAATCCAAAGTCAACTTGTGTTGCCATTAATCTGTCATAAAATAGAGAAGCTTCAATATCAAAACATTAAAGTACCCAAGATATTTTTAAAAGTTTAATGTTTAAACCTTATATTTGTTTCTGATTGTTGGGGATTAATTGGAAACACAAAATTGCGTGAATACATAAATGTTTGCACTTGGAATCAAGCTAAACGACACAAATTGCACGAAGACCTGGGGAAATGTGAAGCAAAATCTTCAACGACTTTGCATACATAGACAAAATAAATAAATACGGCTTTGCTTTAGAATTATGGAAACTAAATTGAAAATGGTTTGAGACTAAAAAAAAAATGCTAGTTATATGTCAAAGATTTCCCTGAAGCAGTGGTGAGCACAGTTAACCAAAATATTAGCATTGCTAACTCTAAACCTCTGAACAGAAAAGAAACTTAGTATAAGCTAATGTTGACTGATAGCCACTAACTCAAGATCTGTCTTGTGGTATCCACAGACACATTCATAAAAATAATTTCTATGTTTACCAAAAACAATTAAAACATGCAGTTTCATTGACAATTGAAACAAACTGCACGAAAATATGTAAACAAAAAAACTCAGTTTCAGCTGTTCAAACTGCAGCTTCTTGACACACAACCAAAAAAGTAGAGGTCTTACAGATTACAAAAGTTTTATAAAAATCAAACAAAACCAGAATTATGTCCTTCCAATTGAAGACTAACGCAGGCAGATACTAAATGATGAAAGATGCTACATGCACATACACATAGGTGTGCAGTGCTGCACATGTAAGGGGGTAGTTGTTTTAGTTTTTGACTTAAAGTAAGCATAGCTAAATTTTGTGAAATATAATTGGTATGCTAACAGCCTACAAAGTTAGCAAAAATGCTAATTTACTAAACTAAAAGTTAGCTTTGCTATTAGCTCTCTTAACAGAACTGTGCCAACAACGGCTCTGAAGCAATGAGCAAATTCAAATTTTTGTATCCGAAATGTTTATTGTTAATTGTAGAAAGGCTGTACCACCTAAAATCAAATTAATATAAATGCTAGATAATATGTAACACCTGAACTTTTTAAACAGTAATTTCATGACACTGAAATTTAACAACTAATCTGGGTCTGAATTTACTGTCGCAGTTGGATCTTGAACAGGATGTAGGCGCAGAAGACAAAATGAAACTGACACTTTGTAAAAAACGATCATATTACCCCAGTTGATTAGGTTTCAATTTGCAACCACAATTCTGCTGCCATATTAAATCATCTTGAAGCCTTTTTTTTTTTTTTTGATCAAATGCAGCTGTGATTTTAGAAACGGATGATTTGACTTGTCAACATGAAGCAGAAAAAGAGCTCTTTCACAACTGACAGAGATTTACTTTGTTTTTTTCCATTAGGTTGTTCAAGCATCTGTCATTTGCTCAAGTCGCTTCGTTTCTCAGCCAATCCACAAGGACGGCTTTTATTCCCAAATTTGATATCCTTTTTGTTTTTTGTTTTAAACCATCAGCTTCTCTTATAAATGACTCCTGGAATTAAACTTTCTAATGTTTCAGTGACTCGTCCTGCAGCCAGGCGTTCGACTCCATGTTCTCCAGCTCGTTCCTCAGGGACAACGAACTGGCAGGACGCCCTGTGTTTTTGTCTCAGACACGCTATGCCTGTCTGCCACTCACGGCTGCTCTCCGAGCCCCCCGTCCAATCGCCGTTCAGCTCGGGTCACCACAAAGGCCAGACAGGGCGGTACCCACTTCTCTGAGCAGACGGAGTGGAAGAGGAGCTCACGTGAAACCTGTTTATTTGTCAGAAGAGAGAGAAAGACTGGTTGGGGGCAGCATGGCTCCAAAATGAATTTGGGGAAAAGTTTTATTTGGCGGGAAAATGCAGACACTGGAATCTGCATTTATGCTACAGATATTTCCACCCATCAGCTGTTAGTCATTGCTTTGGCTCATAAAACACACATCGCTCTGTGTCGCGTTACCTCAGAAAACCAGGAACTTCATCCTGGAATATGATGAGAGTCTCTCATATATACATTATGTTCACAGTCACACTGTTAGCAAAAGTACCCAAATTCTTTTTTTTTATGGCCCATATGTGACACAAATCCAACTTTTTAAAAATCCAACTCATGTACTTTTCAGTTTGATTAATTTAATGCATAAACTAGTGATCGCCAACTGGTGGTCCCTGGAGTCAAATATGTCCAGCTAATTTTCCTCATCTGGATGCAAATATCGCGAAATCAAAGAATAAATTGTAAGAATTAATAAAAAGTCTGCTTTAGCCAATCAGAGGGCTCGGTCACAGCATGTGATCGACTTCGATACTAAAATACTGAGTTTTAAACAAATAAGAAGCATCAAGTTCTTGGTTAGAAAAAATGCTAAATACATCTAAACATGCTGCATTGTACAGTATGTTACGTTTTCTTGTATAAACATTACCTTATCTGCAAAATAAATATCAAAAATCAGTCAGTGTAATTCAGCAGCCCCCAGAGGCCCCCTAAAAATATTTATTGAAAAACAAAGCTGGCTAAGCTGCAGGATTCTATAAATCAGATGCGGTGAAAGGAGTGGATTATATCTTAACTGTCTTTGCAGCAGCTCCTCTGGCTGTGCGTTTGCTGCTTTGGTCAGACTCCAACAAAAACACAGGCCGTGTCTTATTGGTTCTTGCATTTTGTATTTTTTTTATTACTATTGCCTTACTATTTGCATCTGCTGTGGCCTTTCAGAGTTTCATTCAAAGGGGAAAAATGTGGTAATAATAAAAAAAATATTTTAAAAAGTAGGGTAGAACAAAGTCCAATCGTGAATATATTTGAAAACAGGGTGGATTTTGTGGTTTTTCTTGATATTATTTTCAACAGCTGCAGTTTAATTTTTGTTAGAATTTTGGGGAAAACAAAAAAAAAAGATTTAAAAAAGCCAAACTTTATTGGGTTACTTCAGTTTTATTGTTCAGCAAAAGGCATTACTTCCCTCCAACTTTGAAGGCAGCATGGACTCACACAAGAAAAATAAAGTTACTTTAAGGAATGCATATCACCCACTGCTTTGAATAGCAAATTACACATGTATTTATAAGTGCACCTTTAACTAGCTAGCTGTATTTCTAACAACACAGCATCATATTTCTGCCAAAATAGTTGTTTAATTTGAAACTGATGGTAGGGTTGGATTTTACTTTTAGATGCCACGTGTACATTTAAGATTGTGAATTGATGTTCAAATCTCAAAAACTGATTTCATCTGTTTTTCCACTTGAAACAGTAAATATCTGCTGTGAGGTCCTAGCTAGTATAGCATCGTCTTGTAGTTGCAATAAAGCAGTTTCTACATCTTTTCTTCACTGAACCCTGAATTTGTCTGTAAACAATTTTAGTTATTATATTATGGCTGACTTCAGTAATGACTAGGAAATGTTTGATTTTTGTTTAAATTTGTTTAAATTTTCCAGTGATAAACATTATGCTAATCGTGTTAGCTTTTCTATGGCGTTTTCAGTGTTAAATTAGCATCTGTGCTAACTGCTGATGACCCATATGTCACTGTAGGGTTTAAACTATAGCCCACTTGATGAACACTTCATTAAAAGAACATAACGATCCTACCTTTTACTGGTCTCAATATCCCATCTGAGTCCAGACGACAAGTTGGAAAATTGTCAGGAAAAGCTGAAAAAAGGGCGGTTTTTGAAGGAGCTATTTTTATTTTGAGTTGTTAAATTCTTCTTTCCCAGCTGTCGTTTAGGTTTTCTTTACATTATTATCTCCTGTTTCGATTAAAAGTCCAGTTTAGAAAATTGTTTGAGCTTGGTAATATAATCCTCCATTCTGAAAATCAGGCTTTGTGAGTGGGGAGAAATATATATAAACAGATGGCTACAGCTGCACTTGTTAACTGTAAGCTAGCTTGCTGCTAACTTCCTGGAGAAACCAAAATAATCTCTGGGCTCCTGAGCGCCCCCTACCTTGCGGCAAGAGAACCGCCAGCCTCTTTATAGATGTTTGAACAAGTTACACACATGCGTTATACACAAACAACAAACTTTAAGCAACAACAAAAAAAAAGCATTTTAAATGCTCCTAATTGTTCTTTATGAAATAACATATGCTGTGTTTTTAATTAGCATCTGAAAGATACACCTGTGGTGTTTTTGAGCATTTAAAAATATGACAGTCTACATTTCCATGTTTATTATGATGAGGGATTATGTTACTTGGTACAATCACGTGGCTCTCTAATGTTTTTGTTAAATTGTTTTTGTGCTCAGTGGTAGAAAAACAGGCTTCCACAAGGTTTGGGAGCACAAAAAGTGCTCATTAAAAATTATTTATTAATTAGTTTTGTCAGATAATCCTCTACAAGAAGGGTTAAAACGCATAAACAAGATTGTGCAAGACTGAATGTTACTTTTAGTTTCACTGAACAGATAATAAGAAACTATTTTTTTTGTTACAACTGAAATATTTAAGAGAATCACAAAGTTCATTATTAAATCGACAGCCTCTCTTTGACGCCTGTATGACATTTGTGGCTGCAACCGTTTCACCTAACTACCCACTTCTTCTTCATATTAGGCCAAACAAACCACTGAATGTGTGTCTGAGTTACTCTGCACTTCAACATTTGCACCCACGTTTGCACAACCAAATTTCTGCAAAAACAAATTGATAAAAATAAGACTTATGCAGGCTCATTAGTCCGTTTTGTAGTTTTTTAAGTCAATTGGTTGTGGTGAACATCTCAAAAATTCAAGGATTGATTTCTGAAAGTTTTGCTAAAATATATTCAGTAATTCTTCTAAACTGACAAACACATAAACTCTTTCTGTGGTGGGCAGTAATGAGACAAACAGTATCTGATAAAGTTCAAGGACTTCACATGTTTTTTTTTTACTCCCACTAATGGTTCAAAGTGACTCACAGCCCCATCTGAGACATGAAAGCTGCACTTAAACATGCAAATACCAACCAACATTAGGTTAAAGTTATACAAGTGGATAAACATCTGAGCTGCTTCATCAGGCCTCTTTGAAAAGACATTTTCAGCTTTTAATGCAGCATAAACACAAATTACACCATGATTGTGTGCTTTGGAACCTGAGCTGCCTGCTAAATTAGCAAGTGCTGCAAATCAACATTAGAGGGGAACAAAATTAAAATCCTACACAGCTTTTCCCTCCAAATATTTAGCATTAATACTGTTCTACAGTGGAAAGAAGATTTTTGCTAAATTTGATAGAATGTCCTCTTCTCGCTGGAGGTCCATGCAGAATGTGGATGGTGGAGGAGGTGGCATGAACCACCCTTATAGTTGAGTGAAGTGTGAACTCACTCTCCTGGGAGAGGCTGATGAATAATCCTGGAGTCAATCAGTCCAAGTCTCATGAGCGGCTGAGCACATAAGTGTGTTTGCTCACCACATTGTACCCACGCCTGCTCAAACACACTTTTGTATTTTATATTTGTGTCACAATTCTTTCTTCTGCAGACTTTGCATTTTACTGTTCATATATATGTTCAGGTCATTCTTAACATAATATAAATATTAAATATTTTACGTTATTTACAATTTTTAGATTACTTAAAAGTTATTTTTAAGATCTGCTCTACAATATTTGCTAATTTTTGTCCTCTGCAACTTTGAGTTCGCAGCTACCGGATGTACTTTTAGCTTGTAACCTGCTTCCTGCTATTTCTGGACAACCTTTTTGCTACTTTAGCTTTTAGCTAGTGTTTTACTCTTTTTAGCTTCATCATATTTTATTCAGCACTCAACATTTATGCAGCAGTTTAATAAAAAAAGGCCATTTATGATGGATGGATGGATGAAAAGACAGAGAGACAGACAGACAGACAGACAGAGAGACAGACAGACAGACAGACAGACAGACAGACAGACAGACAGACAGATAGATAGATAGATAGATAGATAGATAGATAGATAGATAGATAGATAGATAGATAGATAGATAGATAGATAGATACCTTAGGTGGTAAGTATTTACATATCGACACAATGTACACCCACCACCAGTTTGCACAAATTACACACTGCCACCCAGCAAACACACACATTAACACACACACACCTACACGTACACAAGCCTGCAGTTCTTTCCTGTGAACTCGGCTCATAGTTCACTCCTTCCTTCACACATGGAGGCCTGGCAGCGTCTCTGCTCTCGGCTGCTGCGCTGCTACTATCAGCACATTTTTAATTGCTTGGCGTTAGAATATTATAGCCTGCGTGATGACAGCACGCATGTTCGGTTTTACAGGAGACCATAAAAGCCCCAACAATCTTAACCAAACAAGGGGATATGAATAAATACATCAATACACACACATTTTGTACCTGTAGCTAATATTTTATTTGAATTTAAAAAAATATATATTATTTAACATGATTTAAGTGACCAGAATCAACATGACTTTTTAAAAATAAATGTTTTTCTTATTGTTTTGATCAGTTAATGTGCCATAGCTAAGTAACTCATTATAGATAATACTACATCTTTGATGTGAAAGTTTGACAGAGCAAAAAGACTAGGAAACACTGACAAACAAATATTGTGGCAGGAAAACAAAAGACTAACAACTCTCAGATGCAAATGTAAAGGGAGTAATTTGCATATGAGTTCAGCTCACATCAATGGAGCGGGTAAAAGATGACGTCTCATGTCTTTGTTTTGCTGTAAAACAAACAAACAAACAAACAAACCAAAGCGTGCAAAATGAACACAGCTAAGATTCTGACAGGTTAGGATAGTGATGAGATTTAAAATGAAAATAAATTTTTTTAAAGAGAAATCAGAATCGAAAGGTTGCTTTATTTCTATCTTTAGACAGAAATCAAAAGGCTAAAGTGGCTAAAAATAAAGATTCTGCACTTTAAAAACAGCCTAAAGATACAAAAAGACCAAACTGAATGTCTCAGTTTTGCAGTAGAAAAAAATTACCCATCAAACAGAAGAGGCAGCGTTCCCGTGTTAACATTCTGACAAACAGGGATTACAGAGCAAATCTCTGTTTCAGCTTCTCACGTCATGTAGATCCTGATTTCTGCTGCAAAAGTGCTGCGATCAGCCACCAAACCAGTCGTCGAGGGAAATATCTCTGAACAAATGGCCTGGCAGCGCGCACAGCCACGTGCCGTGTACTGCGTAATTACACACCTTTAAAAAAAAAAAAATACAAAAATCAAGGCTGCGTTTGAAGTTGAAAGTGGTGGTTTAAACTCGGCAGACCTTGTCCAGACACGTAAATTATGCAGGACTCGACTAAATTTGTTTACACCTTCTGCAGTGCAGGTTTGGTGACACATTTACAACTGCATTATGCAATTCTGATCATTTTAGGTAATAATTTTAGATTTAGAGGGAGGAAATTCACTTTATACACTTTATAAATGTCCAAGGTTAATGATGAAAGGCATGAAAGATGCTTCAGTAGCTTCTTTAGCTCCTTTTATGACTTGGCAGACAAAAAAAGTCCACAGGTGACAGTTGGTCAAGCTTTGTCTTCACAACTCGGTCACCCGACTAGTTTTAATATTGACACAGCTCAGAGGAATGCAGGTAAATCTCTGAGGTAATCTTTCGTGCACGGTGCACAAACTCGTTCAGCTGATTGACCTCGTTTACGTTCCGCAACGACACGCGAGCTGGATTTGGCTTCCGTCACAGGATGAATTCACCTCAACAAATTCCTTCTCATCAAACAGAAACAGGTGAGAGGAGACGAGCAGGTGAGACTCGTTTTAAATCCTCTGGTATTGAAAATGTGTCGATCGTCTCCAGAGGTTTGAACACAGGCAGGGTGTGATAAATCCCTCTATTGTTCCGACACACAATGAGCATCTCTCAAAGTTTTCCTTTCGTTTGCTTTGGCGTCAGACTATAAAAGATGAACTTAGTTAATGTAGTCGCCGGGATTTAATGAGTTTGTGTCGCAACATCTAGAAGAAGTTATACAGTTGGAGGCGATGGTACACCAACGTCTAGGATCATATCAACATGAACATGATGGAGTTTGTTCTTCCAGAAGGGCAATTCAACAAGCATAAAGATTTAAATGTCCCGATTGCGCAACAACTTCAGAATCAATCCAGATATGCTAATGTGTAGCATCTATACTTACTAATGTAAACACGGCGTGCTGCGAGTGACGTCTTCTTTAGGACAATGGACTGAAAAAATGGAATCGGGGTGAAGATCAGCAAGCAGTCTAGGATTCTTAATTGCACCACATTCTCTAGCTGAAGCCATGAAATTGTCTCTCATTGACGTAGTTGCCTGATGAAAATTGCGTTTTTTTGCTCTTGGGGCAGCTTCGCCCACTCCTTCTTGACACAAAGCTCAGGTTGAACTTTTTCTTGCAGCATTGTGAGCACTCTGACAACAACGGTGCCATTTTGCTTCAAGAAGTCGGCTGTTGCACATCCAAGTAACATGGATAGTTTTGAGGAGGAGCTATTGAGGAGTCTATCAAAGGTAGATAAATGGGCAAATACTCCTTGATGGAGGATGCTGGAGAGAGACTGGAGAATCATGACTAGATGGGTCTTGTATGGTAGACCGGTCTGGGTGAACGGCTTTAAATGTGTACAAAACAATTTTGAAATCAATGCAAAGTTTGACTGGTAACCAGTGAAGCTTGTGAAGAGTAGGGGTGATGTGGCTGTAGGAGGGGGTTCTGATAAGTTCTGAATCAGTTGAAGTTTATGAAGGGATTTTTGTGGAAAACCAAAAAGAAGAGAACTGCAGTCGATACAGGAGGTACAGAAGACTGTAGACAAGTATAGCAGCAGTATGAGGGGTAAGGGAGGGTCAGGGTGAATTGATGGTATTGATGTGGGACTGAAATGATAGAGTACCGCCAAGGATGACACCAGACTCTAAATCTGAGGGAAGTGGGAACATAAGTGTTGATAAATGGGGGGAACTGTCAGCTTTGGATAATGTTGACTTTGTTCAAATGTGTAGGAACTCAGTTTTATCACTGTTAAAAACCAAGATTTGAGTTCATTACGGAAGTTGGTAAGGGAGGACGGAATTGGTTTTACTGGAAAGATAGAGCAGGCTGTCATCTGCGTAACAGTGAATGTCATAATTTTAAAAAATATAACGACGGGAAGGAGGTAAATGATAAAGAGGAGGGGCAACTTTGAGTGCTGGACAAGTTTACTAAAATGTTGGTGGCCAATAATTTCCTAGGACACCCAGTGTCTCACTCAGAGGCACTCAGAGCCTTGAAGAAAATGAAAACAACCAGTGATCCCGACCCTAATGGTGTAGGGTCGACTTACTCACAAGGACATTGTGGCCAAAGACGAAACCAACGCTTCAGATCAAGTACGCTGGGCTCTTTAGTATCTGATTGATGGTGTAGACAAGGCTGTTGGTTTTGTGTTGACGTGAGTCGTGGATTAAACTGACTCTCTTCACTTTTTTTTTTTAAATCTCTTACCTTAATGGGGACTAATGGGCTTAGTTCACTTCCTTTTATGCACATACATACACAACACAGCTGTAATCCAGGAGCAGCACTGGAGGCAAGGCTGAGCCATGGTCCGTCATCTGAACGCTAATTAATTGTCATCATCATGGTATACTTTGGATATTATGTTGACACGACAGAAAAAAGTCTGGGTTTTATAACCACACACACACACACACACACACAGAGGGAGGGAGGGAGTGGAGGGAACAGCATGTGACCTAAGGAGCACTCCCTATATTTAGTGAACTTTTGGTGTTTTAATAGGCCTGACGTAGCTCAGCACTGCGGTCTGAAGCCTCTCCATCAGCATCTATTTTCCCTCTGGAACTGAGAACTGGAAAAAAAAAAGAAGCATGCAGCGTTTAAATTGGCTAAAAATGTATCTGATGGCAACCGCCGCTGGACCAAAATAGCCCAGAAAGGGTATTATTACCATCATTAACAAGGAGGTGATTTTGTCGGCTGAGTCAGGAACACTTAAGTTTGTAACCCGGCTTTAATAAAAATGTTCTGGCTAAAGTGTGTGTCATTTTATTAAACTCAGCATTTCCTCCTGGACAGAAGAGTCAAGATTATCTGTGTTTGTGCTGTTTTCAAAGGAACAGAGAATGGTGCACACCTCTGTTTTGTCAGTTTTATTTGTATAGCACATTCGAAAAACAAGATTGATCAAAGCTAATTGAAAACAAAACAGGAAAAACCAACAATAAAACCAAAAAAGTAACGCTGAAATTGGTTTTAAAGAAAATTAGACAACCAGAAGACTTCCATCTCCGCTATCTTTTAACAGTTGCCTAAATTGGTTTCCTTTTCGGAATCAAACTTCTTGGATATCTCATCTTTCTTCCTGTCGTTACTCTGCTACAGTTAGTTGAAACAGACAAACGCGACGTAATTTCACACACAGGAAATCTTTGTTTGGGGTTGTTTTTTTTTCTCCGCGGGGTCATTGGGTTCGTGTTAACCCTCTCCGAGCCGCACCGGGGCAGATAAAGGAGGTGTGACGAGAGAGCAGGAGCAGGAAGAAGTGGATAAGTGGATGGATGATATGAGGTATGGCCTCCATGATGACAGGTGGAGGGGGTTTAAGGTCGTCCGGGGGGGGACAGTAAAGAGCAGAGGAAAGAGAGGACAGATAGGAAGAGTGTCAGAGGAGGAATCTTATCAAGGTTTGCGTGTTGCAGTGGTCCGCTCTCACGCACGCCGGAGGGAGGCGGAGTTTCTTTATAATGGCCCAGGAATAGTCAAGGTGACGCTCCACTAGAAGCTTGTCTTTCACTGTGAAAAAGTTTTAAATCACTAAAATATATCTATTTCTAACTGATCAGTAAATCTGTTGACTTTCGGATGTTTTTCTTGGACTTTGGCTGCTTTTGCATTATTTTAGTGCTTCATAAATGGTGAGTAGTTATTAGAAAAAAGTCCAAGAAACATTCTTTAGTTGATCAATCAACAAATATTTTAGCTAACTGATCTCTGGGCTTCATTTTGTTGCAGCTAAAATATAATATTTATATATCAAATAGTGTTATTTTTAATTTTTTTTGTAGATTCAATTAAAAAACAAATTGTGTTTATGACAGGCTGTTTGTCTAAATATCTCATTTTAAAGCATTATTTTCTTTGCAAAATCAGTTTTGTGTGAACAACGCTGGTTCATCACTACGTTTAGTTGTAATTTCATGAATTTAGAGGCTTAAAAAAAATAAATCTCCTATAATAAAAATGTTCACAAGTAAGGATTGGATTAAAAGTGTGGAAAAGCAGCCAAAGACCAATAAAAAGACCAGATAACGATTAATCCGGACTACTTTAAAGAGAAAGTTACTGTACTTTTGTACAGTAACTTTCAGTTTGTTAGTGAAACAAATCTCTTGCAACAGCTGAAAGATTTTAAATTAACCTTTTAGGTAATAATTTTTGGACAGGCAACCTACCATTTAAAACACAAATATGGCAACAACTTTGTCAATTTTACAGCTAGTGAGCTAAAATATAGTGTATTCGCAGCTGAAATAATCTTCAATGTGTCCACCAAGAGCAGATGTTTTTTTAATTTGTTGTTTTGAAGCATAAAAAGTACAAAAATCACAATCCAAAAGTCCAACAAAATGCGTTAAAGTTACCGTAAATCTTTTCACCGTCTGGTTTTATGTGTAACTCAGTTTTTCTCTATATAAAAGTTTACCCTCTGCATTTTGTGTGAATTTATTGTTTCATTTTAATCCCACATCTATGAATGAACGAACGTTTAAACAACAGAATGTGAAACATTCAGACCAGATCAGCCCCGGAGCTTTGCATGTTGGCAACAGAAATAACCTGAGAAACTCGTTTTATGGGTATTACTGTAAATGACTTTACGTTGGTATGCAAGCACGGAAAAAAAAACCCACTGTAAAACACACTTTGCTTTTTTACAGCATATCTTTAAACAACATCACACACATTTACTAACTCCTGGACTTCCTTTCTATTTTGAACGGACAACATCCAGAATAAAGATCTCTTTAAAAATAAAGAATATGAGGGAACGACCAGTCAGATTCCAGTAAAGGAAGCGAGCCAACACCCCCCTGCACCTGCAACACCCTGCAGTTTTAGAAGAAAACTGATTCTGCCTCATCACTGGTTAGACTGGTTTGGATAGTAAAGGCAGTTAAACCAAGTGACCCAGCAGTAATAATCAGCTTCATCAATCTGAAAGAGAAAGCTACTGTATGTCAGAATATTTTCTTAATAAGTTTCAGCTCTGCTTTTTAATCCTCACCAGTTGCTGATAAGATACAGTGAATTAAATCTATATTCATGATGTTCTTTAAACGGTAACAGGGTTGTTTTTGTTTGTATTCATGAAGAACAGAACAGCCACACCTCTGTAGTTTAAAAGAACCACAAACCATTAAAGAACAACCTAAACCAACCCTGCTGTGTTACGATGACTCAGCCATTTATTTTTTGTTTTCAGACAATATACAGAGAATCAACCTGTGTAGTTTTCACTGGACCAGTTGTTTAAAGCCCTGTCACACTGCAGCATTTTAGACAACTGATGTCAACAATAAAGAAGTCTACGGTAAAGATGGAATAAAAAAATATCTACCTGAAGCTTTTTTTTTGCTAGTATGCATACTGCAATGCTAATGATTAGATCAAATATATAAACTTTACAAGTAATTAAGTTATAATAATTATTTTATAAGTTGTCTAAAATGTTATAGTGAAAGGACTTTTCACACTATAACACACACGGCCTTTATGACTTTACAGTAAGTTCCCTTCAGTTTCTTGTATTTTGGACCCTTAAATAGGTTAAGTCATAAAGGCAGTTCAAAAGTTAAAAAACGCAAGAAACAAAAACTATTTTTGACCTGATGATAGCTAACATGCCGAAGTGACTGAAAACAGGTCAACTTTGAAGACGACTACAGAGGAGTTATTTGAGACTGAGATGTCGAATTCAGTCTTTGTTTACATTGAGTGCAGACCCACATTTCAGTACATATAAATATAGAAACTGCTGGAATAAACTCTTTTAAAGGAGACATATATTTTTAAATTTTACCTTTTACATTTGAATCCTTAATGGGGTCTATATAAAGTGGAACTGCAATGTTTTTTGTCCGAATTCCTCCTCATTGTAACTTCACAAGCCCCGCCCCCTTTTCTGAGCTGTGTCTCAGATCATCTGGTTTTGAGGCTGTCTCTTTAAATGCAAATGGAGCGCTTCACACCCCGCCCCCCTCCAGCTTCCAGACCAGCCATATCTGTAGTTTGACAGCAGAGCAATGGTTATAGCTGCGCAGGAACTTGTTATTTAAAGTGAATTAAAGGACGTCAACAAGGGAAGACTTGTCCATCCAGCCTTACATGATGGAGCCAGAGTCTGACCCTGACCCAGAGGAGAATGAAGACCACCAACCTGCAGAACCATTAAGACGCAAAATAGGTTAGTAGGAAGTGCATGACCATGTTAAGCAGTTCCACAGCAAATAATGACATTATTGTTTAATAATAAAAAAAATAATCCATGAAAAATATGAGCCAAACAGAATATAAAGATATTCTTGCAACACCAGGAGAGACTAAATTCCAATTTTCTGCATGCTTAAAGACTCCTATTGTACAAAAAAAAGTGTATTTCAAGGCTTTATTAATGGACTTTTTGTTGTTTTTATGAAATAAATAAAAAGGGGATTTTACATGATACGTCCTTTTTAAACTGCACTGTTTAATGGAGTTTTGGGTAACATGAAATATGCTTAATTTCACAGTTTGTGATGAGTACGGGCTTCAGTCAGATGATGAATGACTATCTGACATAAATCATGGCATGATAAGGCATTTCTTAGTATTTTGGATGGTACATCCTGTATTCATTTGACCCGTTTTTGACCCTATTAATTAGGGCATGATGGCACAATTTTTTTTTGTCAATTGAAAAACAGCTAAACTTATCTGAACTTTATTACACTTTATGAACTAAACATGATTACTGGTCATGCATTTTTCTCAACCCTGACTTTACAAAAAAATCCTCAACTAGATTTTATGATCCACCTTTTTAAAAGACCGTTAAAACTTTCAGATTAAAGCTGCAAAAGATTTGGCTTCCTCAACAGAGTGAGCATCAAACAGATAAAACCAGAACAGAATAGTGATGAAATTATGGTAAAAAAGTCATCAAGTGGGGATTTTTCTTGCGGCTCCAGCAGGAAGGTTATAGTTAGACCTGGGGGCATTACCACCCCCTCTTTACCCGTCCTCGACACCCCCTAAAATGGTCGAACAAATGAAAAACGCAGGACAAACAACCTCGTCGTCTCTTTGATCTGCACGCCTCGTGGTCCTGGTCCTGTCCAAACGCTCATCATAACCACCCAATATTCTCTCACTTCCACATGGCAGAGCTGCCCCGAAGGTTTGGCAAGTCGAGCGCGCCAACCGGAGCCCGTCTCTCTCTTTGCTTTTCCAAAACCAGAGGGACGGAGGCCAAGAGAGACAGGAGAGGAATTATGAGACATGCTCCCTGCATTCCTTTCAATTTAATGGCCGCTTCACTATGTCCTGTTTTGACAAGGAATGAATTTGGGCCCCAGTGGTCTCCACAATTTCCTACGAGGAGGATGAGTTACGGCTCGGCGGTTGGAGAGTAAAATACAACTTCCAAAGCAAAGTAGGGTGTCAGCTTTGAGGTTGAAACATTACTTAGTAAAACACCATTGTTTTGTCTTTAAGTCATTATCAAGCAGTTAAACAGCTAAAACCACCAAACAGATAAGATCTCCCCTTTCGTCTACCTTCTGTATGGATCACTGCGCTCACATTAGGAGGAAGACCAACACTTTGACCTCTGACTTTAGGTCACTTTAATGGCTTTGAAGTTGACCAGTAAATGTGGCCGGAGGTGGAAAACTTACCCAAAGACACTAAAAACACAGCAATAAACCCATCCCTCGTTTTACAGGCAGGCCCAGAAGAAGGAGGTTCCAACAGAGCCTTCAATACGTCAGGATAATAAAAGAACACACATCTGTGATTCTTTGAAGTGCAGGAAATTTGTGGATTCATCAACATTTAAAAAAAATAATAATAATTATAAATGTTTTATCTATTATTTTTTTATTAGCACCCTTAGATTCAGGACATCATGACTACCTAACCACTGGTTTTTGTAACTTAAGCTTTTTAAAAACTTTAGCAATTTTTTGTCTTTAACTACTTCAGAAAAAATAAAATAAAATAAGAAAGTCACAATAAAGAAATGATCTCTGTCTTTGTGTGTCCCTGTTATTTTCATGCGTTTGTCAGGAACACAAGAACGCAACAAGAAGACTTTAAAAACACAGGAACATAAACAAGATGAACCTGAAAGACACAAGAACAAAATGAGAAGACACTTAAAGACATGACAACATAAGAAGACAACTATGAAAGACACAAAGTTATAAGACACTAAAAGACACAAGAAGACACAAAAACATAAACAAGATGAACCTGAAAGACACAAGAACAAAATGAGAAGACACTTAAAGACATGAGAACATAAGAAGACGACTATGAAAGACACAAAATTATAAGACACTGAAAGACATAAGAAGATACTAAAAGGCACAAGAACATAAACAAGATGAGCCTGAAAGACACAAGAATGTAACAAGACAAAGACAAAAATATAAAAAGACTATGAAAGATACAAGAACGTAAGACTACAAGGACTTTACAGGAAGTTATGTTCTTGAGACTTTTAATCTTCTTGTTTTGTTCTTATGTCTTTTCATGTCCTGTTGTTACGTTCTCATGTAAACTCAGCTCTAAACCCTCATAAATTGTTGTTGATGACAGTTTGTTCAATTGTTACTATTTTAAATCCCAACCAGAACTTTTATTTATATTTTTTCTGCTTAAATCTCCACATAAAACTAAAGAAAATGAGCACAAATTTAAAATAATGCAAATCAATCCAACACGACTGAACAAAATGGTCAAATTTTGGGTCATAAAAAATAATTAAAGGTTGGAAAAATTCAGCAGAGTCCACCACGACAACTAAAAGTTGTTTGTTCAACTTTTTTTTCTGTTCAGAACAAACATGGCTGAAGGGTTAGAGCATGCTCAGAGCAAAAGGAAGGTTTACCCCCCACGTTGGGTTGTAAATCTTTAAAGCTGCTATTCACGTTTACGAACCGGAGGACACAACGTCCTCGCTCGTCCAGGTTACGTCTCGTATCGGCCCGGCTGACAGACAGATTGGGAAATGAAGAACAGCCGCAACTCAGGCTCTGGTTCCGTTTACGTGGCCTGTATGTTTGCCCAACGCTCTCCACGGCACAGAACCTCTGCGTCGCCTGTGTACCCTCGCTTCCCCGTACGGTCTGCTCATAGAATAGGAAGTTGTGGTTTAAAAACTCTCACATTCAGCAACTAACATGGGTTTGTGTACAAATGTTGATAAATTCTGTTATACGGAAATGGACGATTAAATCAGGGAAAATTTTGAAAAGCCCTGAAGTTTAGATTTATTTCAAGTCCTGTCAAACGAAAAGCTGGCTTTAGTTAATGTTTGTCAATGATGCACTTATTTTAGTTAACAACCATAGGAATATGTAAAAAGTCTAGGATAATTAAAATAAATCAAAGCTGCGAGGCAGAATGCTATTTAGAACAGGTACAGATAAACTCAAGCTATAAAATGCACAAGAAGTCAACATGACTAATATACATAATAAGAAGATATCAGCTCGATACCAGCCTCAAATACACCCCCGATACCATGTTTTATGCTTGATGTCATTTTCTGTTTGCTGAGTTTAAAAAAAAAAAAAAAAAAGTAAAGTTAGTGTATAATGTTTAACAACTGGCTCACAGGCACTCCGTATCACCAAATGGTTCATGTAGTAGCTGTTTCTTATTGTGTAAAGTCCTTATTTATCTGAAAGATAAAGAAAATTTCAGTAAATAGGAAAGGCAAATGTTAACGCCTTAAAGTCAACACTGGTTTTAATCCATCTGACGGCTGCTACTGCGTCGTGTGTTTCACCTGACAGAGTTTAATTACAGTTAAACATTAACCAATACAAGCACAATACAGCTTATCGGACCCTGAACGCATCATCATCCGTCGTAAAACGGGAATGCTTTTGGATCAAGTCCAGATGATTTTTACTGGGAGTTAGTGTGTGTGTGTGTGTGTGTGTGTGTGTGTGTGTGTGTGTGTGTGTGTGTGTGTGTGTAAAGAGGAAAGATAAGCAGCAGCTGGTGCTGAGTCAGCTGATTTGTTACACGCAAGCCTGGCTGAAAACATTTGGCTTTTTATCCCTGTTATTAAATCCTCCAACACCAAGAAGGAAAGGGCAGCAATGTTTTTGATTGTGTGTTTGTTTGTCTGTCTGTTAGCAAAATAACTCAAAAACCTCTGCACTGATTCCATTAAACATTTTAAGCTAAAAAAAGCATTTTCAGCTACTAAACAATGATGTTCTTGTGTCTTTCAGCTTCTACATGTTTTGTTCTTGTGTCTTGCAGTGTCTCAATGTTTGGTCTTTTGTCTTTCAGTGTCTCGTTTTCTTCTTATATTTTGAAGCATCTCCATGTTTTGTTCTTGCGTCTTGCAGAGTCTTTGTTTTGTTCTTTCTTCTTGCAGCATCTATGTTTTGTTCTTGTGTATTTCAGCGTCTCCATGTTTCGTTCTTTTGTTATGCAGGGTCACTCTGTTTTGTTCTTGTGTCTTACAGTGTCTCTATGCTTTGTTGTGCCTTGCAGAGTCTCCATGTTTTGTTCCTGGGTCTTTCAGGTACTCTTTGTGACATTCTTGTGTCTTGAGGCCTAATGTTCAAATGAAAGATGCAGCTGGTGCCGACTCGGCTGATTTGTTACATGCAAGCCTGGCTAAAAAAAAATTTGTTTTTTATTCCTGTTATAAATCCCCTAACACCAAAAGGACAATAATGTTTCTGTCTGTTTGCTAGTGTGTTAGCAAAATATCTCACAAACCGCTGTGTAGATTTCACGAAACTTCAAGATAAATAATCACATCTACCAATTTGATTCAAGATGGCTGCCTCAGCAAATCAGTATTAGCTAAGCCACAGACCAATCAGTTCTATTGATAATTTGGTTGCGCATTAGATCTTGTAAGATTTCACATTATTGTATGAAATTGAGCGTAACTTTAAAAAGTTTTACCAATCAGTGAAAATAACCTAAAACTATGGCATGAAACCTTTAATTTTCTTTTTATTTTGTGATCCATATGTTCTACATTTAATAAAGTTTGTACCTTTTAAATTACAATTTTTTTTGTGAAGAAAAGTCAGCATCACCCTCAGCTGCGTTTGGTTTGTCTTGTGGTTTAACCAGACGTTTGTTTTCTGTTAGAGCTGGTTGTTTCCTCTAGTTTCAGACCTTCAGAAACGCACCAGGTGCGGTCCTTTCCAGTCAGGTGGATGACAACACGGCTAAAGGTGAGGACGAGTGGGGAACGGAGGTGTCGCCTTAAATCAGAGATGACCAGTCAGCACGATCTAAGCCTGAGGTGAGCAATCCAGATCCTTGAGGGCCGTAGCCCTGCATGTTTTACTTTTTTCCCTGCTCCAACACAGCTGATTCAGTCATTTATTTACCTCCTCCAAGTTCTGCAGAAGCCTGATAATCACCCATTCATTGAAATCAGGTGTGTTGGAGCAGAGAAAGACGTAAAACATGCAGGACTGCGGCCCTCGATGCCCACCCCTGATCTAAGCTCTGAGTGGAACGTTCAGCTGTGTAAACTCCGCCCACCTGTCATCAGCCGGGCTGCAAATGATGCACAGCCACAGAAAGTGGTTCACCACAGCAGGAATGGGTGCAGGTTTTTGTTGTTGTTTGATGTGATCGAGGCCAGAACTCGTCCCCCTCTGCGTGTCTCGTGTTGCTAACGATGCTAATCTTCGTCTAACCAGATAAAAAAAAAAAAAAAGAGCCCTCTGAGAAGTGAAAGTGTGTGTGGGAAGTGCTATATGTAAATGTGCAAGTGTGAAAGTGCTGGCACATTAATGTGTGGCTCATGAGTGACCCTGATACCACCAGACATGGAAGAAAATTAATTCTGTAAACATTTTTAAAGAATGTATAAATCACCCATAAACGAAATACAAACAGGTTAAATTTTTGGTCCTGTCTTTGTGTCGGTTAGCAAAATAATTCATGAATATATGGACAAGTCTTAATGAAAAAGTCCAAACTTGTCCACTTTTATCACCAACTGTACAAATCCGAGGAGTTTATTTTTTACTCAGAGCGACCTGAGAGTGTTCCTACAGCCACACACCTGTTCTCAATTAAATTATTTTAAAAATGACAGCTAAAGTGCCCATCGCTCAGACTTTTTATTACAAACCTTCTAACGGTGACAGAAACATGACAAGGAGTCACTTCAAATTCTTTCAAGAGCTCGTCAAATCCACAGCTAATAAAATTTTCTGTAGATTTAAGGTTTGTTCCCACTGGTTGTTTGTTGTTCTGGTTGCCATGTTTGCACAGATAGAAGCTGACAGCAGCTTTAGTTGTGAGTCTTTAGCCTCAGCTCTTCTGCTCCTTGACACGCTCGTCACCAACCCTCCTCAGGGTCAAATGTAAGAAATCAAACCTCTAAAAAGAACCTCGGTGTGCGGTTAGGAGGGTCTGAACACAAGACAAACTCAACATTCAGTTAGCCTTCAGGTTACAAACTGTTATCGTAGTATCATCACAGAAGGTTCATTCTGCTACTATGATCATCTGATTCTCATCAGAGTTACAGCTGAAGCACAAGTACGGGTTTATTTATCTGTTAGGAATGAATCTCACTGGTTCGAGACAAAAAAAGAGCAAAAAAAACCCAAAACATTTTCACTCAGAATCTGAATTGGTATTTAAGACACGCTTCCATGTGAAGAGATAAATTTGGACATTACTGACTGCAAATGAGGGGCGATTTGTTGCAATTTAATCACAAAGTAGTAAAAAGATAGCTTAAAACTGTAAAAAAGTTGCAAAAACTCAAAGTATAGTAGCTAAAAGCCTCAAAATCTAGAAAAAGGCTAAAAGTATTAAGGTAGCTGAAAACTAAAAGCTACAAGTGGTACAAATGTAGTTAAAAGCCAATAAAAGTTGGTGGAAAAGTACCTAAATGCTAAAAGCAACAAAAGGCTAGCTAAAGGCTAAAGGTAGGCTACCTAAAAGCATCAAAAAGCTAGCCTTTGGCATAAAAGTAACAAGAGGCTAACTAAAAAAATAAAAGTTGTGTAAAGTAGGAAAATGCTACAAGCAACTAAATGCTAGCTAAAAGTTAAAGTTAGTGGAATGGTACCCTACCTAACAGGAACAAAAGGCTAGCTGAAAGCTAAAAATAGTGGAAAAGTAAGAAAAAGCTAAAAGTAGCAAAAGGGCTGAATGTAGCAGGAAAGAAGCTAAAAACAGCATAAACCTAGAAAATAAGCTAAAAGTAGTGCAGATAAAAGCTTAACAAGGCAAAGTAAAGGCTGAAAGAAGTGATGGTCACTAAGAACTAAAGACAACCAGAAGCAGATGAGATTTTAAAGCATGTTTTGAATAATATGACCACATTTAAAGAGTTTATATGGGGGAAAATATTTGTAAACACAGTAAAATATTTCAAAAAGCTAAAATGTTACGTAAACTAAAAGTTCTATTAACAACTATCAAATGAATGAGCTAAAGTTTTACTCCATGAAGGGCTAAAACAGCTGAACCAGCATGTTTTAATTTGCCTACAACAGATACACATCGCTGAGCTTTATGATTTAAACGGTCCTACGAGGATCAAATTAGTGTCAAACTCTGCAGAGAAAAAGGAACGCCTTATTTTAAAATCCCACTCTCCAGTTTGTCAAAGAATATTTGTATGGTTTGGTCGAGAACTCAGCAGGTCTGCATAGTCTTGGTGACCCCTGCTGCAAGTCAAACTAAACACTCCAGAGCCGGAGCAGCAGGAAAGCCAGCATCTGAGGTCAAACAACCGGGCTGCGTAAAGTCACACAGCCCAGAGTGAAAACCAAAATGTGTAAAAGACTTCACTTTGGCAGATTAGTCTGTTTACATCCTGGGCTGGACGGGATTTGGCTCGACTGCAGCGCTGTGCTTCCAAGAGGGCCCGTCTTCCCTTTCCTCTCTTTAACTCTCTCCTTTCCTGCTTTATTCTTCGGTTTTATTTTGCTTAAACTCTCCAAATCCCAAAAAAAAAAAACCCTACAAACAGCAGAACCAAAAAGATTCAACTCTTTAAAATAAAATGTGAACAAAGTTGTAACATGGGACGGCATGGCGTGGATGTACAAGTTGTATTTCTAGAAAAAAACAAAACAAAAAACTCTCCACCTCCTGCACAGTTTGCCAAGTTATGAGCTCAGACTTGGTTTCCCTTCTGCTGAATGTCTCTTAACAGCTTCCACAACTTTTATGACCCTTTTTACTCCTCCTTTTTTATCTGATGCAATTATTATGGCTTTGTTAATTCAAAGCTGCAAACACAAACATGTTTTACTCATTTGGAATCAAACTCAGGGCCCCTCATAGTAAATCAGGGCCTACAAGTGATTTAATCCTCCAAACATAGGACTTCAAGCTAAAGCTAATGCCAAAACTAATGCTAGCGTCTAGTAAAAACGACGTCCACCTTGGGGAGAATTAGGTTTTTAAATTTAGGAATGTGCGTTTGTCTTTTGGTCATTTATTTAAAAAAAAAAAAAAAGCTACATCCACATATTTCTATGAGAAATAACTTAAATACTCATGCCGCACCACTAGGTGGCAACATTTTCCAAAACATTGGATAATTTCCCCTCAGTTATTAACCATTTCAGCGCCAGTCAAAGTTTAACGTCAACAGAATTAGAATAAAATGAAAATATATAAAATTAAAAACACAATTTTTTTTAGTTATTGGGGCAAAAAGTGATGCTAGGTCACGATTTCTGCAAAGATACTTGTTTTGAGACTTTGTCTGCGTTCAATTTTTCAAAGACACGATTGTAAACATAACACTGTGCTAAAAAAAATAGGCCTGGCATAGTTGCATGGCTGGGATACATTTAAACAGAAGCTAAAATAAAGTAGTAACTCCCAGATAATGGTGCACATGTGAATTTATTAATAAACCAGCAGACAAAACAGTAACAAATAACTTTTGTGAAGGAGTGCAAAAGTACTGCGAGGTAAAGTAAAAAGTACTACGAAGGGACGCAAAAAGCGATGGTGGAGCACAGCTAACCAAATTAGCTTCACTAAATCAAAATCTGCTTATTAAAATGTAGCTTTGCTAGAGCTAAACCACTAAAGAAAAATTAGAGGGAGCTAACATTAACAAGTAAAACTCTAGCAGAAGTTATCGCTAACAGCTAATTGCTAACTGCTAAGATGACTAGCCGTCTGCGTAATGTTCTGGCCTCATTTGAGCTGAAGGTGGGATTGACACAAACCTGTTGACATGACGACATCTGAGACTTTGGAGATTTTCCACAATTCTTGTTACGTCACTCCTGCCTTCCTTATTTAATTAGTTTGAGCTTTTGTTACTATGTTCATTTATTTATAAAGTTTCGTAAAAATTAAAACTAAATTTGTCCGCGGACTTCAAGTTGGCAAAACCTAATTTAGCGGAAACTAACTGGTCTGTTAATGTTTTCCAAATGAGTGAAAAGGCTAATCGCTGTTAGCGGATTAAAGGAACCACAGGCAAAAAAGTGTGACCCCTAGTGGGCTCCATACAGACCTGTATAAAGCGCTGCTGCAAAAATACACCAAAAACCAGACACTAAGGAGCACAAACACCAGGCCGTATTGAGTTTAACGTACTTTCCTGAGTTGTTACCTTTTATTACAAATGTTAAAAGTTGACCATAAAGTCATGAGCTCAGTCCAGAGGCTCACAGTGAGTGTGAGATGTCATGAAGTAGCTCTTTCTGTACTCGACTCCTACACACTAGTATCAACAGGAAAGAGTCAGCCAATGAAACTAATTGGGTGGTGTGTGTGTGTTTTATGAAAAGAACAGCCTGTACTGTACCGGACTCCCTCCCACAGCTCTCTGACTGGCTGCCTCCTCAGTGGTCTGCTTTCTTTTGCCCCGCTGTGATTGGAGACCTGGACTGTCAGTAAATGAAAACTTCTTTCCCTCTTTTTTTCCCTTTTTCCTCCTCCTCCTCCTCTCCCCCTGAGGACATACCCTTGTTGTTTTCAACTTCAGAAGCAGCAAAGCTGGACTGAAGGGATTCTGCAGAGGGCCTGAACGTGCACACAGAGTCCAAGAAACAAATGAACAGAATGTTCTTTAAAATCTCCTGAACTGCTTCAGATTGAAGCCACAGATGCATCACTTCTAATAATCAACTAAACGCATCGTTTTTATCTAATACTACGATCAATGTGTGCCTGTTAGCAAAATATCTCAATGAATTTGGTCTGATTTGAGTGAAACGTTACATGCAATCATTAGGTGGAAATCAACTGCTGATTATATCAGAGCCAAACACAAAATGGTCAAAATGAGCTAAAACTATGCATGGTAGTAGCTGAGAGTTGTCCTCAAACAGCACGAGTGCAAACAAATTGACCAAAATGACAAACTTTCTGCTCTTCAACATAAAAGTAAAATAATTTAAAATTCATAATGGTTGATCAAATGTGACTTTGGTTTGTGATAAATGAGTAAAATCAGCCAAATCTGTTTATGTTGGCAACAATTATGAGTCATTTGTCTACATTTAAAAGCAAAAAAACATGTTAAAAGCCTGAAAATTCCAAATAGAAGCATCATATGAGCATTTTTTGACAGCTATTCTGTCAAATTGGTTTCAAATGTGATATTTCTTATAACCTTTAATGTCAAAACTATATTTCATTACTGGTACAAAATAAATTGTGGCTTTGAAAAAAAATGAAGAGGTATGAAATTGATTATTAGGCTCAGTTTTGCAATTTTATTTATTTGTCTTTTACCAAAAAAAAAAAAAAATGAAAATATATATTTATGAAAAAAAAAAGCACATAATGTTGCTTCGGAAAGCTGTACACACACCCACAAAAAACAGCACAACATAAATAAGTTAGAATAAATTTTCAGTGTTTATCAAAAAAAAAAAGTTACACTTCAATCTTTAACAAAAAGTGAGTTTTTTTTCTTGTCTTGACCCTCATTAAAAATGAGAAAATGAATAGTGCAACTTCATGTTCCACGTGAATTCCACAGCACAAAAACAAATCTTTGATTCACATATTTGCATAAAAAAAAAAACGCCCAGTGGTTTTTAAAAAAATATTTACTCTCTTACCCTGGAGCATGAAGGGGAAGTAACCTGCAACTTTATTGAAAGTAACTTCTAGGGTTATTTAATAAATTTGGTTGGATATTGCTCAGCAGTTTGAACACCTCTCCATCCACAGGTTTTAAAAAAAAAAAAAAAAAAAAAAAAAGGGACAAACTCATTTATTAAGTCAGTTTGATGGACTTACAATTTACAGTGTGGCCATCTGGGTCTTCAAAAACATATTTGAATGAAAAAACATTTACACATAACCCTGACTTAAAAAAAAAATCTGTGTTTATTATTCAATTACCTGAATAATGAATCATTATTTTGTTGGAAATTGCACTGCAGCTTCCAGAGTCAAACTCACACACATAAAAAACAAAAATGTATAAAAAGCAAAAAATATGCTTTCTTAATTGCTACATTTGAAACATAGGTAGTACATATCTTTCTTTTATAAAAACAAAATAAAAGAGCAAAAATTAATTTGCATACTGCTACATTGTCTGCTGCTTTTTGAGGATATTGATTTGAGTTCTAGTGTACATCTTCAGTGCTTTTTGTGCAGCTTCCTCCTCTTCCTCAGGATATAAAGCTGCTTCGTTTTTGTTTTTAATTTTTATATTTTTTAATTTTCTCTCTTCTGTCAGATGATGAGAAAGCCTACAGTATTCCACCAGCAACAGGTCTCAGTGCTCTGTGGGACATAAAGGGGAAACAGGCTGTTGAATGGTGCATTTATGCTTGATATCACACATGCATGCATATATACACACACACACACACACCTCTGGGAGCTTTAAACAGGTCAACGCGAGTTTGCACACAGCAAAGCAGATGTTTACAGTTCTTGTTTTTGTTATGCAACACTTAAAAAAAAAAAGCACAAAAACTGGTTCCTGACCTGCATTTTACAGGACCTCCTGGTTGTCCTCAGGCCTGCTGGACGTCTTCACCACACCTCCAACACAGTCATCATCATCATCATCATCCCTGTCCGACTTCGACCTTTTCTTCGGACAATCATCGGAGCAGGAACCTGACAGACCATAAATGCAATTTTTAAAAATAAATTTTACAAAATTAAACAATTTTCACATCTTAAGTGGGTTATTGCATCCAAATATGTAAATAAATAAACTTAAATATGTGTTAAATTCCACTTCAAAAAGGGCATATTTCAAGGTCGAATTTCGACTGAATCTTGGATATTGTGTCCAGATTAGTTCCCTCCCATGCATCTTGGCCGTTTCCCCCCTTATTCGCAGCGGTTTTAGGATTTGTTTTATTTCGTCCATAAACGTTGAAAATAAAAATAGTTGCTCTTTAATAAAAAAATAAGCCTATACATTGTGAAATACATACATGAGTCGTGACGTCATGACTTTTTAAAAACCGTTTTACGTCGAAATGTGTACGCTTTAAAAGGGTAACCCTCAAAAAGTAACTACGGCACGGATTTTGAGTGGGTAACGGAATTCGACACAACACTAGCTGCTTCCAGCAAATCAAAAATCGTGCAAAACACGGCGTAACAGCTTCCAAAACCGTTTAAAAATCCATACCTGAAGCTCCTGGTCGTCGTTTCCTCGAACCCTTCGTCTCTGGAGCGGACTCAGTCCTTGTCCTGCTCTCCTCGCCGCGGTCGGGCGAGTCTCGAGCCTCCGCCCGCCGCGGCCGTTGACTCCCGTGGGGCAGCCTGCTGTAAAACTCCGGTGCCTTTTCATCCACCTCCCATTTGTAGTTCCCCCCGGGGAGCGGTGTCTCCGTCACCGGGTCGAAGTTAAACCGTTCCTTAAAATCCCGCACGCTCTCCTGCTGCGAAGCCTCTGTGTATTTCCGAATCTCCTCCCGGTCGGGCTTGCTGTTGAACAGTACCCGACGGGCACGCGAGCGGACGGTCTCAGGCTGCCGGGCGTCCACCCTCTCCACGGTCGGGCTCGCGTTGGAAAGGCGAACATCTGACATTTTGCTGCGCACACGCGACGAGGAAGGAAAGCACACGCGCTCGCGCACGAGCGAGAAATTTCGGACGACTCTTTCACACTGCGAGCACTCCCTTTAAAAGCAGAAACGGCACGTGCATGCTCCGCGAATGTCATCCAAGAACCATAAAAACAAAATTAAAAGAAAAAAAAATATGGAGGTGTAAAAGGAGAGAGGAAGGAGGGGGGAGCCGCGCGCGCACGGAGACACTCCTGTCAGGTTAGTAGTAAAAAATACGTCAAGTCACAACAGCCAACATGGCGTTAGCCCGAGCTGAGGCTGAGGGAGGAAACTTGACTATTTAAACACAGATCTGTGGGTCCGCCCATAGCTGCGAGTTAAACAGGAGGAACAGCAGATCCTGGATCAGATTTACAAACGTCTGCGTGTCTAGCTATTTGAAGTGGGTCAAAACAAGCAGATAAACCTTAAAAGACAGGGGGAAAAACCGATGTTTCTCACTGTTAGCCTTTTGTGCTGAGCTAACATCACAGCTCGATATGATTAAAGAAAACTACACACTTGATTTAATCAGTGTAACACTATTCAGCTGGTGAGGCAAACTGACTTTTTAAAAAAATAGCTACAACTCTGCCTTCGATGACATCAGAGGTCTTCCGTCATGGTTGGCCGTGTGCCTATCGCTGTCAGACATTGGGACCGGTGCCACAGGGGAAGTTTGTGCTTCACTTGGTGTAATTTGCTCATGTGAGCTTATAATTTAAACACTAGCAGGGCCGGCTTGGGACATCTGGGGGCCCTTGGGCAGGATGTGTTTCGGGGGGGCTAATTTGACATAAAGAGACATTTAAAGATAAGCAAACCCAAATGTAATTATAATAAAGCTTATTTTGTACATCTTTGAACATTGTGTATCATATACATATGTTAGCATGCTCACTGAAACATGCTTTGGTTTCACCTGCCCTTTTTTTTACTCCTTGTAACTGCTGAAAAACCTGAAAATCAGTTGTTAAATCTAAGAGAACGTCTGTTAAAATAAACAGAAACCTAGCATAAAGCTAAAATCAAAAACATGCTAGTTAAAAGCTAAAAGTAGCAATAGGCTAGCAAGAAGCATCAAAATAACTACATGCTAAAAGTAGCAAAAGGCTAGATTGGAAACTGAAAGTAGCAAAAGGCTGGTTTAAAAAAGGAGCAAAAGACTTACTAGAACTTAAAATAGCAAAATTCTAAAAGACTCAAAAAATCTGTCTAAAAGTACCCAAATACTAGCTAAGATTTAAAAGTAGCAAAGGCCTTTTTAAATGCCACAAAATAAATGGTTAAAAGCTAAAAGGTACCAAAATGTTTCAAAAGGTTAGCTAGAAGCTAAATGTTGCAGAAGGCTAGCCAAAAATACCAAGAGTTAATAAAATCTGTATGTAGTAAAGAGTTTGCTAAAGACTAAAATTCGCAAAAATGTTTTAAAGCTATATGTTGCAAAATATTAAAAGAAAAGGTTAGCTACAAATAGAAAGTTAGCTGAAAGTTACAAGTATTAGAAGGCTAAAAGCTAAACGTAGCAAAAGGATGGTTAAAAGCTATAACTGCAAAAATGTAGCTAAAATGTAAACAGTTAAGTAAAAGCTAAAAGTTTTGAAAGAAGAGGGCATCACAAGTTAATGAACAGCAAAAAGCTGGCTAAAGAAACCAAAAAGTTAGCTAAAGGTATCAGAAAATGAGCTAGAAGCTTAAAGCAACAAAAAACTAACTAAAAGCTAAAAGTAACAAAGGGCTTGCTAAAAGTTCAAAGTAGCAAAAGGTTAGCTTTAAATGGTAAAAAGGTACTGGCCAAAAGTAGCTAACACAAAGTACTCAAAAGTTAGATTGCAAAAAAATGTGTGCATGAATAAAAAATGAGGAAAACAAAAGTCTGAACTCTGACTCAGCATTCAGGCAAATATGCAGCAGTACAATCACGCGCACACACACCCCTACGAGTGTCATCTGGATTCCTCTGCAGCTCTCTGCCAGTAAAGCGAGCGGCTCGTCTGCCTTTAAGGCCATGCTGCTTCAATTAACCCTCTGCAAAGACTCCAAACATCTCGTGATGAATCCAGCCGGGCCATCTGCTGCAGAGATGTTATCGGGTCAGGATCACACTTAATCCATAATGTGTTTATGCTGCTGTAAACTGCGCGGCCTTGTACGGACTGATCCTTGAACCCAAAGCAGATTTTGATCACCCTCTGATTAGACAGGAAAGTAAGAAATGAGGCAAGAAGAGCGCTTTGGTGTGGAGGTCTCATGAGCGCAACAGCTGCTCGAGAGGAAACGTGGGTTTGTTTTTTTGTTTTCAGAAACAAAACTCATTTTAGAGACTAAGTATATTAGAGACTAACATATAGAAAATATTTTGTTTTGCTGCAGCTTTACTGAGGTTTTGGGGGAAATAATACAGATAATTATAAAAATGGGTTACACAACAATGAACTAAAGAAAAACTTTCAAGTTTATTTTCCCTGATAAATGAAAATAGTCTTTTTTTTGGCGCCACAGTGAAAACACAGATTAAACAAGTTTACGCTTTCACAGCTCTGCCCCATTTATGACCAAACATGTATGAAGGTTTGTCTGCAGTCGGCCGAGCGCGTCGTGGATCTCGTGTCACGAGACAGCGGGCTTTGAGCTCGACTTCTTCTTCACCAGCTCGGCCTGAATCTGATGAGGGAACTGGTCCAGGTGCTGGTTCACGCACTGCAGGCAGAACCGCCGGGTGTAGAACAGACTGCAGTCCTGAGCAGGAACCAAGAGAGACAAGACAGTTTTGCAATGTTCACTGAGAACATTTGATCAAATGATGAAATATACAAATCAAATTTTTAAAGACACAAAGGTTAGTCATAGAATAATCCCACTAAATACATTAAAGAACGTTTTTATCTGTCAAATGTAGCAAAGTTAGTGTTTTTGCAATCTACCTAACCATCTCTATTTTATCTATGCTTTCACTCATCCTAGCTTTTAGCTATTGTTTTGATAGGTTTAGCTAGGATTTAGCTTTTTGACTTTTGCTTATTTTATCTTTATGCTACAATTTTCTCAAAAAGCGACAGTTTTACAAATATTTAGCTTTTAGCAACAATTGCGCTAAATGTTTTTTTCTTACTTTTTAGTTAACAATTTCAGCTTTAGCAAAGGTTTTGCTAAGTTTAGCTTGTACCTATTGTTTTGTTATCCATAGTAGTTATCTTTAGTTTTGATAATTTAGTCTTTAGCTACTTTGTTAAATATGTTTCTTATCTAACGTTAGGTTTTAGCTATAATTTTGATGGTATCAACTTTTAGCTAAGATTTCACTTTTTAACTTCTGGCTACAGTTTTGTTCATTATCTTCTGCTGTAGTTTTGTAGATTTTTAAATATATATCTTTAGCTACAAATTTGTTATTTGTAAGTTTTAGCAACAGTTTTTTATAGTAGCATTTGAGTTACAAGGTTGCTGATTTTAGCTTCTGTTCAGTTTGTTCTTTAACAATTCTGTTAAGTCATTCAGCATTATCAGAAAACACGACTTTCATCTGCAACAGTATCTTAGTTTTGTGGTTGTATGAGAACTAAACATGTTTTATTTTTATTTCTTCTTGGATAGATCATTCAAACTTATATTTAAAAGTGAATATAAAAATAAAAAAATCTTTAGGGACCAGAGGCTAAAATCTTAAATGTTTTTTGTGTTCACAAACTTGTATTTTATAAAAGCATCATGTAGTTTTTAATATAAACTTTTCATAATCAAGAAATTAAGAATTTTTTTTAATTTATCATCAGAATAGCATATTGTGTTTGTGACAAATAAACAAAGCTTACCGATCCAACACAGACACACTTCCTGCACAAACTGCAGGTAGAACCCAACACCAGGAACTTCTCCTTGTCCGGACTGAACGGATCTTTAGTCACAAAACACTCCTCAAGCAACCTAAAGGACAACAAACTGTGTTCACGCTCAACTCTAGATTAGTTTAACTATAATATAAACTACATTATGCTGTTTTGTTTCTCTCCTTCACACGTAAACAAAACATTAGCGGCACGTTAGCGGTAGCATATAAATATTAGCTCATTAGCATTAGCACATCTAGCTTCAGAGCTATCGTAAATGCTTCATTGTAACTTACACGATGGCTCTGGTGTTCGGTGGTTTCTGGCCGTAGTAAGTAAACGCAGTACTCAAACCACACAACTGGCATGTAAACGTATTTTGAGAGCTTTCAGTATCCATCGTTTATATTAAAAAGCCGGCTCCCGGTTAGCGTTTTTCAGTCAGGCCATCTTGTTTTGTGAGTGCGCAGCGCCACCACCTGGACTGGAGGGAGAAAACATCTATTTGAAACATCTAAATAAGATATAAATATAGAAAAATTAATTAGGGCAGTTTGTAAATTGAGCTCAAGTGGCCCAGAAAAATACTTTTAGGTCAGATACACTAAATAAATAAAATTAGAATTAAAATAACTATAAATCAGCATAAAATTACTGACCCAAACATAGAAAATACACTTATCCATGCTTACAATAACAAATAAAATAAAAGGATCATTAAAAACCATTCGGAAACAAAATAATCAGACCAAGAGATGAAACAAGGAAAAAAGGTGTAAAACTCCAAGAGAGATGAAAAAATACACAGAAATCATTTCAAGCAATGTTTTAATGAATAGTTTTTAGTTAATTGTCTTCATTCTGTCAGTAACTTAACGTGAATACAGCAAATAAAACTGTTTTTTATTAATTAATGCAGTCATATATGCTTTACATAATACAAAAATATATAAACCATTTAATTACAACATGGAACACTTGATTCAGTCTAAAAACAGAAAATACACCAACAAATGTCCTATTTCGTTACAATCTGAAGAGTCATAAATTCCTTTTACTGCGATCATCAGACTCTTATTTATAAAATACCACAAACAGAAATTTGTGTTTTCTGTAGAAATATTTAATACTGACCAAACAACAGGTTGAAAAGTTTGATTAAAAGTAAGCTTTCATGTTGTGTCCGGCTTCCAAACACAATAATATAGGATTAATAGAAATTCACAGTAAATGTAAAACTATTTCATGAAATATATTAAACCAGAGCTCAGGAAGCACACATTTATGGAACGTGACTGAATCACTCAGGTCCTTCTTAAACCACTAACTTCAGAGAAGAAAAATAAGAAGATTTGGCAAGTTTGAATAAATTATTCTGCACAAAAACAACATCTAGAAAGGCTTTCAAGTTCAGTTTTCTTGCATAAAATAAGCATATTTTTATTGCTGTGCAAACTCTTGTGAAATCCTGTTCAGCTTTCATAAAATGGGCAACATTCAGGAGTCAAACTGCTGCAGCTTGTATCAGAAATAATATAAAACATCTTTACACGGCTGTGGGTTAAGCTCGAAAATATCTAACGTCTCTGAAGGAGCTATACGAGCTGCCTTTGAATCCTAAAACTAAACCGTTTCGCTCCAGAAGCTGGAAACGAGACGTGAGCGTCGTTATTTAATCAGTACATGTCTCTGTAGATTTCCTGCAGGAGCGGGTGCAGCGAGGTGTCCTCCGTCGTCTTGATCTCCTGGACCAGCTGGGCATGCTCCGTGACCAGTTCGCGCAGGTCGGCCAGCTTCTGCAGCAGCCTGGGGAAGAGGAAGGCGTCGTCGGGGTGGTTGGCCAGCAGGTGGCAGCGTAGAGCCTGAACGATGCTTTCCTGCAGCTGCTCCACCAGAGGTACGTCCACCAAACCTGGTCGGTCTGAGAGGGGGAGAAAAGACAAATCAAAGCCAGTTCTGTTTTTGCTGTTAAAGTAAAAAAAAAAAAAAAAGATGGACAACTACTTTGTATTATTTACCTCCACAACAAATGATGGCTGCCACAAAAAGGGCCAGGTCGCTGTCATCCAGGTCCAGAGAGTTAAACCGCGTGGCGAACTGGAATTTCGGTTCCATCATGTCGCCGAACGGCCGCCGGAGGCTTTTGAGGAACTCTCGGGTGATGAATCCTCCACCACGCGCCACGAGCAGGCCGTCTTTGTTCATGCACGAGGCCAGGAGGGTGAACAGGGCTTCGTACACGGCGTACTTTAGGAGCGTCACCTTTAAAGAAAAACAGAAAACCTGTGAAATCAGACAAGCTTTCAAATCTTTAATCTCTTTCAGGAAAGACGTTTCTAACCTGATCGTTTAGGTCCAAGCTCTGGAAGCCCGGCACGGCCTTGGCGAACTCCGTCAGCTCGGTCACCGTCTCCACGGAGGTACTCTGGCAGCAGTGAAAGAGCCGGGCTTCGGCCTCTCTCTGCTGGAGCTCCTCCCCGTCCAAAGTTGGACTCACTCGTCCAGCTTGAAGGTCTCCCTTGGGGTCAGAACACTCAAACGTCACCATGTGGACAGCCAACGTCCTCTCAGCGAGCTGGAACGTCTCCATGTCGTGAATGACAAAAGGCTGCAGGTAAAGTTGGAGGAGACGTAAGCAGAGGCGACGGTATGGAGCCATAAAAAAAGACAAACCTGATCTTTTTTTTGTACCGGTTTGTTGGTTTTTCCGGTCAGTATGAGCCGAGCTTTTGCCTTGTTCATGTTGAAATTCTTGGCGTAGGCTTCATGGATCTGCTTGACCAAGATCTTGTGGTCGGCCTTGACGGGACTTTCCACCGCCGTCTCCACCCCCCTGCTTTCCTCCTTCAGCTTCAGCTTCTCTGTGTGAGGCATCCGACCGAACCGGATGGCTGCGGCACAAAAACGGTTCAAATTTTTTTTTGACTGTTCAAAATATTTACCAAATTTATCAAAAAATAATCCTCACAGAAATTCTTCCAGATCTTTTCAACACCTTCAAAATCCCTGATCTCACTAAAATCTGCTCTGTTTTTGCCTTTTTTGCTGTATCAGTTAGCACTCTGCTTGTTTCAGCTTTTACTACAGTTTTTCAAATTTTTGTTTTGCTCTATTTAAAAACAGCTACTTTTGTTTTTGGTCTGGTAGCTTTCAGTTTTACTAATTTTTTGTTACCATTCTGCTAGTTTTACTTTAAAGCTACTATACTTCTGGTTTTACATTTAAAGTACCCATTTTAAAATGTAGCTTTTTGCTGTTCTGTTTTTTTAATGTTTGCTAAAGTTCTGCTCATTTCAGCTTCTGCTGTTCATATTTTAACTTGTATTGTTCTCATTTTGGGTTGTGTCCTGATCATTATAGCTTGTCGTCTGATCATTTTAGCTTTTATTATTCACATTTTCACCTTCATTCTGTTCATTTTAGCTTGTATTATTCTTATTTTAGCTTGGGTTCTGATTGTTTTATCTTCTATTGTGGTATTTTAAGCTTGTGTTATTCACATTTTAGCTTGTATTTTGATAATTTTAGCTTATTAGATGCTTTCATCTTGTATTGTGATATTTTAAGCTTTTTATTCACATTTTAGCTTGTATTTTGATAATTTTAGCATGTTCTTATTGTTTTAGCTGTAATAAGTCAGTTTCAGCTTCTTAAACATATTTCAGTGAGGTCATTCAACTTCCAGCAATCATACAAAATTTTCACAGGAAATTTTTTATTTTGCAAAAATGAGAAAACTAAAAACCTGTAATATGTTAAATCGTAAAAACAAAAATCCTACAAAATCTGAAAGATTGATAATAAATATAAGACAAGTGTTTTACTCTTCACCAGATTTATTCTAGATAATTTATTCTGTGTCAGATGAGATTTTTCTTTTCCTGTACGTTTTATCTTTTCTGATGACTCGTGTTTTTCAGTCAGATGTTTACTTAATTGTCTTTGACGTCACATTAGTGAAGCGGTAACAATGAGTCAGAATTAAAAAATACATTAAATTACCATTATGGGACATCCCCACAGACAGACACTTCTGAAACCTGCAGAACTGACACTTGTTCCGGTTCTTCTTTTGGATTTTGCAGCTGCGCTCACACTTGACGTAGTCCAGCTTTAGCCTGACGGTTCTCCTGAAGAAACCCTGAATAAAACAGAGGGAGAGAAGCCGTTTGTTCATCTTTTTAATACGTTAATTCAGTTTTACAACAAACCGTTTCAGAGGAAGATCTCTGATTGGACGAGGCGCTGCAGCCCCCTCCTATCGCTCGCTCCGGGCCCGGCGCTAACACAAGCTAACAGATGTCAGACGTACGCCAAAACATACAACCCTCCAACGCATGCTCGACGAAACACCAGCCGATGGCGTTCTCCCCCTCCTCGCTGTCGAGTGGAGAGAAATTGTAAATTTCTGGCAGTAAATCCAGAGCCTTGCCCTTGCGCAACATCTTGGCTGCGATTATGTGGATGAGCAGCTGCGGCACGTTGCTATTAAAGGTTATTATGTGTCACATATCATGTTTTTGTGTCATTTGTTTGAACAGAAACATGTGGTTTTGTGGTGAAAATCATATAGCTCACCATATGACAGTCATCAGACATGCGGGGACTAAACCAGAGCAGTGCAGATACTTTACTGCATGTCTGGGGTAAATAATCAGAGCAGATGTGAGCAAAAATGTCTAACATTAAAAATAATGTTCTCAACTGTGGTGTGTGTGGTTTACATTCTCTGCAGAGATGTTCTTTGATTAGAGCTCTAGGTTTTATCACGTATCGTCATCACAGGCGAAGCTGAGTGCTCCTCTTTTTAAAACCCAGGTGCTAAAAATGATCCCCAGAGCCTAAACGGCGCACACTGTTCTTTCCATGATGGCACAATATCAGCCGGAGAATTCAGGAGTGAAGTGGAGTCGCTCGGAGTTCTGGCAGCGCGACGAGACAAGCAGCTGCTCTGACGGCGACGCGAGCAAAAACTGTAAAACACACGTTCACATCAAACGTCAACTGTGACGAGCAGCAAAGGTGGAGGAGGTGAAGCGTCTGTCGCTGAGAAGAGGTCCTGTCGCCTCCACGACCAGACTACAGCAGTGGTGTTCTGCTAACCTGCTAATAGCAGAACTAGCTTCTCATTTAGCGCATTAACTTTTTTGCTAGATTAGCTTCCACTAAATTAGGTTCCGCTAAGTCCACTTAAAAATTCAAAAGTGTGAAACTTTTGCTTTTATACAGTTTATCCATCCATCCATCCATTATCTGTACCCGTTTCTTCCTTTAAGGGTCACGGGGGTCACTGGTGCCCATATCCAG
>JARVJO010000180.1:4188152-4211151 GCA_031762555.1 Cynodonichthys magdalenae | reverse complement strand
CAACAGCTGGAGGCACAGGTCTCTGCTACTAGCATTTTGTGGGTCAAAAGCTGAAAAGTTTGGGAACCACTGTTCTAAAGCTGTCATAGAAACAACTAAAAAACAAAAGTATCCTACTCTTAGAAAGAGATCCAGACTGTGAAACTATGATTTTAAAGTGGAGTACATTTAGGAGACAATCAAATTTAAGATGGTCGCCACAGCTAATCAACATTAGCCACCACAGAAACTCCTTTAGATTTAGAGCTAAAACTTGATGTGGTAGTAGGTAAGGTCATTCCACATGGCACGGTATGAGGGCCAATATTAAGACTATTGTGCAACCAGCAGTTGCTACATCCTTGTAGCAGGAAGCTATATCTATTCCTAAAGCTGGGTTCACACCGGGCGCGGTTTGAGCAGCGGAAGCAGCCAGTTTACCTGCAAAGTCAATGGTGGACGCGCGTCTAGGTCTCTCGCAGCACGTTTAGAGCGTTTCGAGCAGCGCGCAATAAAGCGGTAGGGACTCTTTAGCTGAAATCGACCGTCTGTAGTTGGTGTTCTGGCTGGAGATATCAGCACCGATGCGGGTCAGCTGCTCATTAAACTGACCACAGTGTTAAACCGAGCTCGGGACAAAAATAGTTCGTCAGCTCGCAGCTCCTGAAGCGGTGAAACTCACCGAACAAACCGCCTCTAAATTATCTGGTGAATTAATTATCTGGTTAGCACCACGTTCGCTTGCTCTCACTAAATAAATCAAAGCCATTTTCTTTATTTCATCCGACATTAAAGATGGACCGGAAAAAAATACAAGACGCTCCTCCCATTTAGATGCGCTTCTAGTTTTGTTCTGGTCTGAATGTAGAGCGTCCAACTTGAGGCGTTGGGCGCGTTTTAGATGCTCAAAACACATTTGGTGTGAACCCAGCTTAAAGGTTTATAAAATAACATTTAGTTTTTGAGATTGGAGTCATTTTAAGTCGTCAACAATCCACTTTCCAATATGATCAGAATTGAACTCTTAAATCCGAGTCTGTTCAAAGAGCTATCTACGACAGGTAAGATGTTGATTGTTCCACACTTTAAAAGATCTTTACCATCTCTCTAAAGGTGCACATTGAGCTACTGTGGTATTATTGATGAACTCAAATATTTACAGGGTAGAAGCAACTGGTGGTTAATTTAAAATTGTACCATGGGGTTATTCAACCGGTGGCCTGAGGACAACATTGAGCCCACCGATGATTTTAAATCATAAATTAAACTTACATATTGACAATAACTGTAAGTTTTCTGGCCTCTGAGCTGTTGGCTTTCAGTAACTGTGCCCCCAACCCCCCCCCCCCCAGCAATTTATCTAAGGTCACATGATCAGACAAAGATCTCAGCGATAATCCTCAGAGGGTTTTAACCATCAAATCTTAACGATCACAGTTCCTCAGAGCTTGTCGGAGTTTACCCACAAATATTTTTGTTATCCCTGAAATGTAAAGAATCTGTGGTCGGGCCTCCGGCTTAAGTCTGATCCAAGTGTTTTACAACTCCGCAAACGACAAATTCCCCATTAAATCTCAAGTGACACAGCGATATTTAGTGTAAGCAGCTTTGCGCCCTGTGTCAGCTGCATGTAAAAAAAAAAAAAAAAAAAAAAAAAGAAGGCAAAAGGCCGTCACATCATCCACCTAACATGACCCGGCTACCAGAAACTTTCCACTGGCCTGCAGGTCAAGCACCCTCACGCAATAGGACAGGCATGTGTCTGGGTGTTGTGTGCGTTCAGACTTGTTTGTGCGTCTGTACAAGACGTATATTTGTGTGGTGGTTTCCTCCCCCCTTTGGTAAAGTTGGCCAACTAAATGCAAAGACACTGAAACAAAGAAATTAGTCTGAATCGTTTTCTGTCTTCACTACATAAACATCCTACGTTTCTCACCTTGCAGCCCTCACATGCGTGCACTCCGTAATGGAAGCCTGAAGCTTTGTCAGAGCACACCCGGCACTCGAGGTTGAGGGGGCTCGAGTTCTCATCTGGGCCGAATGCTGCTCCGCAAACCCCCGACAGAGGACTGGAGGCCGGGGTCAAAGGGTCTGCAGCAGACAGCAGAAACAAGACAAGAATAAACCACGAGTCCTCCTGTCTGATCAAGAATTAACCCAAAACCAGAGAGCCTAGCATAAACATGTCTTTGGTCTTTTTTTAAATTAAATTATTGTCCTATACAACTTGTTTAATTTTAAGTATGGCAGTAGTTGTGATTAATTTAATGCACATTTTCTTGTTTCTATTATGGGTTAGACCAACTGTAACAGTCCTTAAAGCTTCAAAGTTAAAAGCTAAACTTAATTACATTTGAGTGCTTTTAGCACTACTTTGATTGTACAGAATGGTTATGTTTCAACATTAGAGATCATTTAATTAGTTTTTTTTTTTTACTTAGATTTACTTAAACTTCAATTTTTTTAACCCATATAATTGGCTTGCAAGGACGTTTTTTATATAAATAGCATACAACAGAATATATTTTTGCTAGATTCCTAACAGAGTTAAAATTTCAACATGGACATATTACGAAACATCCGCGATGTTTTTTCCCCCAAAATATAATTGCTATTTAAACTATTATTATTGGTCATAGCCTTGGTCTACAGGAGTGAATACTGTATTAAAATGATCCCTGTGGACTTGGTGGTTTCTGTTTTTGCTCAAGAATGCAGAAGAAGAGTTGTTAATTGAATCATCCCAGTCTGTGGTCCTGTTCTCCTCCTGTACTCACCTAACATGATGGAGCTCTTGGACCCAGAATCAGTGCTCTGGTACTCCGGGAAGTCAAACCCCAGCGAGTCGTCCCCTATGGACTGAGAGATGTCGGGCAGATCCTCTATCAGCTCTCCACACAGTGGACTGCCCAGGAGGGAATCCCCCAGCGGTGATGGGGGACTGTAGAGATCCGCCGCCATGGTGGAGACCAGGGGGTCCAAACGTTTTGAAATAACCCCCCTTACTCACCAGCCTGTGGAAAGAGGGCAGAGAGATTTGTCTTTAAATCATGACTTCCTTTCGAAGCCTTCAGCAGATCTGAGGTTTTCTGACACTGAAGAACCAGCATGGGTTCTTGCTATACTAGTTTACTGATTTACTTCTTTCATATCCTAGCTTTTGGTAGATACCAATCACCTCATGACCCTGTAGCATTAGGTTATTGTTTTCTACCCCCCTCCTCTAAAATAAAGTTTGCAATGAGACCATTCCACAGGTCAAGACAGGTTAGTTAATGTTTTCTCACATGAACTAAGTTTAAAGAGGACGGTCACCTTTCACCTACTGAGCCTTTTGTCATCCTTTTGACTTGAACGTCCATTTTTTTCTGGTGCTTCTTTTAGTTTTAACAATATGTTTTCTTTTTTTTTTAAGTGAAATTTAGCGCTGCAATTTGGCAAGAAATTTAATTATTCTTGTCATTTCATCAGATCCAAAAGTTGGTCACTTAAAAAAAGTTAACAGCAGCTAAACTTCAGCTTGTCCAGATAAAATATTCAAAGGTTTAAAGATCTGCTTTTGTGATTTATTGACTGATGCAGAGGACACCCTATAGACTTTTTTACATTGTTTAGTGAGGAAACACAATCTTTCTTTTAGGACTGAAGTAAATCTTAAAGTATTCAAAATTTGGAAAAGGTTACAAGGAAAAAAGCTTGTTAAAGTTGCCGTATTATAAACATCCATTTTTTAACTTGGCTGTGCATCGTCAATGCACTGTTAAAACATCGGTTTGTTTAAACTGCATGATGTTACAACTTCATCTGTGCAGAAAACCAAACAAATCTCCAGAATATCCAGAACTCATCTCAGATCTCAGTTTACACAGCTGCACACGTCTTGTCGGGCCAGCATGAGAAAAAACAAAACAAAACATGAGATTGTGCAACTTAAACGTTGCATTCTTGAAGCCTGGTTGAACTAATCCTTTAATCAATCACGTGATATCTTGTCTTTATCTGGTCAGACAGCAAATATGAACTCTGTCAACCTGCGTGGTCAGACGTGGACGGCGTGACGGATCAAAGCGTGCTAGTCTTCTTGTTTATCTAACGTTGCACTCTTTCAGGGGAGAAGTCCTGATTGATTGTGAAAATTGCATTAAGGGGGAGAGGAAAATGTAAAAATGTGCCGTAGAATTTGGAGAGTATCCAACGTATGCTTTGTCTCTGATAAAACACAGACAGAGCAACGACTCCCAACTGACAGCACGTCTGCTATGTTGCAGAAGATATTAAAACAGCTGCAAAGTAATCAACTCCTCTAAATTATGTTACATCTGATCTGTTGGTGCTCAAAGTATGCTTTGGAGACGATTCTTAGCTATTACCACACCAAATTTCAGCTCAACATCTGCAAAGTTACCAGAATTATTGCCATTTTTGTGTTGGCTGATGGTGATTACCTGTTTTGACCATCTTGAATTGGGTTGACTCCAGTAATTAATGAATTTTAGAGTCTCAAAATAATAATTGGAGATAATGAAACAACCCCTGCTATTGAAATGTTATTAACCAGGTCATCAGCAGGGTCTCAAGTGTTTTTTTGTTTTCCCTTCCACGGATGAGTCTGGCCCAGCCCACGCTTCCCGATCATCTCAGAAGACATTGTGTTTAAATTCCCCGAGGAACCACAATTCCAAACCGTGTGCTTCTATCTTTAGGTCACAGGAGAAGTGGAAACAGAGGCTGCAAATAGGGCATGCTAGCAGATGACACAACAATCAAAACAACTACTGGGCTTTAAGGTCACCCAGAGAAACACGGATGGAGAATAGCATACATTAAAACTAAACAGTCCAAAATTAACTCAGTTTTGACCATGAATCTTAAGTTAGTTGTAAACGTTATCAGCTAGAAAAGTTACATTTTTAAAAAATGTATCCACAATCAGGTTAAAATCTGAATGAATGTGTTAAATATCAACATACAATAAAAAAAACGCTAGGCCAAATTCGGTGTAACTTTGTAAGTGGACAATAAAGTTTTAAAAGCGAAACCTTAAACCCTCTCGCGACAACATGGCGGCTTAGTTTTTTTTTTTTTTAATTAGAGTTGTTAAATTACCTCAGAGGCTGTCATTCGGAGCATTTTGGAGTTCGGGGTGGCTGTTCAGTCCGTTATCGGAGGAGGAGGGGGTGGTTTTGATCGTGACCGGCTCCGTCGAAGACCTTGACGTGTCGCCTCCCTCCCTGTTGTACAGCTGCCTCCTTTCTCCGTCCGTCCTCCACCGGAAATCACGTAGCAAAACGACGTAAGTGACGCACACCTCCCGACACACCCACAGTTCTGACCAATCAGCGTGCGCGGATTGGAAATTTGTTCGCTTCTGATTGGTTCCTGCCTGTAGCTGTTAAAATTCATTTAAATGCAATTAATTCTCTACCGAGGGATTAATTTTTATATTTTTTGCTGCTTTGTACCTTTTTTATGCAGAGATAGTTATCTACACCAGAAACGTATGACATTTAACCTTTTTTATCCACAAAAAGACTACTTTTTATCTAAACAGGATTCCTCATGTTTTTACTCCACCTCTATCAGCACTTTCCTGTCTAAAAAGGCTCCATAATTGTAAGTGCTGTATAACAAATATATAACCTTAATATATTGTGTCTGGCGCCACCTGCAGCAACATGGCAAGTGTTCACTGAGCTTCCATTCATTCTTAAGAACCTCCACAGTAAAGGTAAACGCCAACATAACTCCTCTGAGGCCTCCACTGTGTCCTGTGGATTTGTAATCATTTATGGGGGTTTTGTTTGGACCTCATGCACCTAGTCTTCTGAGGATCCATCGCGTACAGACGTTCAGTTATCCAGGAGAAACTAAGAGTAGGGCCCTTGATCCTCCACATTGAGGGGAACAAGTTGAGGTGGTTCATCTGCTGATGCGTCCAGCAACCCAACTCAGAAACAAGCAGAAGACTATGGATGGATGATTATTCCAGCAGGAATAATGTATTCCTATTAGAAGTGCCACCTGCACTTCTAAATAACAAATATACCACAAACTGATAAATAACTTTAAAGAGAGATCTACAGCAGGTAAGATAATTATTTATAACCTTCCCACAAAACTCTACTTAAAATGTCTGAACCATCTTTTTAAATTAATTACAATTTAAGGTGAAAATATCCCAATAACAGAGTATTTGGCACTTTAGTAAAAAAAACGCTTTGCCAATATTTGAATTGTTCAGTCTTTATTTTCTTTTAGAATAAAACAACATAAATAGACACAATTACATCCTTATCTTGTATTTGTATAGTTAAAAAAATTGCTAAAAAAACAATAATGCAGAGCTTACCCATTTAGTAAAACCAGCCACTTGTCAGGGTTTTTATAAGATGCTGTCCAAGCTTCTCCTGTGCAAAATGAAGTTGTTTGCTCCTGTGACGTATTGCTGCCCTCCAGGGAAGGCAGTAGGTTGTATAGTTAGCTCCTGATGGGGTAAAATCACAACCCTGAAACCACACAACCTACTACCTCACCCTGTACGAACACCATGAGTCACCACAGAAGACGTAGGGTCTCAAGCATATCTTCAAACTGTCATTTATCAACAGTGATGATTGTTTACTGGATAACATGCAGAAAACAATTACATTTCCATTAATTATTTCACTGCAAGAGCTTACAACTTTAAACAAAACATGGGGTCACATCTTCTTTTAGTGGAGCCGATGATGATGATAATGATGCCTTCACTGTCTCTTCAGGAAAGACAGTAAGTTGTATAGTCATCTGACAGCTTGGGAATGACCCTAAAACTATACAACCTACTACCTCACCCCAAAGGACAGTTTATCTGTTGCACAGACGACCTTTGACCTGCGGGAACTAAAAACAACGAGCATTCAAACCAGAGTTTTAGACAGATCTTATGAGTTGTTTTGTTCACACAACTTTAGGATATGTGTCTGGGAGGACTCTCAGCTACTACCACAGCATCTGTAAAACTGACAAATGTAACCATGTTTATGTCGGCTAACGTCAATTAACCGAGTGGCCATCTTGAATTGGTTCCAACAAGCAATCAGTTGTAGACAGAGTTAAAATCATTAAAATCTCTCCAGTGATTCATGAGATATTTTACTAACAGACACACTGACACAGGCAAAAAGAGAAAGGAAGTTATACATTTTAAATTTACCTCATAATAATGACAAAAGCTTTTAATAGGATGCATTAAACTGCATCCATAGATTAATTTTGTGACAATAAAACCAGATTATTTTTAATTATTTCTGCTTTAACCAAAGCAAATTAAATTAAAAGGTCTGCCAAAACTACTTCCTGTGCGTCACTTTGAGCCGGGTCACTTCCTCTCTGCTGTGTCAGTTCTATCAGCTCGCCTCCTCTCAGGTTTCCTCATCTTAAAGCAGACAAACGTGAGGTTTCAAAGGTCTATCTGACGCCAGAGCATGCAAACGTGGAAGCTCTCACGTGTCACAGAGGGAGGCCCCCGAAGGTGTGAAAGTGACTCCCGCCACCCAACGAGTCAGTTAAATCCTCTGAATCTAGTTCATCTTCATCTGGACTCTATTCTCTGACGCTCCAGGAAACGCTGGTGAAGTTTTATACGTCTTAAAGGGTCACGCGGGCAGGTTGTGGTGGTTTCTTGAGTGAGGCTGCGGCTCTGCTGCGGTTTCCCCTCCAGTCGGCGAGCAACAGGGAGCTGAGGTGGAGTCGAATTATATGTGTATGTATATATATATATATATATAAAAACAAGTGAGTCACAGCATTAAAGTCAGGCGCACGCAGCAGTTCACGACTGTTTTACTGCGGGTCGGTTAACCAATAAATGCCACACGGGTCTCCGTACGGACCACTTAATGTCCAAACCCATGAGGCTCCTTTGTAAAATACACGCGTCAATATTGGTGCCCAAAACTGCTAAAACTTTAAGGTATAATTTTGTCCTCGTTGCTCAGTAAAATCCTTAAAAGAACCTGTGTGCTAAGGTTAAAACTTCATTTAATTATTAAAGTTGTAAATTAAAAGGGATTATTGGCTCCTAAAACAACTAAGAGATATATAATTAAAAGATTTTAAGACACTTTCGTCTAAATTATAGCCAACAACAGATATAAAACACCTTTTCAGTCAGGGGTGCCACCAATGGGGGGCCAGGGGAGGAAAAGACCACTTCTATAAAGATGTCACACCCCCACATGGTTCTAACACTTCCTATTTTGTAGTTTCATCCATATTCAAACTAAAATTTCCTATTTTTTGTTGATTTTTGAGTTATTTTTTATGCCTACACATCTATTTTTTATATAAATTTATTGGATTTAAAATTTTTTTAATTATTTTTTTACTCTGTTATGAAGACAATGATTGACAGTATTTTTCCTCTAAATAGTTTATTATGTGTATTTTGAGTCAAAATCTAACATCAAGTCTTTCTTTTGTTATGAATGTTTCTCATTTTACTGTTTTATGTTTTGAGGTGTTTCTTATATATTCTCATATTCTAAATGTTTAAATCTATAAATTTTAAAGTTGTATATTTACACCCAGGATGCCTCCTTTTATTATTAGTTATAAAATAATTTTGTCTCCATTAAATAAAAAGCTAGTCTCCCCGTATAAGAACAGGTTTAAGTTGAAACAAGTATTTTGATATTAAAAAAAATTTGTTTCACCTTTAGTTGTTTTTTTTAAATCAAGTTTGTCTTTTAATACTTTGTTCTTCTAGCTGTTTTAATAAAATTTGATGATATTTTGAGATTTATGTTGTTCTTGTTTTGTAGACAAACAAGATTAACTTTTTTACTTGGTATTTATCTTCATTGCTTACCTAATTATGACAAATTATATTATCTGATGTAACTTGAAATATTTTACAAATTGCTAATAAATGACAACAATGCAATAAAATTCCTGAAATTCTGTTGTGACATTTTATCATCAGTGCCCCCCCTCATTGAAAACTTCCTGTTTTAGGTGCCTGCAAGACTGGGATGACACAATAAGTATTTTTAATAAAAAAATAAAGAATAAGAAAATGAAGGAAAACTGGCGTTAGATGCTGGTTCTCGGTGACCCCTGAAATAAAAATGCTCCAAATCTGAGCTCTGAGTGCAGTTCACCAAAACCACCAACAGGTGTCGCGTCTCTCCAAGTCTGCAGGCAGAGTGTGAGCAGAGCTGCCATGACAATGAGGTCTTTGTGCAGTTCCGGGGTGCCAGTCGGCGTGCCCTCGTGTACAGTTTCCCCTCTAATCTTCATCTGACCTTTAGGCTGACAGCTTTTCTGTCCCCGGTTTTCCCGACTAGTTTCCTCTCCTCGATCTGCGGTGCAGGACCAAATCAACTCGGGACGTTAAACAGGGGTTAGACGCGACGCGTCACCGTGCGGCAGGAACTTTGATCGCCTGTTCGTAAGCAGCTCGAAGAGGGGACTGAACGATGCAAGAACCAGAGAGGGTAGATTCCAAAACACCGGCACTTAAAATGCTGCAGAGTGACGTATTCAAAGTGGAAATAATAATAATAATGGATTAAAAATGAAGCATAATGAATAAAAATGTTAAACTAACCTTAATGTTGACGTCTGAGCAGGAAAAGTGAAGTCATTCCCAAATAATTAGCCTGCAAATAGAAGAGAAAAACAGACGTAAATATAGTTTCTGCACACCAACACACACCAGGCTGTTGAGGCATGTTTAAAAAGGCGCACACACACACTAAGGTGTGTGTGTGTGTGTGTGTGTGTGTGTGTGTGTAGTTGTCAGGTCATAAAGCTGCCAAGCAGCTACTTAAGTGCGTCATTAAGGCTGATGTTACAGATGTTACAGAAATCATGAGTCAGAAACTGCAGCTGAATTTGAACCTGATGACTTTATCAGCACACAGTGTTAAAGAGCTTTATAATTATCTCCCACTACACATTATTACAAGTTTTCTTAACTTGTGGCTTTTTTTTCTCTATTTTTTATGGAATTTATTTTTCTAAATCAGCAGAATCAGTGAAGCAGTTTGCTTATAAAAACATTTTTTTTCTTTTTTTAATCTAAAAACACTGCGTGAAGTAATATTCATAAAGTCATTATTTCTTTAAAAAAATAAAAGTATAACCATAAAATCTGATTTATTTTAACTAAAAATCTTCTGGTTGGTTTAGTTCATTATGAGTCCAGTTTATCGATGACTTTATTTAATCCACAAATAATGTAATTATCAAAGTTTTTCTCTGAGTCAAACACACAGATATAAATTTACAAATAGTGATTAATACATTTTATAAATTATAAAATTTTATTATGAGGTAAAACAAACTTTTTTTTTCTCTCCAGAATAAAAGAAACACTATGTGAAATTGGGTTTAAAAAAATGTGACACAAACGTAGCAACGTAAAGTTAATAATTTTGAATTTAAAGTCAGATTTTTGAGTTTTAATCTGATTTCTGTTTGCTTAAAAAACCACACACACACACACACACACACACACACACACATCTGACTAACATGCAGCTGAAAAGCAAAAAATAAATAAACACCCTAAATGCATCTCGCAGCTCATTTCCTCTTTGCTTTTCCATGCTACAAATTAAAAGTTTAATTTAAGCAAATAAATTAAAATAAAACTGCGACAAAGACTCTTCTGTCGACACTTTATCACAACTTCGACGTGCAGCGAATCACAAATAATCATTTCACCTCCATCTGTGTGTGCTTTCTAAAACGTGCCATTTTAACTACGTGTGTGTGTGAGCCACTGTATCATAGTCACATGCACCTGTGTGTGTGTGTTTAAATAAGACTGTGAGGCCCTGTGTGGTACGTGTGTGAATGCTGAAAGGAGGAGGCTGTGCCCTGCTCTTCTTGGGAGAGGCGTGGGAACCCCATTCATCTGAGGAGCCTGGGTTCATTGTGGGGTACATAGCATCAAATGTGTCTGGGTGTTTGCCTCAGTGTGTGTGTGTGTGTGTGTGTGTGAAACAAAGTCCTGTGTGTCTGCTGCAATGTGATGTTCTTTGTCTTTCCACATCTCCTTTTTTTCCCCTCATTTTTTGGACGATGTTCTGTGAAGATGAAGCATTTATTAACCCACCCTGTAGATCAAAACCACATTAATATTATTTTTCTATTAGAACAAGATCTCTTTAAATCTGTCCACGCTGCTGAAAATAAACAAAAACTTTACCAGTCGGATTTGTTGCCATCATTGTGTCGAGATGAAATACCATTTACAAACCTGCCAATATTTTTGATTTTGATATTTTGGTCCTTTTCTAATACTCAATAAAAACAGTCAGTGTGTGAGGAACGTGTCCAAGTCTAAATAATGATTAAAAACAGAACAAAGCCGTGATTAATTCGGTTACACCTTTCACTGGTGGACCAACAATGGCGTCCACCCTTTTCAAACGTTGATTTAACTCGAGCGAGGGGCTCTGAAGAGGGTTTTGGACCCAGTAAATGTGTGTGTGTGTGTGGGGGGGCAACATCAGGGGTTCTCATGGGGGTGACAGTGATGAAGTAGCCCTGCAGAGTGTGAGAGTGACAGATGAATAGGCCCATCGAACGTAGGATGTAGGTGGGATGACTGGAGTTATCAGTGATGACTCACTCTGCCTCCACTCGTACCGTTTGGTCATGATCGACACTGATTTGCAGATTTTTCGACCTCGTCGACGGTCAAACACGAAGCGGTGATCGATGGAGAACCTGATTTATGGGCTGCAATTAAAAACACGTCATAGATGGCGTTGATGAGAAAAGGGGGTGTGGCGCTGCTCTGTTTAATTACTACACAGATAATTTCACTTAATCCAGAGTAAATTATAGCTCATATTCCACTCTTTTTGACTTTTTTATAAAAAGAACGACTGGATTTAAGCTTTGCGTTCAGCTGCGTTTTATTCGCTTCATCAAAGTTCAAATTAAGAAAGGAAAAGCTTTTGCTATTTTCGTGATGAGAATGTAAAAAAGGCTTTAAAACGGTTGGACTCTAATAGGCCTGTCCAGGCTTTATTAAACCTACGTGGAGCCACGTGTCAGCGTTGAGCTATTTTTCCAATGTCTAACCTCCTTTTCAGGAGAAAAAACCCGGCAGATGTTAACCAAGACGAGGGTTTAGGGGTGAATCTTAACCTGAGAGTCGCAGAGATGAGTTTTCTGACGGAGGAGCATGGACAGGGACTCATGGAGAGCTCGGCCCTGTGCAGCAGGCCTCACCTGGCCCTAAGCCCAACATTACAGCACAAGTCCTCTGCTCCCTCCAGAATGGCTTCTCTTTCAAACACACAAAAGGCTGATCTGGATCGGAATGCTTCAGACGGAGAAGAAGTGATCAGAACAGTTTGTCCAAACGCTGCGTTTCGTCAGGGTTTTCGATACTTCTCCAATCGTCCGCTTAATAAACAGTCGCTAACGGCTAGAATCAGTGTTTAAACAAGATTTGATCCGTCCCACACACACAAGCTAAACTCCACACCCACTCACAGTCTCTTACCCACTCTGGAGCAGACATCTGTCCGGGGTAAAGCTCCCAAATCTCTGTCGTTTTTTGTGTGCCAGGCACATTGGAAGCTGCTGTATGCCCACATATCCTTCCTGTGGAGAAGGGCAGAGCTCGGCTTCAGTCACACAGCTCTGCACTCGTTGCAAGGAGTAGGCGGGTACGCCAACGAGAGACCCATTCAGTGTTCCACAAAGTATCAGCCTCACCAGTCTGCCTCAGTGCCTGGGCTTTTTTTTTTTTGCCTCTCTTTGGAGATTTACCCCAAGAATCTAGTCACTTTAACCAGCCTCCATGCTTCAAACCCCCCCCCCCAACCTTGGCTAACTGTGCCCTAATACTCACCAACCAGCTCATCTTTCCTGTCCTCCAGCTCCGACTCTGAGGCTGTCAGGGCCCGCCACAATGGGGAGGCCATGTGGGTTTCCTATGGAGTCGCGTGCTCCTCCCGTCTGGCAGTTAACAAGGCTTTGAATGAGGAATGTTAGCAAACAGAGCAGCTGAATGTTGGATGAATGCTACGCCAGGCAGCCAGTCAGATCGCAGCTCGGGCCCGGGTGTATGAATAATGGAGAGGACGCGGCAGGGAGGAGAGGGAGGCATGGCTCCTCCTCCTCCACCCTCGCCCCCTTCCCAGCTCCGCCTGCCCCTCCCTCTTATCCCCGCTCAAAACTCGAATGCCTTCACGGGAGCAAAAAGAGCCAAAAGAGAGAAGGGAGAGAACCAGAATTATAGATCTCTGCTGCTGCTCACTCATGCATCATAAAAAAAAAAAAAAAACAGATACATGCATGTTATCACAAAAGATTAGCTCCAAAAACAAGACATTTTTCCTTGTAGCTTGAAACTGTTCCTTTTTTTTTTGGTCTCTTTTGTTAGTAATTGGCACCTGTCCTAGAAAAAGCCCCATCGCTGCTCCACCCTCCTGCTCCCCTTTCACTCGAGACTGCCCACGAGAGGCAGAGGGAGCGTGAGGGGAAAAAGAGGGTGGGGCGGAGAACCCAAAAGAGGGGACAGGTTTCCACAGACGGAAGGTGGAAGGCAAAGCAAAGAAAGCAGGGAGTGAGTTTTAAAAAAGACGAAAAAAAAATGAATCTAAGAGAAACGATCTGTCGAAGTCGAGATATGCGCTCAGTTTTCCCCGAGCAGCTGGTCCCGAAAACACATGGCCACCCCCCTCCCCGTCCTCCGCTTCAGGGAGGACTTGCGGGAAAAAAGGGGGCGCAAACCAAGAAACACGTGCTGAGAGGCATCGCATCGGTGTGGGGGGAAAAAGCCAATCTGATTCTTTCAAATCTGAATTCACACCAAAAAAAAGAAAAAAGAAAAAATTGTTAAAAATTTGAAACCAGCGGAGGTATAAACGATGCTTTTCGAAAAATTATCTCCAGAACGGCGCTGAAGACGGTGTAAAGCAGAGCCACTTGTTGCACGGTAGTGAAGAACAGATCATGCAGAGAGAAGTGAGAGCAGGCAGAGGGTTAAAATCCTGGGACTGGGAATACAGAAACATCCCTCCCTCTTTTGGCACAGACTAGCTAAAGGGGAGGGCCCGCCTGTAGAAATAGCAGCAGAGTGTTTTTCCCCTCGTTTCCCCCCCCCCCCTCCCCCTCTCTCTTTCAGAGCTGCAGCGTCCTAGTATAGCCTCTTGCATGTGGCCGGGACCCAGGGAGAGAGAAGAGGAGGAGGAGGAGCGATGGATAGAAAAAAAAAATTGAAGCAAAAACCGGAGACAGGGGAGGGGGCCCGGAAAGGGAGGTGGCGAGAGCTGTGAGTGGAGGAGAAAGAGCTCAGCTGATGATGAAACACGGTCGCGTGGGAGGGTGTGCGAGCTCTACGCGTTTTCATCACGACGTACGTGTGCACGAGGCGGGGAGGGTGTGTGTGGGGGGTGGGGGGGAGGGCAGGAGCACTTCCCCTGAGGAGTGAGGAGGAGAGTCATAGCAAGCCTGCAAAACTCACAAATGATTAAAAGATTCTGGCACAACTTGGAGAACTAAACTGAGTTTTGAGAGAAAGATTAACGACAAAGTAGTCAGAAACGCCTCAACATCCGTCGTTCATCTTTGACCTAAAAACGTCCTTCATCACGGCGGCGGCGCTCCCTGTAAAGGCCGAAAAGAGCGTCGATCAGTGCAGAAATTCTTGTTAATGAGCTACACTGACTGAGTTGGCACGCGGTCAAAGACAGATAAGCACCTGGGTGCGACCGCCGCTTCCCGCCGCCATGATTGCAACAGCGAGGGGGTGGGGGTGAGGGGGGGGGCTGCAATAAAAATCCTGTAATATTTACCACAGAGTGGCCTCGGCATGTGCCATTACTGGGCCAGCCTCACTTTGTTGCAAACTGCAGCTGCAGAGCTCCTCTTCATGTGAGCGCGGACAACCGAAATGTCGGGTAGGAGCTGAATGTTAAAATGGACTCTGCTGATGACTGCTCGTGTCCTGCACCCCCCACTTCAGTGTCCATCCTGTTCTGTTTCCCACCCTCTCTCATCCTCTCGGTAGCACCGCTCAGCACAAGCTCTTCTCTGCACGAGGAGGATACTTTTTGTTGCCAGAAACCTCCCCGCTGGTAGCAAAAACACCTACCAACCTCTGCATCTGCATGCTGAAGGTTACTCACACCCAACTTCCTCCCCGCCCCTGCTGTCCCAAAAAAACTTCTGTCCAAAATGCTGTAATGCCCGATAGCTGCAACAGATTCCCCTACGACACACACACACTCAAAAAAAAAAAAAAAAAAAAAAAAGAGACAACTTCCTCTCTTTTGGATCCGATTCCCCTCCCCTGCAGTCATCTCTTTCTCCAAAAAGAAACCAGAACTCAGCACAGGCACATTTTTTCTCTTCTCTCCCTAAAGAAGCAGGCATACAAATAAAGAGAAAGAGCGAGGGGGGGGGGCTGTCCGACAAAACACCAGATCTCACGTTTGACCAACCACATTTCAAAGTTTTAAAAAGATGTGCACATACTGATGCTGTTTTTTATTTGCGTTTTCACTGGAGTGAAAGTAGATGAAGAGCAGAGGGAGCAACTGAGCAGCAAACTAATATGGCTGCTTCCCTCTCACTCTCAGACGTGGAGGCTAAAAGAAAAAGGCGTTTCGCTGCTACCTCACAGGACAGACTGCAAGAGAGAGGGAAAATCTGAAAAAAAGAGTGCACTTGTCTCGCCATTTCTCCCTTCAGCTTCCCACGGTGTCGGATAAAACTCGGCTCCCCCCTGCTTTTTTGGAGCCTGGCACCGTCGGCACATTAAAAAAAGCTGTGTTTACCAAGAGGAAACTGATGATTTAGTTTCATTTATCAGGATCTAAGTGTCCTTCGATGAGAAAAAAAAAAAAAAAATGGGTCGAGCGCCGAACAGTCACCGGCTCGAAGCCTCGTGACGTCACATCTCGCCACGTCCTCAAACCAATCGAAACAGCCGGGCACGGTGAACGCCGCCACAACTGCACGCTGAATATAAATCCAACAACAATGTAAACAAACGCATGTTTCATCTGTCATTTTATGAAAGCCCCCCCCCCCACACACACCCCTCCACCCCACCCTGGCTTCTTGTCCTCTATCTAAGACACTCTCTCTGCGAGGCAGTTGTTTACCATCGAACATGTGGCAGGAATTCAAAAAACTTGGCAGAGCCTGTTGCAGCGAGTTCATGCGAGGATACGACTCTGGTTTTGGCTCGGCTGCCAGCTCCTGACACTGAAGCCCTCTGCGCGGCCTCGCCCCTGCAGGAGCGGCCCGCGTAAAGCTGCCATTGATGAAACTCCAATATTAACAGTCCTCGTTCATGACATCTCCATAAGTCTACAACTTTTAAATCAACCCTCTCCACGTTAACCCCAGGCTGCGCTTGGGCCTCGGCACAGATTTATTGTCAGAGCGTCAAAAGCTTATTCTCTTGCTGCGTTTCCAAAGATAAGCAGTTTAGGTTTTGAAAATCTTGAAATTAAAATAAACAAATGGGAGTTAAAAAGGACGACTAGTCGACCTACTGCAGCCGGCGTTGCACAAAATCGTGCTGCACAGTGGTGACGCTGCAATCAAAGTCTCACGGTTAAGATTAAATATAACTCAATCTTGAAGTGAAACTGTGGAGCTGTTAAAAGCCAGAGATCTTATAGGACCCGGCCTCAGCGCTGTCCCAACCTTCTGAGTCATTCCAACAATTCACCTCTGCAAACATTAACACACACACTGCTCCGTGCTGCAGTTTTATCATAAATTATATATGGCAGCTAAAAATACACTGCAACACAGAAAATATCTGAGTTATAAATGCAAGTATTGAAAAAAGTTGTTGCAGACAAGTGAATTATGTTTTCTTTACATAAAGTAAGAAAATAAGACAAACAAATTACAAAAGTCACGTGCATTCAGGTTTAAAGATAGATGTAGGCCTCTGCTGATGAAGACTTCTGCACACACTCAACTCGTCCCATTTAAATCACTCCCTGCTGCACGTTAAATCCCCTCACAGCTTCCCTTTAATGCATTCTAACCCATTACAACAGTCTATACATTAACAGTGTGTAAAACACACACACTTCATGTATCCGGTGACTAGCGCGGCGGGCCGACTCCGTCTACAAGGTGGTCTGCTGAGGGGCCCCTCGGCAGCACGCGCCTCGACAACTTCTCTATTACACGTGTGACCCCAAAGGTCATCCTCTGAAGGGTTCTGAACAAAGGCCATGACCCCGAGGTCAGAAGTGTAACGCCGGGGCCCCCGTGGCAAAAAGAGCGTGCTGTTTGCTTTGAAAGGTAAGAATAACTAACACTAATAAGGATTAAGGGGCCATCTCCTTTGGGATGTCACTCCGGGGCCTCATACATCAGTCTCTATTAACCTTCCTGACCCCCGGCGGCCATTACGGGGCCACAGGTCATAGCCGCTTCGCGCCGCAGAGGTGTTAAAGCAAACGTCAAAGACAGCCGGAGCGCTGCTGAGCACGTGGACAAACTGAGGAGATAAGCACCTCGTCAAAGAGGCCTGAATCTTTGTTTTGATAAGTTCTTCCTGTTTAGGCACCTTTGAACTCGTTGAAGTGGTTCAACAGATTTCACTGCTTTAAAGTTTAAAACAGTAGAGAGGGTTTGAAAAAAAAAAACCAGAAGCTTGAGGTGTTAAAAAAATGCTACTTAAAAAAAAGTAAGTCAGTTAAATGTGTAAATGTAAGTATTCCTCCACAAAAGAAGCAGCAGCTTTAATACAAGCAGGTGAATGAGAAAGAAGGAAATTAAAATTAAGTCACAAAATGGAGGACAGGAAGAGACAAGATGGCGGTTGGAGTAATTGAACCACTTCCATCTTGTTAATGACGTGACATATCCCCAAATAAAATATCGCATGCTAAACTTAACATCTTTACTTTTGTTTTGTATTAATTTCTTTCTTCGACAGTCACCTTTCCATAATGAAGTGATGAATTTCTTTAGTAACTTGCAAACTTTGCAAACACGTTAACCCTGCGTTAACCGAATGTTCGTTTCATTTTTGTTTTATGTCGTATTTAATCAACAGAAGCTACAACAAAATATTTTTTTTTTTAATGAAAACTGAAGATATTTTTGATAGGGCAAGAAACAAAATATGAAGTGAAGTCTTTCAGTGTATTTATCGTAACTTAAAAATTGCAAATTAAATCATTAATATATTTATTTGTAACAATAATATTCAGAGAGAGTAAAAAATTTAAAACACTGTTTTGATCTGATATATTGAGACTACAGTTAGAGCTTGCTGCAATCAAACAAAAGTTAAACATCAAAATTATTTTTATTCATTAACTTTTTCTTGTTTTAGATTATTTTCTACAAACTAGATTTATAGATTCATTTAAAAAGTGTTAATTATAAAAAATATTATTTCTTTTACAACTTATTAAGAGTAAACAACAAAAAAACAGGTTTTTTTCTAAAATGACTCCTATATAAAAGAAAACTTTTATTTTGAAAATATTCTCCTTTTTTTTTTTAACCAGGAAAAAAACTAAAATTTCAAGATTTTCCACTGGAAAAAATTGTAATAAACATTTTCCCTTTGACTTTAGCTACTTTTTTTTTAAACTAGATATGTAAACTAAAACCGGACACATCTTTTAAAACATGTCATTATTAGATACTAAAAAACCCATTTATTCTAATTATAGTTTAGATTAAAACTTTTTACAGATTAAGTTTTAGGTAAACTTATATGTTTTTGTTTGTTTTTGCCGCGTCAGCATTTTAAAGTTAATTTTTAAGGGTATTTATGATCTCAGCAAACTTCTCAGTTTTTAAATACTTCAATAAAATATACTATTTAATATTTTCAGTCATTGATATAATGTTGATAATTTCACTTTTATGTCAAAACTTTTAGACCTTAAGAATAAGTTTATTTTTAAATTCCTATTTCTACAAATTAGTTAGGTTTTATCCTAAAATGTGTTTTTTTTAAAGAAAAGTACTAAATATGTTTATAAAAATAGAGAAATTAATCTTAAAGCAATTGTTTTATAAATAAAGAAGGAAATAGAGCAAGTGGGGGATATTTTAAATGCACCAAGTGGCTAAAACCTATATGATAAAATGTATAAAAAGGTTTTCCCGGATCAAGTTTATTATTATCAGGTGCACTTAGATTTGACGTATTTCTCTAATAATCATTAAACCACTCGCCTCTGAAAAGTGAGCTGGTCCGTGAGGAGGGAGTCGCCTCGGCTGCAGAGCAGAGCAAAGGTTGGAGAAGAGGAGAGACGATCTGAGCTCACTGCAGACAAGTGTCCTAAACTGACTGCATTTTAATAAAAATAAAATAAAAGAACCAAACAGAGAATAAATCCAGTGTAAAGCAGTTTTGAAACTCAACAGCTCATTAAAAGGAAAAAAAAATTTACTTTCAGTCTCTCTAAATCAAAAGTTTGGCTTTTATTTTTGAATCATACCTTAAATACATCATAAAAAATATTTAGTCTACAAAATCCATTTGAACAAATACGATTTTGCCAATCTAGTCCGTTCATAATAGCAATCAAAGCTTTCTGAATCCAAAATATGCAAAATAACTGAATTTATTCTCAAGGCTGTCATTTTAGCAAAAAAGTATTTAAAATTAAAAGCAAATTGAAAGAAAACACTTTTATTTTAAAACGTCCACGTGTCACACTTACCCTCCTCATCCTGTCAACATATTAAAAAAAAAAAAAAAAAAAAAAAAACCCACCTCTAACTCCCAGCTACTCCCAGCCGTCCCACATGGACCACTGATTATTTCAGCAGCTCTTATCAAACATCAGCGTCTCTCTGACCGTCGCACAGAGCGGTACCACCTCTTAAAAAGGGCTCGGACCTGCTGTTGGTTCTGCTTTGATGACACGTCACAGAGCCGCCGCAGCCTGGACGAGCCCCTACGAGTGACCTGGCTCGGCCCGGATAGGAACGTTTTGCACCCCGACCCCCCCACTGGGACCTGAATGCAGCACACCAGGAAAAAGCTGGTGAAGCCCATCAGGAATTTTTTTAGACAATTTCCTTAATTTTTTTCATCTTATATTATTTTGGAAAAACAAACTGAAGAAAGATTGTTTGATTTGATAGAGGACGTGTCCTGCAGCAACACACACACACACACACACACACACGCACACACTTTTGTCTGCATTACATGTGGCAACAAAGCTTTTGAGTTTATTCACAAAAAACCTTCAATATGTCCTCATCTGAGTTTAGCTCTTATCTTTTTAGCTCTTTGCTCTGAGTTTCAGTAAATCAATCCAAAACAGAAAAAATAAAAGTGCACCAGTGTCAATGAAACCATCTGCTCAAGGTCGTCCGTGTAATACGCCCGAATTAAAATCAGCACCAACCGATCAGAGCGTCTCCCAGCCTCTGCAGCCGTTTACAGAGGATAATATTGATTTATCTCTGGGTGGACTTTACAAAAGGGATCTCCCGGCGCCATTTTAACTCTCTCTACATGTGTGAAATGATAAATCTGCAGTTCTAACCTGCCCTGTTATTTATGCAAATGATCCCTTTGCATATTTTCGCACGGAGAGACAATTTTGCTTTGTTCTGCAGTCGCTTATATACAGCCAACCTCATTTTTAACCTTCAAGAGGCTAAAAATTTGACCTAAACCACAAAGTTTTTCTTTAAATCAAAGGTTTTCCTTATAAGAACTGACTCATTGTGGTTTCTGCTCGGTCTAGTGAGAAGGAGAAAGAGAGACGCTGGCTCTCAGGGGTTAAGATGCTAGCAGTCATGTGCCTGTTGGCTGCAACAAAAGCCTGTCTATGTAGGATGCATACAGATAGAGTGAGCCTCATTGTGTGCACCGTTTCACACGTCGCAGCCCAGGAGCTGCCAGGTCTGGCTCTCTGGGCCTGGCTGCAGGCCTAGCTAGCAGCTTGTAGCACCTGACGCTGGGCTCTGGCTGCTTTGCTTTCCCCTTCGCTCTGCAAAATGATAATGGAGCGGAGGTCCGGACAGATCAACAGAAACGATCAGAACAGGGCTCTCTGGAAACTCTCAGCCTGAAGACGGCTCCGACTTGAGGATGTCAGAAATAAATGTAACTTTTGCCTCAAAATGTTGCAGGAAATACAAAGATATCAAAACAAGCAGAGCATGATTTAATTATGTGTACCATGTAACTTTGTCTGCTATATCTACTGCTAAATTTACATTTGAGAGCCAAGGCACTAAGTTTTTTTATATTATGTACATAAGAATCGGAATATATTTGTCCGCCTTCATCTAAATTCCTTTTTTTTAATCTGGTTCAAAGATTAGTCAAACAGTATCCATATCCAACATGGGAGATCCTTTCTTAGACTTGTTAATATGGGTTTTACTCAAAAGTCATGCCTTTAATTTAGCTATTAGAACTATTTTATGAAACCTGACTAAAAAACTAGCACCTCTTCAACCAAACTTCTGTGCTTCAGATAATATTTTCTTGTATTAAAACAGTTTTTGGTCATAATTTACAAAAATATTTATTCAAAAATGCATAAGAAGCTTGGGACAATAACTAATTTTTGTCATTTGTTTGTAAAACAGTTGTTATAAACAATTTATACGAATAAAGCAAACTTGATTTTATTATCCTTACATCTAAAATCAAATTGCTCTGAAAAAAGCAAAACTTATGTTACTGAAAGTCAGACTTTTAGCAGTTTTTTTCTTTATATTTGCGTGTGTTGACTGTTGAGGGGTCCTTCAGCAACAAATCTGGTGCTTTTGAAGAGGTAGGCGTTTAGGATTTTCAATTTAAGAATGTTTTTTTAATATTTGTTCACCCTGCTGCCATGCCGTGACCTTGATTCAGTTTTAAAAAAAACAATAACCCTTTTTTAATGTATATTTAAGCATGCATTTAATACAAGAACACTACTTCTTCTGTGTTATTTGACCATTTTAAGCTCTCTAATATAATTTTCCTAAATCAGTTTACTGGCACAAAACCAACCACTGCTTGGGCTAAAACTAGCCGAGCACCTCTGTTCAAACTAAACTAAGTGCTGCATTGAAAAGTTGCACATTAGCAAACTTAGCACTATATCTCATATTCTGATTAGCTTAAATTATTACTTTTGTTTATTAAAAGTAATAACACTTATAATCCTAATGCTTTTATTTGAACATAAAATAGAAAACTTGTACTTTTTGTGCTGCGGGATGCTACATTGAAATACTGCCCTTAGCACTTTACAGTGTTTGTCTAGATTAGCTTATATTAGCACTTTTCAATAAAGTAAAACATAAATACTGTATTATTGTACTCAGAAGTTTAAAATCTGACATTTCAGAAGTTTTTAAAAGAACATTAATTAGAAAAATGGTACTTATGTTTTGAGACGCTAAGTTGTACAATTGCAAATTAGCACTCTAGCTTATTTGTCCATATTTTGTAAATTATTATCTTTCCTCAAATTAAAACTTACATTTGACCCTTACTATGATACCTAAAGTTATACATGGTTAATACATCATATGTATCTACCTATTTTGTATTAGAACAAGGAAAACTAATCACTTGCTTGTATTAGCTTCTTAGTACCTATGTACCAAGTACAAAATACTGTATTGTACTTAGAAAATTAAAATACATGTTATATTTTAAAGTTTTTGAAACCACTATCAACAATAATCATAAACAGTTGCTACACACTGTTGTTCGGTTTGACAAACTAAACTAAATTAATAAGCACATTAGGATTGTATTTGCTAACATTAGCCTGTATGTGTCGATTAGCAGCTTGTTTTGTGTTGGGAAATACTAACTTGAAAACAATTACATATTAGCAAATTTATCACAATAGCATATCTACTTATATTAGTGCCACTGTCCTCTCTAACCCTGGATGGCTGCTCATCCTGAGCCCGGTTCTGCTGGAACTTACTTCCTGTTAAAAGGGAGTCATTCCTTTCCAGTAGCCGTGTTTCCATCAACGTTTCTTAATTCGCATTTTGAAATTTCGCATCAGAAAAGCTGAATGGAAACGGC
>JARVJO010000180.1:4147908-4187665 GCA_031762555.1 Cynodonichthys magdalenae | reverse complement strand
TATTCATTTCCTTTTTGCGAAATTTTAAAAATTCGCTCTAAATTCGAATTAAATTGGATGGAAACACGGCTACTGTCGCCAGAAGATTCAACACAATCTTTTGGTTTCTTTAGATAACTTTTACTGTATGTGAATGTGTTTGTACCTGAGATAACTTTTGTTGTGAACTTGCGTTTTCTAAATAAACTAAATTGTAAAAAAGTAAATTAAGTTACTTGTTTTGTTGCATGTGAAAACAAGTCTAAAGTACAGAACAACCCCGCCCAGGCCCTCAGTCACTCAGACAACCTGCTGCCATAAGATGTGTGTTAATTAAACTTTTCAGTACAGCCTGGAGAGTATAAGCTTGTTTTCTGACCCTACGCCCTGCTGTCACCAATCACAGACACACACTTGTGAATAAGATGCGTACACGCCACATGCTTGGGTTACATATTACCGGGACAAGCTGGTTGGGCGTGCGACTGCCACGGCGAGGGAGGAGACGCAAGGGCGGGGAGGGAGGAAAAAACAGTTACCCTAGCGTGTTAGTTTTCTGCCAGGGAGTCCCTATTGACCTGTTAAACCTTTGTGACTGGAACAAATGCAAATGGCGCTGACTTGTTCACACAAAATACTAAAGAGCTATTCAAATGAGGCCCAGGGCCACAATGCGGCAGTGGCCGGGCCCTCCGTGGAGGCTGGGCAGCCCCCCAGTCTGAGACGCAGAGATAGGGATTCTTTCTGCCATCGTGCAGTTTATTGTGGTTGTCTGGTGGAGGGCAATCATCCACTCTGATCGCTTCTCCCCACACACACACATCGCACTTCTCCTGTAATTCAGTCCATACTCGATCCAGACTCTGCTCTGAACTTTACAACATAATTATCTAAGATTCTTCACTTGGACTGGACACCTGTGGGGCTGAACTGTTCTGGTTCTTCATAATCAAGACGTTAATTTACTTGGCAGGAGCTAATATGGTATCTTAATGATTAGTTCTGAGGATTGGGTGCAGAGTGAGACGACGGGAATGACGAAATAGACAAGAAGCATAGAGAATGGTAAAAAAGAAATAATTACATATGGATAAATCAAAGCCTCTCTGCTAAAGTATTTGATTATTTCTATTTAGTAGTGAAAGATTAACACACTAATGAGCTATTTACGAGCTGCAGGAACAGAGGTTTTGCACAATGAGGGGATTCATTTCAAGATAAGAGATTTTTCAGTCAACCCACAATCTGGTTAAGTGGGTTTCATGTATTATTACTTGTCTGCTCACATTTATTTCTCGTTCACAGGTTTGTCTCCCCCCCCCCCACATCCAATATCCTGTTTATTGGAATAAAACACGTCAGCTTGTCTGAGATCAGATAAAAACATTCTTGTTCTATCTCTTCTCTCGAAACGGAGCGATTAGTGGGAGCCTGAGGATGACTCTTACAGCAGCACATCTGGACAACACCTGACGTGGAGGGAAGCTGCCCACCGGACCTCCACTGAGCTGGACTGATCAAATGAAGGGTTATATTCTGAGGAGAGGAAAGAGTGGGAAGCAGACCGACCACCGCCTCTCATCGGGGTCATCTCCCAATCAGAAAACTGGGTGGAAATGTTCTGACGGCTCGAAAATCGTGTGGATGTTTTAACTGTCAGTTAGTACTCTCCTTCAGTATAAGATTAAATGTGGCCTTTTTTTTTTAAATAAACGTTGAAGACCTTCTATATAAGATCACCTGCAGAGGTCACACATGAGCTGAAACACTACAAGCAGAAGAGAGAAAGGACACATAGAGAGACGGAGGTTCTGTTTTTAAAAATTACCTTCCTTCGTATTTTTCTCGGCTCTGTCCCCGCATTGGAAACTGTCCAGAAGTCAAGAAAAGAGAAAAGAAATACTCATGAAGAGAAAAACAAATGATGATCTTCATTTCTAAGAAAAACTTAATTCCTCTTTTAGCATAGGTTACCCTGGATTGTCCTTTATGAGAGATGAACAAATCTTAGTGGTCACAGCTTTCAAACATTTTCATAAAGTCTAACTGGGATTTATCTAAATAAATATGAGGACAGAATGGTGAATCTGAGCAGCCTGAGAGCAATTCAAGTCACATTTGTGTGTATTTTTTCTTTTACCTGCAGGTGTTACATCACACACAAATATTATATACCCATCTAAAAACAACATAACAGGACTTTGGACCTAATCAACCTTTGCAATTAAGAGAGCCATTTCTGCTTCTTCTCTTATTAAATAAAATGTTACTGAGGCTTAAAATAAAAACAGCACAGCTGTTTGGGTGGCAAATAAATACTTCATAAAATGGTTATTTTATATGTTGTTTTAAATATAAAGATTTAATGTTTGTGAAAATGGAGAAAATATTGTTTAAACCCACTTTTATAAAATTTTAACTTTTAAAGACAAAGTGAACCATTTCTACATTTTTGGAAGATTAATAAGGGAAGCATTCTATTTTAAAAAAATAAAGCATATAAATGTATAAAATGTTAGAGTAGTTGTAAAACTCAGGACAGCTTGAGTATTTAATTATGAAAACTTTTAATATGAAGTTTCTTTGAATTAAAAGTAAACACTCTTTTCATATTTGTTCTCAGACTTGACATATTTTTTCATTATTTTGTTGACAAATGACACTTTTGTTTTGCTTCTTGCAATAAATTTTTTTTAAAAATGTTAGAAATAATATTCATTTGTATGTTAACGTTGGTTAAAGCTACAGCGAACCAAAGAGTTGCAGGTTGCAGAACGAAGCATCTTTAACACTTTTATATTTGAATTTATGAGCTGCAGATTAAAGCAAACAAGGCCAGATTCTCATGGCAGCGCAGCCGTCCTCACAAATATTATTCCTTGTCCTCATGTTGTTTTCCAACTTGGAAAAAAGGAGCTAAAGAGAGTGTTTGTTTCTGCCACCTTCCCCCCGTTTGTCCTCCTCTTCCTCTTCTCCTTTGGTCTGTTTTCAGTTAGTCCAGCCTGGGTCTTATTATCTCTGTGGATGTGTTCTATTTGATTCCTTCCTTCTTCCGGTGCCAGCTCGTCTTCGTTCTCGTGACAAATGCTCCAGTATTCCTGTGTATAAACCTCGCAGGGACATGACACTCGGTGTGATTTTTTACCTTTCCTTGAGGTTTTCTCATTGAAAGATACTTGCATGCTTTTTGGAACAAATCCACATAAATCAAACTTTTTAAATTTATTTATAAATGATTTACTTTGACAGACGTTGACAGAAGATCTGTTTGGCTAGTTAAATAAAATGACAGTAATCTGTTAGTTTTTTGTGTTCTGTTAATACTAACCCTTTCACAAACATATAATGATCTTAAGAATATGGAAATATGTTGCACTGATAAATCACCAAACGCTAATAAATGACCAGAAAACAAGATTTTGCAGCAATAAATGAGTCCTGCAAGTATTTCGCCAAACAAGTGCAGTCTTCCAGGTCACCGACAAGAGATATTTGTTCGTCGACTAAAAAGAACGACACCACATCTCTTTAATAAACCACATTAAAGCCCTTTCACATCGTGTTCTTTCACGTCTCAAAAGATAAAATGAAACGATTGAAAGTGTTCACAAGTTTAAAGTAGCAGCAGACATTCAAAAAACAGAAACAGAAGCCTTTCTTGATATCCTTTCAAAATAAAAGGCACATGATCACTTTTATCAACTAGACGTGTGATTTTTGTCTTTATCTACTCATCTGAGCTACAAATGTGCACATTCTGGTGTTTCACCCACAAAATAAAAGAGTCTTGCAACCTAACAAGTGTACAAACATTGATCTGAAGCCAAAGAACAAATATTCAAGAATACAAACAACCTAAACAACTAGGACCCTTTATATTTGTTTTATGACTTAAAGTGGGGCCTCAACCTCAACTTTGGAAACCTCTGACTCAGAGCAGGGGTCCACCATACCACCAGGCCAAAGACTAGAAATGGATCAAGGATCATTTGTTATTGAACCACACAGAAATAATAAAAATGTCTTATTAAAAGTATATCTGTTTATAACATAAATATGTTTATATAGCTGTGCTGTATTGGCATGCTTGATTCAGTCAGTTATTTTTTTTTTCACAAAATGTGACCCATGTTGGCAAAATTAGTCAAAAATAGGACTTAATAAATAGATCGCCATCATTTTTAAATTCTCCAACTATAAAGCTATAAAATGATACATATCTAATTTCCCTTTGGGATCAATAAAGTACTTTTGAATATAATTTTTTAATTGAAGTAGTTTGTTGAAATTTGGTGATTTATCACCTTGCTGGTTTGAAAACTCTCAACTTTTAATGTTGGTCTAGAATGTAGGGGACGTGGCAGATTGGTGGTCAGTGCCGAGGTCTCGTAATACTGAGGATTCAGGTTCGAGTCCTGCTCGTGTCAGGCGCAAAACTATCAACATTTTTTTTTTGCAAAGTTCTGCAAACTTTAAAGAAAGGATTTCCCAGCATTACAGCAGCTGACAAAGAAATTGTTAATTTTAAAGAAATTTATAAGTGTTAGAATTAAAAAAAGGTTATCTCTGAAGACAAACCTGGCAAAAAACTTCAATTTAAAAGGTTGATTAGGAAAGTTATTTTAGTTACTAGAATTTACTATATGGTTATTTTTTACTCAAAAAAATCCATATTTTCATAGTTGTAGTTTAGTCTGTGCTCACCGACGTTTATTTTGCCGGCCAGGGGCACAAATTTGCAAACTTAATGGTGCTAAAGGTGTCACAAGATAACCCTATGTGCAAAAAAATTTAAAAAACTTCGTAATAGAACTACTTCGCTGAATAAGAGTGTTTATTTTTTATGAAAATCTTTGTTGTAATAAGGAAATATCTACATTTTAAGAGCAGTTTATTAAAACGACAGTTGAAGATATAGTTAAACTTCCACCCTTCACTACCACAAAACTGCAACTTAGTAGACAGACTGGAAAAATATATATATTTCTGAGTATTTGATCAACTAGTTAAACTCGTTAAATGTAAAGTCAGATGATTTTGGCTGAAAATAATCAATGCATCTTAATTAAAAAAAACTAATTACAAATAAGCAGCATTTGTTTTTTAAATTCAAAGACAGATTTCCTTTTTTTTTTTTTTTTTTTTTTTTTAAATTGCATCAAAATTCTGTGACTGCAGAAAGAACAAAACGGGCTCTCTGTGTGGAAATGTCACAACTCTGCTCCAGGACAAACTTTAGATAATTCCTCAAAGTTAAATCTTCACTATAATCTGCATTAAAATATCTCATATTATGCTTTGCTATCATTTGAGTTTTAATATATTTTTAGGTTGTTTTTTTTAACTACCATACTGACACAAAACAAAGAAATGTAAGTTTTCCTGAAAATGCTCAGTGCTCACCTGCCTCCAGAGCCTCTCCGCAGTGTCCTGATCATCATCTGCATCGGAAAGACAAAGCAGATAAAAAAGATTATTATTAACGGAGCAAGGATGTGAAACGTCGTCACCCTGAAGTCTGAAGCTGTAAAATGGAAGATATCAGTGATTCATTAGGAGAGTTAGTTCGCAGCGTGCCGCTCTCCCACACTGTGTGCCGACACGAGCTGGAACAGGACATTCTTACTGAAACACTTCGGCTGTTTGGACCCAGACCAGATTTATTCAGATCTTCACTTTACCCATGAGTTAATTTTTTTGTTTATATTAAGTATTTCACCCACATTGAACAAGAGATATATTGTTTTATTTAAAAACCAGTGTGTAAAGAACCAAAAGCCGATTGATTTCATGCTTTTGAGGATTTCAAAGCATAATTTAAAAAAAAGGTTTGATTCTGCTGCTGGGAGCCGGTGAGTGAGCAGTTTTCACACGATGAGCAAAGGCAAAGAATTCAAGAGCAGTTTATAAAAAAAACAGCCTGCGTTCTCCACATCGTCCCTACTCAAAAATGTCTGTCCCACCTTAGAGATTTGTATTAAACACATTAATTCATAAGTTTTACTCATTACTGTAAAATGAGCAAAAGGGATGAGATTATGTCATGCTGTTTCATGAATTAAACATGTATAAAACACTGATCTGCAACATTTTCAGTCAAAAGGAGCCATTCCTGCTCCTTCTCCCACTAAATAAAATATGCTCAGAGCCACAAAATGTAATAAAATAAATATAATGCAACTCGTTAAGCATTATATAAATACTAAATAAAGAAATATATTATGTTGATTTATAAAATTAAAGTTTTACAATAAACTGTTGGTATTTCTACATGTTAGGACAAAGTTTATTCCCACATCAAACTACCAAGTTAGAGTGCATTAATTTTAGATTTACTCCCTCTAATAAAAGGCAGAAACCTGTGCTTATTTCAACTTTTCTTTTTTATCATAAGAAAGTTTTTATATTTAATGGCAGTAATATTGCTTTCCCTCCTCAGCACATTGCCTAAACTGTGGCAATAAATATTATTGGCAATAAGTCAAATAAAAAAAACTGCTAACAAGCTACAATATCAAACTATCACCTTTGTTTAATTTACATAATAACATGAAACGGAACAGAAAACTTCTGAAACTAGCACTTTCTTGTGTGGTTATGAGCATAAACGTAATTCATGTCTATACTACTTTTAGTCAAAACGACAAATATCTATTGCAGAGGAGCCACGTGGCCCCAGAGCCACAGTTTGCAGACCCCTGCTCTAAAAGTACTTTGACTTTTATGGTGCCGTTACTTTTCTTACACAGAAAGTACAACGAAGGTGGCTCGTGTTTGTGTTTTCATGCCACTTCGCCTCCTGATTATATAAAACGCAGGTGGCCTCTTTCTGCTGCGAGGAGAACCGGAAGAATCACAGAGCTCTTCTTCGTTTGCTTTCCACCTCGATCGTTTTACAAATCTCTCAATAAATCCACCGTTTTCCTCTAAAATCCCACTTACTCGATAGAAATTAAAGAAAAAAAACGAGCATAATGCAACAATGGGGTGAAAGAAAACTTGAATCTGAAGGTCAGAATGGAAAGGGTTAATTCAAAGCAGCGTCCTGGACTCTTTTTTTTCCCCCTCCTCCCAACTCCCCCCCCGCTCTGAAATGATTCACAGTGGAAATAAAAGGCCTTTTCCCTGTCCTCAGTTGAACTCCACATCAGCTTCCTGTTAGAAAGGCAAGGAGGAAACACCCAGAGCAATATGCAAGTGTACGCACACACACACAAATGCACACAGAGGAAGGCCTTCACTGGTGGATTCTTCACGGCCAGAGAAATTAGGTCAAGCACTTAAATGGCCTTCACTGAGACTTAAAACATGTAGAGTCTGCAGGGGGATACATGAAGAGGAACAAACAAACATGCGCCTGTTGCACAAAAAATATAAAACAAAATATAGAAATAATTGCCATTTACTGATGAAGCACTGATCATCTGTGCAGATCTGACCACGACAAAGTGACCAAGTCGCACACAAAGGCGTAAACATAAAACAGCATCCTAAAATCCCTGGCGGGCGATAAACTGAACGCCCGGTGTCCACGCCTTCGCCGGAGTCTTCTGGATGAGGACAGAACGCCACACGGCACGTTTGACCTGAGACGCCCTTAAAGAAACATTACACCCGATCAACTATTCATAGAAAAGCTGCGCTCAGTCTGGACTCGCCGTTTAGGGTTTCAATCAATGAGGGCGGGAGAGAGAGAGAGAGCGAGAGAAGAAGGCTGATGGTCTGAGTGAAAGTTCAAAACCTCGTCTTCCTGCACGGTCCAAGGTCTGAGCTGAGGGGTGAATCAAGTAACAGCAGCCATGTGCTTTCCGTTCACCAGGGTCCATTGTATGAGGGCCACCTGTGTTTCTGCTGCATTTTCTCAAAGGCACAATGGCGTTTTCCTGTTTACGCCGATCAACACGCTTTATAAACACTCTGCATTGAGGTTGTGATGCATCACATGAAAGACTGTGATAGCAGAAGGTCATCGTGACCCAGTTCGTATATTTCACCTTCTGACAGCTCTGTTCCTCTTTCCAGTTAAATAGCTAGGAGGGGGAAAACCAAAAAAAAAAAAAAAGTGAGAGAGAGAGGCACAGAGAGAATGTCATCATGTTTCCCACTTAGCACAGACCTTTTCTTAGAAAACTGATAGTATGAGCAAAAATCTTACCTGACTGACCAGCACACACACACAAAGTCAAAAACCTGATGAAAGGTTCTGCATCAACTAAAACGTTTCATTTGTGAGTTCAAGCAGCTGTGATGCAAGAGAAGTGTTTAAAAACTAAAATAAATAAATAAATATGTGGCAAAGTCTGCTCCAAAACACAACATTTTGGCTTTAAATACAGCTAAAATGTCACTTGTGCATTTTTTTACCTCCTTGGAAGGAGATAGTGGCTTGACTCGAGTTATTTTATGTTGTTTTATGAATAAATTACCCATAAGCTGCAGGGTAATAGGAACCAGGGCAACAGAATGAACTCAATGAACTCCGCTCTCCAGTGTCAACACCAGGAAGCCTGATGTTGCACAAAATAAATCACAAATACAACTTTCACATATAAATTCTCATACTTGACTAAATAAATATATATTACATTAAAAAAATAGGGCTAGTAGGCACTATAAAGGAGGTATTTAAAGCACATTTAGCTGCTTTAATAGGAAATTTCCTTGAATTAATTAGATCACAAACTTCTCTGAGAGGAAACCACAGTGACGCACCAGCCACCATACGCCGTCATGTTTCACATACACTGTTTAACTCACTAATTAAAAGCACATATTTTACTAAAACCCTGCTAACTGTCGTTGACTCGCAGAGCGCCGGGGAGACGTGGTCCGCTCCGGCCGCCTATCGCTGCTCGCATCCGGGACAACAAAGGAAGATTATCCGCCGAGTAGAGAAACTAGGGCACGGAAAGGCGACCTCTTTATCGCGTAATACGAGGGAGATTTTCAGTCTGACTCACATTATGACCTCTCATAAAGTCAAACCGATAAAAATAAATGATAAACTAAAAAGGCGAGGACGTACCGATGAGTCTCAAGTTCAAGTTGAAGTTCCTTCGTCGTGGCGTCCCAGTCCGCGGGCTTCCTATTTCCTACAGCGGCTCCGTTATTTCACCCAACCCGGGGAGGAAAGACAGTAAAAAAATAAAAAGCGACTTTTTAAGAGAGGTGATGAACTCTTAGCGTTGTCTCCCGAGCGAGGTTTCCCGGGGACAGCGGAGAGCTGCTGCTGCTGCGCTACCCCGGGTCTCAGCGACTCCTCCGCCGGCCATCTGTCTCAGTTCATCGGGGACACACAAGCTGCAGCCTGCCGCCGTCGAACCAGATGAGTTCAGCCGAGGTGAAACGGTTACACAACCAGCCCTGGAGTGTAGTCGACACACTGCACCGTCACGCTGCTCGTTTTAGAGCCGCCGAACTCGAAGGGAAATATCAGAAATAAACGACACAAAATGTTAAAATGTCTGCTAAAGCGGGGCTGTGGTGAGATGATTTTTAAGAGCTGCGTCACTCCCCCCCCACCTCTCCTGCCCCCTCCGCGGGTCTAAACAGCCCTATTTAATTCAATTTGAAAACTTAAAACAAAAACATTTAATTTTTAAATTTGCACTCATTTTTTAAAGTTTTAAACCGCATAGGTTATCTAAAAAAAAAAAACTACTTAAAAATGTTACAAGCTGACTTAAAATGTAGAGTACACTAGACTAGATTTATTTGAAGATGTAATAAAAGAAAAGTTCACCATGGAATTACAACTTTAGCACCATTAAAAAGAATCTTAAATAACAACTTTTTATCACCCTATTAAGATTCATAAATACAGATTTGAAAACAATATTAATAAATAATTTAGCTGTACAGTTTTTGTATGCAGCTGTGTGTATTATGGCAACTAGCTGAAAAACAATAAATAGCCCTACTCCCTAAAAATGCAACATAATCCTCCCACTATTGTAAATATAGTCTTATATAGAAGAAAATAATGTAAAAAAAGCTAAACATATGCCATACAGTTTTACACCTGTCATGTTCTTATGGTGCTGGGTACATTTGGGCAAATAGCAATCTAGCTTGTTTAAAAAAAACTAGCATATCACTCCCTAATTATGAAGTACAATCCTTATAAAATTGTAAATACAATCTAATAAATGAGAAAATCCTAAAAAATGTTAAATATATGTTGTGCATTTTACAATTATCAAGCTTACAATTCTGCTTGGTGCATTTTGGCAAGCTAGCTTGTGAATGAAAATAATAATAATAATTAGCACAATATTCTTTAAATGTGCTGAATCATGAAGTTTATAAAAATAAATATATTACATAATAAGCAAAGATAGAACAGAATAAATTTCACAAATGTAAAGATTTCTGTGTGAATTTCAGCAACGAACAAGAAAGCATTTAAAAAATAATAACTAGCAAGACACTTAACACACTAATTATGCTGTGTCATCTTGACACAAATGTACACTATATTATAAAAATAAATAAATAAATAAATAAATATACTGTATGCTGCAATAGGTAAAGCTAAAACAGCAAGATTTCTCAAGATTTCTGTGGTGGTGTCTGCATTTTGGCAACTAACAAGAAAACTTCTTAAATAATAATAATTTTAGTAATAATAACTACACTTTACACTCTAAATGTGCTGTGTCATCCTTACTCAGCTGTAAATGGACTCTAATATGGAATAATAATAATAATAAAAAACTTACGTAAAGTTAGAACAGACACAAAATATCAAAACTAACATTTTCTATGCATTTTGGCAACTAACATAAAAACTTAAACAAAAACAATAACCAACATGACACTTCACATGCTAAATGTGCTGTATCATCCTCACATTGCTGTAAATACACTCTAATATGAAATAATAGTAATAAAAAACTTAGGTAAAGTTAAAGCTACAAAATGAAAAGTTTTTCATACTGATGTCTGTATTTTGACAACTAACAGAAAAACATTAAAAATAATAATAGCCAGTATGACCCTTTATACATCAAATGTGCTGAATCATCTTCACACCTCTATACACTCCAATAAAATAAAATACTTTTTGTGTGTAAATAGGTAAAGTTAAAACAACTGCCAAATCTAAAAAAATGTAAAGTTTCTATACTGATGTCGACATTTTGACAACTAAGGAGAAAAACTTATTAAAAGTAAAAATTATCATCAGGACATTTTACACTAAATGTGCTGCATCATCCGGACACAACTGCAAATACACTAATATGAAAGAAAATAAATCAAAATCTTTAAATACACATCATAACAACTTAAAAAGTGTCAGATCAACTATTGATTTTTTTAGATGTTAGCTAATAGCTTAAGTCAATTCTCCCCAAAACAGATGATTGTAGCCATTTTTTTGCAGATTTTTATTGTTAATTAATGAGGGAGACAAGAACTCTTTAAAAAAATATCAGCATTCAATAAGTTACTAAAAAGTAGTTCCTTTTTCAAAACTGGGTCATTCAGAGGCACATTAATTCTCTTTATGATACCTAATTTAAAGTGATGACAGTGCAGTATTTTATTTAATTAATGATGAAAAGAACAAACTACTTTTGATTTTACCTAAAAATGTTTATTTTATGAGTAGATAGATTTTTTTTATTATGTTTTTGCACAGCAATTATTTAATATTGCAGAAGCATAACTCAAACTGCAAAAATCTCCCTTTTTCTAGTGGTACAGTGTTTGTTTTAACAGACATGTATAAACATTAACTTTAAATAATTACCTCCATGGTATGGGTAAAAACACACTCCTTTACCGAGAAAGCAACACAATGTGAAATAATAAAGAATGTACCTTCAAAATTAATTATTATCCAATGAACAAGTTCATTAAAATGCCCTTGTGTGTGTGTGGTTCAGTGCAACTCTTCAGAATAAAATTTATTTTAAAGAATAAACAATTTGCTGTGGAAATTTCTAAAATAAAGTTATTTATGAAGAGAAATAGAGCCCTTTTTAGTTAGACACATGTATTTTGTTCTTTTCTTTTTAGCAGGACTTGCACAACAGAGGTGAGTGTACTTGAGTCTACCGAGAACTGGTAAAGCTGCATCGACAAGTAATATTACAGCTGAACTCACTGACCGAGCTCTACTCCTGCATGCATAGAAATATACAGTAGGATTAGAGCTGCTGTGTGTGTGTGTGCGTGTGTGTGTGTGGGGGGGGGGGGGTTGTGTGTGTGTGTAGGCTATAGCTTACAGAGATTAGAGGGTGACACAGGTTCATATATACAGATATATACAAATACAGAGCATTTTTTTCACTCCCAAACACACTTAAAAGCTAAAATTCTTGTGAGTATTAAACCGGAAGTGTAGCTATGTGCTCTTTTATCTTGATAAAAAAAATAATTGGGATAAAACATTTTTTTAACAAGTAATATTGTTGTACATCAATACATTATTTATATTAGGAGGCAAAAATGTATTAAGCAGGACTTGCAGGAGCACTGGTAATCTAAATTATGATGTTTTAGTTTTTTTTCTTAATATATAATAACACATAACTGGATCATGCTGTTTTTATATTACATTTTAGATATCAAAGAATAAAATATGTAACATACAAATGCTGCAAGCACATTATTAAAATATAACTTTAGTCTCTCTATGTAAGTAAAAGTACTTTTTGTGTAGGTTTTTCATAAATTATCTAATTTAAACAATTTTCTTCACATATTTTCTTACTTTTATATTTGTTTATGCTGAGAAAATAAAGGATAGTTGGAAAAACATTTCTTTAAGTTGTTGGAAAAGTTTCAGGCAGCTATTGCTGTGCTTCGTGAGATTTTAAGACATAAAAGCTTGAAAAATAGGTGATTGTATATAAAAAAGGGCATCTAAATGAGTTCCTGCACACAGGATTCATCCATCTTTTATTGTATTGATTATCAAGAAATAACTCATTGTATTGAAACAAAAGAAGTTCATTTTCTTTTTATAAACTAAACCAGTGACATGTTCCAGAAAGTGAAGGAGATGAGAAAACTGGTGGCCGCCGTTCTCCATTCGGCTGCTCTAATTTGCAATCAGACGTCGAGCTCTGTTGCCACATCTCCAAACAGTGTGGATGGCAGCTGAGACAAAGCTAGCATTCTCCTCCACCCAGAGGCCCCTCTTATTTTTATTTCAGGCCACCGCTCAGACACAGACCCCTCTGCACCAAGAGTCCAAAGACAGCAGCCAGGAAGAGAGAGGAAAGGCCAGAGGAGGCTGAGGGAGGAGAGACGACGAGGACGTGTTGGAAAAAAAAGTGGGAGTAGGCCAAAGTGCAACCTCCCCCCCACCACCACCACCGCCACCTTACAACCACCTGACCTCCTCATTCTTGGATGGTTCTTCTGGTCAGCCCCCCCTCCCATACACACACACACACACTTCTAACAGTGCTGCACTGCGGCACCACGCCCCACTTCGTGCCAGGAAAAATCCTGGATCAGGCCGAGTTGAGCTGAAAGGACGAAAACTCAAAATCCTGGTCGGAGTGCGGTAAAGTTTTTATTTTTGCCTGCTTCGCTCAGGATCATGCCTGCAACAGGCAGATCCGGCCGTTGCTCCAATAAAACCAGAATATTTTGTTTTAACACTTGATTTATTCAGGGGGAAAAGCACTGAGTCTAAATAAATCCCAAACTACAGTACGGTATGGCATCATATTTTATATTTCACCGTTTTTAGGATTCGTTTTTTACGGCCCACTGAGACAAGCCCACAACCCTTGAAAAGTCGACAAATATTTTCCAACCTTCCAGAAATCTGACATCAATCAAAAGTGTGAGAATGCCACATGCCTGCACTTCTGTCTGAGCGCACCCGTGTCGAGGGCCGTACAGTATGTTGTGGTTCTGGTTGCCACGGGTAACGGGTCAATGATTACTGAGAGGGTCGAGCGTGTCCTCGAGCTCAGGTCAACAGCTGTCATCTGCAATTTTAGGCCTTATCAGCTTGTAAAACACCAGTGTGCATCATAGACTGGGTTTATGATGTTTTTTGTTTTTATTTGAATGATTTGATTTTGTTATGAGTTGTGATTAAAACTATATGGACCACGTGTTTGGTGCAACTCTAGGAATCTGACCTTCTCAAGGGAAGGGGCACAGAAAGCTTGTGATCTATGTCATCTTATAAGTTAGACTACATAGCTTTTAGGTATAGGTTAGCTTTTTTTTTAAATGGCTTTTGTAGTGCTTTTATTTTGAAGGCAAGTGGAAGCTTACCAACAGGGTCACCAGTTTCTCCACTTGTATTGGAGTTTGTGAGCATTTTGGTAGTTACGGTCATGTCAACACAAAAAAAAAATAATAGTTTTTTTTTTAAAGATCAGCAGTAAAGTTGTCCTTGATCTCAGTTATGAAACACAACTTCAGTGCACTTCCTCAAAAAAAAAAGTACAAAAATCTGCTTTTATTTGTTAATTTATGTTTCCATAAATGTTTTTTTCTGAAAACCCTCATTTATGTTAAATATTAAGAATTTCATTTGGTGATTTTGAGTTTCTGCAAAAGTCCCAGTTCTGTATTTGGCTGGGTCAGACATTTAGGAAAATCCCATCCTTGATGCAATCCTGGACGAACCCAGAACTCTCTCTCCTGAGCTTAAACTTGACTAATCTTTGGCAGCGAGTGGGACAAACGACTGGATCTCTTTCTGACTCTTAACCAGTGGGTAAAGTACCCAAACAATGTACTCTAGTAAGAGTAGCACTAATTCAATATATTTTTACTCAAGTAAGAGTAAAAAAGTATTTGGTAAAGAGGCTACTCAAGTACTGCGTAACTGATCATATCATCTGATTTAATACTTTACAATGATGTCATCAGACAATAAGAATGTGCATAGTCTAGTATTTTAAAGACAAAATGAAAAAAATAATACATATAAATAAAATAATTACAAAATGACAACATATAACTATGTAATTCACTCTTTAAAATATACCCAGAGTGTTGCTTTAACACCTATGGCCATGTGAAACTGCCTAAATGCTTGCTGGTACAAAGCTCCGCCTATTTGTACAAAGCTCCTCCTTGGAGATCGGTCTGCAACTGAGCTCCCACCCCACAGAGCACCCCTCCCCTGTAGCATTGTTGTGAAGATGTGCTGAAGTGGGATTGTCTGAAATGGTAGGATGTTCTTAAAGAGACAGAGGCCAACACAAGGCATTTAGATTTTTTTAAATATAAATTCAGCATTTGCATACCAACTGATGGTAACATAGTTACTTGATTGTGGTATTGAATTGAACTATGTGCCTGGAAAATACATAACATCCCCCCCTTAAAAATATGCTCATTCTTCAGTCAGTGAAGTTATTCGCACTGGTAGTGTATCCAGAAATTTTACTCAAATAAAAGTAGCAACACTTCATAATAATGTTATGCAAGTAAAAGTATAAAGTAAGGAATAACAAACTTACTCCTAAGTTTTTTGTTCAAAAAATTACTAAAATAAATGTAACATAATGAATACCGGTGTCTGCTTTTAAAAGCACTCCTCATGGATGATGACCACAAACAGTCGATTGAATGAGTGAACAGTTGAGTTCCTGAGCTGCAGCTGGTTAGCAGGTAGATAGCTAAAAGTTAAAAAGCTATAGCTAAAACGTAAAAATTGCTAAATTCTAGCTAAAATGTAAAAGCAGCAACTGAACTTAAAACTGCTAGAAGGTAATATAGAAAAGCTGTAGCTATGCTTTAAAGTAGCAAAACGCTATAGCTAAAAAGTAAAAATTTAAAAAGTCTAGCAAAAGATAAAAGTACCAAAATGTTAGTTTAAAACTAACAAAGTGTCTAAAAGCTCAGATGTTACCTTAAAAAACATAAAACATTAACTTAAAAGTGTTATCTAAAGTGAAAAACAACCAAATGCTAGCCAAAATGTAAAAGGTACCAAGCTACATGCTAAAATTAAAAAAAGGCTAGCTAAAAGTTGAACGTAGCATTAATTGAAATTAATGAAATATCCAAAATGAGCAGAGCATTTTGACATGGTTAAAATGGAGTACATGAAATTCCATTGTCAACAGTAGAAAAGACAAACAATAAAGAGAAACAGGATCACTATAGTGGGAATGCTGAGTCAGCTGAATTAGTGTTAACATTAGTAGAACTCCAAACACAGAACAAACAGAAGAACTATATCAAAGTCCTGTTCCATCTTTCCCCTTCCTCGTCTCTCCTCAGAACGACGCTCCGCCTCTCCCCTGTCCTGCCGTGCTCCGATCACCCCACCCTCACACCCGATCTGCTTTCTACATGACATCATCCGCACATCTGTCGTCCCAACAGGGTGCTGGTGACACACAGGCCACAAAAATCACCAGAGCTCCCTCCCTCGGCTCTTGTCACCGTTATTCTCCTCTCCTTCTCGTCCTTGTGCTCTAATCTCTTCTTTTCTTGTAAATAAACGATACATCTGCCTGCCTCCGAAGACATGGTGCGTAAGATTTAAGCGGGGCAGGAAGCGGCCATTAAACTAAATGATGCATGAGCCCGACCTCGGCCCTGACCCGTGTGACTGTGAGCAAACTCAATCAGCGAGGTCTGCGGCGACACGAGGCGACGCTCACAAACAAAAAGATGATTTTTCTTCACTTTCTCTGATTTGTGCAGCTAACTTCGGCTGAGAGGTTGTGGTTTTATCAGTTTGCAAGCTGTGTGCGTTTCAGAAATAAAAAGAGGAAGTTTGGGTTCACAGTTTTGGTGAAACTAAAGCTGCAAATAAGAATATGAGTAACATAAGTTAAAGGTGAATCTTAGCTACTACTGTGCTGAATTTTAGCTCAATAATTGTAAAAATGACTGAGCTGTAGCCATTTTTGTGTTGTCTAAGGTTGCTCACTTGTGGCGGCCATCTTGAAAGGGTTTGACTCCAAAAGTTAAACAGTTCTAGATGCAGACCCAGTGATTACTGCCTGATGGTTTCGTCTCAATATGTCAACTGGTTCGTGAGATATTTTGCTAACAGACAGAGGAACGAACACCACACACAGAAACAGGTAAAAACATTATCACCTATACCAGCCAGGATCAGAAACCTGCACCACCAACCTCACTACTCCAACTCTGGATTATCACAAGTTAAAAAAGGAAATGACAAATCCATCTGCATTCAGAAGCAACGTTGTGTCGTCGCGAACAAACGGGACAGTTAACTTTTGAAATTTGGATCCAAGATGGTGGAATAGTTCTGGGTTTGCCTCCGGTGGTGGGGAGAACCTGAAACAGGAGCGAAGAGCCCCCTTCAGGATGTCAGAGTTACTCACTCTAAACCCAAAAGTTCAACACATCTGATCATTTTCACCTTCAGATATTGTTTCTGGTTTGTTTCACTGTTACGGTGGGAATGCTGAGTCAGCGTTCATACAGTTGTCTTTTCCTGTTCCTACGGTTTATGCAATCAAACTACTTCCACATAGTTGTGCTGATTTAATCTTTTACACAACAAAATATTTGTCTCAATCAGGATTTTATGTTTGAGCTACTGCATTGTTAATTATAGATATCACTTGCAATTAGGCTAATTTTAGCAACAATTGCTAACTGTTAGCTTTTATATACTTCATTACTAATTACCTACAGTTTGTTAATTTAACAGGTTTAATAATTTCAGTTTTTAGCTATAGTTTTGCTAAGTTTAACTTATAATTACTGTTCTAGTTATACCATTTATATAAAATTCAGCATTTTTTTTGGTTTTGCTCAATGTAGCTTTTAGCTACTATTGTGCTAAATTAAAATTTTAGCTAAGTACTACTAGTTTTAGCTATAAATTTGCCAATATTACCCAACGTTTTGCTCATTTTAGCATTTAGCTACAGTTGTGCTAATTTAAATTCTTAAATTTCTAGTTCACGTACTGCAAATTTGAGCTTTTACCAACAATTTTACTAATATTTGCTCATTTTATTTTAGCTAATGTTCTGCTTATTAAGATGTTTAGCTAATTCAAATCAAAAATACTTAATTGGAAATTAGATGTATATGTAATTAGATGTAATATACTAATCGTTGGATTGTACCTAAAATTTTTCAAAAATTAGCTAGAGTTTTGCTAATTTGACATCTTAGCTAGTAGTGCTAATATTAATTTTTAGCTAATGTACTGCTAATTTTTATTATTACCCAAAATTTTGCTAATATTAGCTGGAGATTATCAAAATAATTTTTTAGCACTGTAGTGCTAATTTTAGTTTGCTGATTTTAGTCACGATTTTGCTAACTTTTAGCTTTTATCTACAATTGCTGCTTTTACATACAATTTTGTTATAAGCCACTATTATGCCAATTTTCCCTTTTAGCCACTGTATTGCAATTTTAGCTTTTACCTACAATTTTGATAATAGTAACTAGAGTTTTGCTATTTTTACCAATTAGCTAATGTAGAGCTAATTAAATTTTTTAGCTAATGTACGGTTATTTTCAACTTCACCTACAATTTTGCTAAAATTAACTAAAGTTTTGCTAATTTTACATTTTAGCTATTTTAATGTAATTTTAGCTGTGACAGTTTTGTTAATTTAAGAAACAGGTTTGATCATTTTAGTTTGTAGCTACAGTTTAGCTAATATTACCTTTTAGCTACAGTATTCCTAATTTTATTTTTCAACAGGAACTTTGCTGTTAGCAACAGTTTTGTTCATTTTAATTTTTAGCTACAATTTTAATTTAAACTAATTAAATAGCTAATTTTAGCAGTTATTCTCATTTTAGCTTTTAGCTTCTGTCATGCTAATGAAAAATTTTAGCTAACATACAGTTGGTTTTAGATTTACCTACAATTTTGCTAACTTTAACATTTAGCTACTGATTTGCTGAGTTTAGCTTTTATTCTGCTTGTTTTAAAAGTTCAGGTAAAAAAATCATTCTTCAACATGAAGCCATCATTTAGTTTCTCCTGGTATTTTTGTATTTCTTGAATAATTACATATAATTTAAAACTGGTAAGAACACATTCACACATTGTGTTTTTGATTAAAACTCATCAGATCTGCTCTCCTGAAATAAAAGACAAAAAGTTTCTTGACTGAATTTTGACCCGAACTTAGAGCGTTTTTGATGTTTTGTCGCCCTCTAGTGTTACAAGTGAGTAAAGTCAGGTCAGATGATGCTCTGCATCAAAACCTAACAAGAAGCTGTAGGAATGAGCTTTGAAATCAGAGAGGACACTAATTACACAATAACTGCCAATAATTATAATATCTTTTGTGTTTTTGTTTAGCTGTGGCGGCCATCTTGAATTACTCTTTTAATGATTACTTTATAGGTTTTATTAAATCTTTCCAATGGCTTAAGAAATAATTTAGTAAAAGACAAACATGTGATGAATATTTAACAATCCTGACTGGAAAAAAAGTAATCTAACCTCCAAATTAAAACCTAAACTCCATAACACCCCCCCCCCCCCTTATTGTTTGTTTCTTCCAACATGTGCAACCACTCTGAATTTGTGTTTCCTACAGAAAAACATAAATCAAATTCACATAAAAAGGATTTAAAACTGAGGACGTTTATGTGCTTCATGATGTTGTTCATCTGCTCTCCAAGAGCTTCAAGATGCTTCTCTCAATGATTGCTCTCAAGCAGGATTTTACTGTTCTTCGTCAACATGGAAACAATTTCTGCTTCGCTGATAGTCTGAGGAGTGTAAATCTGATCTGATTAAAAAGTACTGTCTTCTGATTTACTCACATGCCTCTGGGGGAGGTTGTGTTTTTCATCTCTGGTTCCTGCTCTGAAGAGGGGGTGATGTTCATTTCCATAATCACTCTGATTTATAGCAAGCACACACACATCATTACATATAGGATCCATGTGTTTGTTTCGTTGTATTACAGCTGAAACAAGGCCACTGACATTGCGGTCGGGCCTAAAAGCCACTTGAGTTACACATAGTTTCACCCAAAACTGGCCCCTGAAGCACAAACCAGACCTTGGGGAGGGTTTCTATAAGACCGACCGAATTAAAGTTGTGTTTTCCTGATGTCAGGTGAAAATGTGTCGCATTTAAAAGCACTTCTGTCCTCAAGTTTCATCAGAGAAACATCCCATACTCACATTTCCTCCTCCTTTTTTAAACATCCCAAATAAATAAGATAAAACAGAGAGTATGTAGGCTTATGTACTGCGTAAATATTCCCTGAGTAACATATCTTTTCTCATTTTTAGCTGAAATTACATTTAAACTAACATTATACTAGATAGGCATCTGATTAGCTAATTTTGGCTACTGCTTTACCCATTTTAGCATCTGTTTTGCTAACTAACCTTTACTCAGTTAGCTATTAGCATCTGTTCAGTTTTACCCATATAAACATTTTTTTGTCAATTTTAGCTACTGTTTAACCATTTTAGAATTCGTTTGACTTATTTTAGCTATTTTTTTATTAATTTGAACATATTTTCCCAATAGCTACTATTTTAGCATCGGTTTTGTTATAGCTAATCTTTTCTCATTACTGTTTACTCATAGCATCTGTTTATATTGAACTGGTTTTGTCAATTTTAGCTACTTAACAATTTTAGAATCTGTTTTGCTTAGTTTAGCTATTGTTTTACTCATTTGAACACATTTTGCCAATTTTATACTCTTTTACTCATTTTAGCATTTGTTTTGCTAACTTTAACTACTCTTTACTCATTTTAGCTATTGCTTACTCATATTGTCATCTGTTGTACTGTTCATTTGTATTCTGGTTTCTAATCAGACGGCCACAAGATCCCTTTAAAACACTAGAAATTAAGCCAAATAGAAAACTTTCTACCTCTGCTGACAAGATCACTGGATTTGAGATGATGGCCTTTCTCTTCTTCACCACAAGAGTGCGCCATGTTGGATCTTTATCATAGAGTTGAATATCACTAGATCCTGCCTATCTTGCCCACTGTCAGCATCTGTGACAACATGGAGCAAAAATGAATCTGTGTCAAAAAACGTTTTCAATATTTTTACAATAAATTATTATAACTATTAATAATGTTCATTGTATTCAACAATAATGTAAAACAGCAATTTATATACAAGAAAAATAAAGTATATAATTTATGATCTAAACCTATAGACTTTTTAGCAATGACTTCAACTAATAATAAAGTTATTTTGTACCTGCCATAAATAATGATAATATTTACCAGTCGATACATAGAAAATATTCACTGCATATTTGGTTATAGGATGAAACTTGTCTCTATTGGCTAACCATAAAATAGTATATATATTATTTTTACACTGTGTAAATATTACATAAGTCAGAGGCAAACGGCTTGTAATATTTAACAATATTGTAGCATGATTCAGCAGAGTGCTACAATCTGTATAACATTATGCTACAGATGCTAAAATATGCTAACCATTTAAATGATTAACAGTGATTACATTGTCTTTATAATTATTTTAATTTAAACTACATTATTAGCTTCAGTTCTGGTCAAATCACATTCACTTTGAGGTAAATAAGATCAAATCTGTTTACTTGTGAAATGAGACGTTACATTAGATTGATCATATACACTCTAAAATATTAATAATTAAAAAAATATTAATAGGTTTTACAATTTCTACATCATCAGTCCTTTTTTTCGCTATGTTGCCAACACGTAATGGTAAATCCAGACTCTTGCCAGTTCTGCTTAGCGCCATATATCATCACGGTGATGTGGTCAAGACTCACTCTAGTTGTATTATATATATATCTATAATCTTATACAAGATGAGCTGAAAATCTTAGACCTTTCAGCTGCTTTACCAACTGAACCACATGATTAATACATTTGCTTGTTGGTTGTTTTATTTTAATTACTTGATTTATCACATTTAAGAAGCTGCAAACAAATATGTTTTGATAGCTTATTTAGGGATTAAAGCAAAATATATATCTTTATTTTTAAGATTAAAAAAATATTTGGTGTAGTTTGTTTGTGCTCAAAGTACATGCTGTGGAACAGTAGGTTAGCTCAAGATTGACTAAATTACTGCCATTTGTCTGTAAATTATGGTCAGCTGCTGTGACAACCATCTTACAAAAAGTGATCCAGTGATTACTTACTGGAAGTTTCATTGTGATTCCTCCAGTGGTTCATGAGATATTTGGGGCCATAAAAGTCCACAGTGGGCCGGAGGTAGCCCGCTGGCCGCCAGTTGGTGATGTAGAGGGAGGGCTGGAGGTATGTAGGAGGTGTGGATGCAGGCTGTGAGCTGGAGCACCCTCCCTTCCAATTCAACAACAGCCTGGCTTTTAAAGACCCCCAAAGCGCATCCGGAACCACTTCTCTGCCCCAGATCCCAGTCCTATACTGGAGCGCGCGCACATGGGTCGCGGGATGCAGCCTCTGGTCTCTGGGACAGCGGAGCTGCCGCCGCGCGCTTCGCCTCCATCCCGACGCAGCAAACCGGATTACTTTTAACAAAAACTTCAGGAGGAGAAACAAAAAAGGGATACATTTCTTCACATTTTTTGTTATTTTTATTTTAAAATTAAGAGCTCAAGTCCAGCTGATGTTCAATGCGCAGCCATGCTCATCATCCCTTCTCGCGGCGCGCTGCTGTCAGTCTACTACCCGCAGATCTTCCTCATCCTCACCAGCGGCAGCTACCTGTAGGTTTTCTTTGTGCGCAGGTGCACCTCGCGCGTAAATTAGCCAATTACACGCAAAAATTACGCAGATTGGACGGCACGCGGGAGGGGGAACTAGGGTTACATTTAACATCAAATTGTCTTTATGCGGACTATCTGGGGTCGATTTGTATCAATTAGTTTTAATGTTTCAGCCTGAAATGAGGTCAGAGCTGCGGATTTATCCACACTCGTGACGGAATCCAACATTTAAAAACCGTCCTGGAGCGAGCTGATGAGAGAACCTGCTCTGGTGGATTTACACCCCACACCAGAACCACTCTGTCGTGGGAACACCTCGTCAAACACGAGCAGCAACATATGGAAAACAGTTGAATTAAATTATTCCTTCATGGAGTTTTTTATTATAGAGGCAGGTTTCTGTAATGAGATCGGATATTTCTGTCACCAAACTGACTAAAGATCCAGATTTAGCGCCTTTTTGTAACTTTTAGAAACTGTTATTCAGCTTTAAATTATAAATTAAAGGTCTAGCCATCTTTAAAGGAATTCATATCACCAGTCGTCTTTCATGTCATGTAATGTTTTTATCTTCTGCGTGGTTTGTTCTTGTGAAACTCAGCTAAATTTCGGCTCAATATCTGTAAAATTAATTAAGGTGTAGCTGTTTTTCAGTAAGATGAGGTTGATTTGTGATGGTGGCCATGTTGAATTGGGCTGACTTTAACAACAGATTAGATCTTTTGCAAACAGTACAGACAAAAACAGTCTTTAACGTTAACAGGCTCAGTTTGATATAAAAGTGTAAAATTAGGACTTTCAACTGATTTGAGACAGTGTTTCTGGTTCATGATCTCTACGTGTCCGCAGGGCCCTGTCCTCCGTGGTGGCTCTGGGTGCCAACATAATCTGCAACAAGATACCAGGACTGGCCCCCCGTCAGAGGGCTCTTTGTCAGAGTCGCCCCGACGCCATCATCGTCATCGGCGAAGGCGCCCAGCTGGGCATCAACGAGTGCCAGTACCAGTTCCGGTATGGCCGGTGGAACTGCTCGGCGCTGGGAGAGAGGACAGTCTTCGGGCAAGAGCTGAGAGTAGGTCAGTCTGTTTTACAGCTTCTTTAGTTTTCTGACCTTTAGACTACAGATGGAGGGTTTTGACTGAGATAATGAGATGGGCGTGGCTGAAACATCACATCATCTGCAAACATACGCATAAAGTAATATGTACAGACACATCGATGGATTAATTTTTGGAGTCATCCCAGTTCAAGATGGCCACCAGAAAACTGACAGCAAACAGAAGGCTAAAGTTTAGCCAGTTCTACAGATATTCAGCTAAAATTTGGCGTGGCAAATGGACTGTACTGTAGCTCCTTTCTATCCAACAAGGATACTCAAAGCACTTCACTCTACAATCTGTGTCCTCATTTACAGCACTCTATTAGGTCTCTACAAAGCTAACATGTACAATCATCTATGGAGACTAATCAGTGCCAATCACATTCATACACTGATGGGACACATCAGAGGCATCAGGGGACACAACAACTGAGACAGCTGGAACGGGGGATCGAACCAGCCGTCCCGGACGACTCCCCTAACCACTCTGCCACAGCCACCCCGTGGTAGTGGCTGAGACTCATGCCCAATACACAGTTTGAGCACCAACACAAAATCTTTGTTTAAAACTTTGTCTTGTCACTCAAAGAAACAGAGACTACTCTGTTAGTAGTGCCTATAAACTGCTTATTTTTAAGGAAACATTTAAGTTATCGGTACAATCTTGGATTAAAACTCTAAAAAAATAATTGGTGACAAAAAAAGACGTAATAAATCTTGTTTTAAGTTGTTTTATTTTGTATGAGAATGTTAAAGGTGAGATTAACATGGGTCACAGCTGGACAAGTGATTTATTTTGGCAAGTGATTTCCTAAGTCTGGGTCAAGACCTCATTGTGGATCATGGAATTTAATTTAGGGAGTTTTGACAAATAGCTAATTTAGCCACATCCCAAAGACATAAAACCAGTGGTCATAACTGAATAAAAACATTGGAACAGTTAATGAAGCTCTGGATTCTTCAACCAGCAGAATTAGGAGTTTTGAGTTTCTAACTTTTATTTTGAAATGTAAGCTAGAAAGTTTAATACATTAGATGTAACAGATGAGCAAATAATTGTAAAATTTGTATAGTTATTTGTAGATAAAAGATGAAAGAATTCAGACTAGAAGTCAACCTGTTGTGTCCCAACAGGTGGGCTATCTAGACCCAAACTAAGCTGAATTACGCTCTGTGGTGTGTCGTCCTCGTATCTCGTGTAGCTGCCATCTGGATTAGGTTCCAGAGGCAAAACTGAAATGATTTGATCGACCACAAAGCAGGAACGAGCTCCAGCTCACAAGGTTTCAATGCCGTCGGCTCACAGATGGAGATTTAATCTGGAGCTGATGTGCACGAAGCACATTTCCACAAAGTGGGCGAAGACATCTTTATGGAGGCGTGGTGTAAAAACGCATTTAGTCCCCAGACTTGTTTTTAATGCAGCTGAGGGCCCAAAGACCACAGCGAACTTTCAGTATTTAAATACAAATCTTGTTCCTTAATTTTAACATTTGATGTGTTTACTATGTTCCATTGTATTCGGCTTTGCACATCTCCTAACCAAATTCTTCCCGGTCTTCTTTCTCACAGACGTCACTAAAGCGAGCCTCTCCTATAAATCGTCCTCCAGCCTGAAATGTTTTGTTGCGGTTCGGCTGTGGGTTTGGATTCATGTTTAATCGAGCAGATCTTGGAGCGACGTCTGGATCTTTTTATTCCCTTTGTCGGAGGAAACATGAGTTTTCTTCGCTTTTGTCATGTCTGGTTTAAAGTTGAAGATCAAAGGTGACGTGCGGCCATCTTCAATTAGGTTAGCCATAAAAAGTTAATGAATTATGGAGGTATATCTGTTGATTCATTAGATATTTTGCTTACAGGGAGATAAATATAATGTCAACTATAAGCTCGAGTGGTTCCACCAGCTCGTGTGATCGACCTGCAGGGTCTGCAGACTCATTAGGCCCAGAAAAAGACCAGAGATCCATGCACAAACCACTAATTGAAGTCAGCTCCAGCAGCTGGATGGCAACAATGGAACCCTGCGTTTGAGCCGCTGTTCAATCAAAACAAATCACGTCGTGAAAAGATGGCTGCTTGGCCTGCGCCTGATGCCTTGAAACCCCCCCTCCAAAACCACCGCATGATGTATCCAAACGGGACGCAGATTTAGCTTGATGAGAGAAGACTTTAGAGTTTGTTTTGAGTTATGGACCGGAGGGGGAACCGCAGCCCCTGATGTGTTCTGCGAACGAGTCTTTCAGGCTGGAAGGGGGCCATCAGAATCGCCTCAAACAGAGACGGCACGCATTAATACTCCAGCTTGTTGAGGAGAACACAGGCTCGGCATTATCCTGCTTGAAGCGAGAGAGGATATCCAATTCCCAACTGCAGTGCCAATAATTTAATCCTCGCTCCACCCTATAAATATAAATATGACCGAGTTCAAATAGGAGCACAGAACGGCTCGGAAACTGGCACGCTTCAGTCAAGACCGGCAGATTGTTCTGACGTGTAAAACAGCAGGACACATGTAAGCTGCGTGAGAAATTCCATTGATGAAAAACAGCCAAAAAAATGGAAATAAATAAAAATAAAAAGCTCTTCTAGCCAGCCAGCCAGTAGATGTCACTTGAGCTTCCTTCTGTGATTATTTCTCCGACAGCCAAAGCAGGAACATAAATCCAACCTCAGACACAAAGCGCTTTAAAACGCTTCAGACAGTAAAATTAGGAAAAATTATTAGAAGCAAGAACCAAATAAATAAGAAAAACTTATCTCCTGTTGCCATTTATGCCACTGATTATCTTATATAATAAGACAAATATTGGAAAAGTTGACTAAAATATGGCATTTTTTTGTGTTTTCTAAAGATCTTTTGGCTGTGATCTTAAATAGGACATAAATCTATAAAGATCAATAAACAAAGGAAATGTATAAAAACAAAGACAAAACCCAGAAAACCTCAAAACGATAACATTTCACCTTGGATCAAGCTGTCTATCCCTTTTAATTTACAGAGAATTGTGATTTCACAAACCCAAATTAAAGCTGAATTATCTTCATCTCTGACCCAAACTTGACCTGTATTTTCTGGGGTTCGCTCCTGAGAAAGCAGAACCCAGTGGGAAAGAGGGGGTGAACAGACGGGGTGGACTGATGGGGTCCAGGGTTCAAGAAGGAGCTGCTATCCTTGTTGTGACTGAGGCACGCCACAGATGTTTGACTAAAACCTCAAGAAATTATGCCAAAACAAAAACTAAATTCTTCAAATTCTTTCTGCACAACAGAATTGCGACCCCGATTCTGAAAAAGTTGGGACGTTGCGTAAAATATAAATAAGAAGAGAATGAAACCATTTCATAAACCCATATTTTATTCATAATATAACACAGTAAACATATGAAATGTTGTGAATTCGATGGCAACATTGTCTTGCTGAAATATGCAAGACCTTCCCCGAAAAGAAAGTCATCTGGATATACTCTGCATTGATAGAGCCTTTCTAGATGCCCATACAAGAGCCACTAATGCACCCCCATACCATCAGAGAAGCAAGCTTTTGAACTGTGTGCTGATAACAAACCAGATGGTCAATCTCCCCTTCAGTCATGAGGATGTGGTGTCCAAATAGAATATCAAATTTTGATTAGTTTAACCACAAAACAGTTTCATATAGCTTCTTCTGTGCATGATAGAATCCAATACAGACTTTGAGCTCAGATTCTTGAAATATTTGATATTCTGAGCTGTAGATGATGAGATATTTAACGCTTTAACTTTTTTTTTTTAATTGGGGTTGTAATTCAATTAGTCCTGTCAATTTTTTTTGTTTTTTTTCCTTCAGGCAGCAGGGAGGCAGCCTTCACTTACGCCATCACAGCGGCCGGAGTTGCCCACGCAGTGACCGCGGCCTGCAGCCGAGGCAACCTCAGCCAGTGCGGCTGCGACCGAGAGAAGCAGGGCTACCAGGACCGGGAGGAGGAGGGCTGGAAATGGGGGGGCTGCTCGGCCGACGTCAAGTACGGCGTGGAGTTTTCCCGCCGCTTTGTGGATGCTCGTGAGATCAAGAAAAACGCCCGCCGCCTGATGAACCTTCACAACAACGAGGCGGGTCGAAAGGTAAATACTCCTCGTTACTTTAATTAAACATAAAAAAAGAAACAGAAAAGCAACATTTAAAAGGCTAATAAAGCAGAACAACTTTTAAAAAATGTGTGATAACCATGACGATGACTGACTTGTCGTATGTTATTCTTCCTCAAAAGAGTTTTTTTTTCCTTTGAAATCAATCACGTGTCTATTTTGACATTTGAAAATATTTATGGGACATTATAATGTAAATCTGGCTGAAACCACCGTGTAACACTATACGAGTAGGGTTACACAACAGCTCTGGTCAGTTTTTGTCACGCCATTCTGCGGTCTGTAAAAGGTAGTTAATTAGAGGCTACGATTTGAGGGGAATGAGTTATTTTTCCACAGGTTTTTGACATGAAGTTGGCACGTTGCACCACGTTGAAGTATCTGTGGAAACGTCAGGGCACAAGAAGAGACTGATTCTTCAAATAACGTTTGGTTCTTTACTCTCCGAGCAGATCCTGGAGGAGAGGACGAAGCTGGAGTGCAAATGTCACGGTGTCTCTGGTTCCTGCACCACAAGGACCTGCTGGATCACGCTGCCGCAGTTCAGGGAGGTCGGCCGCACACTGAAGGAGCGCTACGGTGAAGCGGTTCAAGTGGAGCCGGTTCGGGCATCACGACTCCGACAGCCCTCCTTTCTGCGCGTCAAAGAGGCTCGGGGCTACCAGAAGCCCGCTGACACGGACCTGGTGTACCTGGAGCGGTCGCCCAATTACTGCGAGGAGGACACTGCCACGGGGAGCACCGGGACGCGAGGCCGGCTGTGCAACGACACGTCAACCCTGGGGGACGGCTGCGGCGTGATGTGCTGTGGCCGCGGCCACGACGCGCACCGCTACACGCGGGCGTGGCAGTGCGACTGCAAGTTTCACTGGTGCTGCTTTGTCAAGTGCAGCACCTGCAGCGAGAAGTCCCAAGTTTTCACCTGCAAGTAGCTTCAAGGAAACAAATTGGAGTAATTTATTACAATTTGCACATCCTGTTTAAAAGAATGACAAAAAAAACATTGGGAACGTTTCCAACTTCAGCAATTCTTTCCTACAGCGTCATAAATGAAAAATAAATTGAACTATAACGGGACCGCCGTGAACCAGATCCGGATCCTGACGAGGCAGCAGCAGTTCTCTTACACTGTATTCTGTTTAAACACTGAATGAAACATATTTATGTAAAACTGCTTGAAGACTTTAAAGCTTCAGTCTTTGAAAAAGTTTTAATTTCTCCCATTTTTTTTGTCACGTTACAACCACAAACGTTAAAGTTCTTTACTGGGTTTTATGTAACACAACGTATAATGTGACCTCAGTATAATTACATGTGTTGTGCACAATAGTGCTCACACAGCATCATGAAGACCAAGGAACACACCAGAAAAGAGACGGGATAAAGTTAGAGAAGTTTAGAGATGTGTGAGATTATAAAACAGTGTCCCATGACCATGTTTTATGCATTTAACAAAATTCTGTTTTAATTTGTCATGTGAAAACTATAAAAAAAGTTTGTGACACAACCGTTACCAAGACGTGGTCCAAAGGTACAAATTAATCGGACGATGACCCTAAGCATCAAGTCAGTGCTACGCTGGAACGGTTTAAATCCGAGCATGTCCACGAGTTAGCGAGGCTCAGTCTTAATTCAGGATCTGGCAAGACCTTAAAGAAAGGGACAAAATTTCAGTTTCTAGGTGTGCAAAGCTGGTGGAGACAGGCTCAGAGGGGATGAATACAAACGTACGCCATGCTTTTCAGATTTAAAGGGGAGATACGCAAAATCCACTATTTTTAGCCTTTAACTACCTTTTGTTGTTTCACTGGAGTCTCTAGGAGTACAGAAAAGCTAAATTTAGTCTCCTGGTGCTGTGTAGAGATCTTTATATTTTGTTTGGACTTCCAGCTAACCAGTTTCGTGAATCTGGCTCCAACATGTAACTTTGGATAGACAAGTATTTCCTTGTTGACATCTTTTAATTAATTTGTAAATAAAAAGTTTCTCCTCCACTAGATAACTGTATCTGTATCAAACTACAAAAATGGCAGAACAGGGTGAAGGGGGTGGGGTTTAAAGTGTCTTGTTTGCATTTAAAGAGACGGCACCAAAACGAGTTGCTTTCAGATGCACCTCAGACCAAAGCATTGCAGTTTCACTTTAATTAGCCCACAACTGAATGATATAAACCACCCTTTTACTCCACAGCATAGCATAAAATTTCATTAAATACTTTGAAGTTTGTGGTTGTAACATGACAAAATATCTTCTGTTTTGCACTCTTAAGTTCTCATTGTCTTACTGAATTCAAAGTTTCTTTCAAAAACCCAACTTGGTGTGAACAGAATTCTGAATGACTTTGTTGTTGGAGGTTTTTGTTAAAAAAACAAAACAAAACAAAAAAACACGTAAGCCTGTTTGGAACCCAACAGAGGCCTAATCAGGTTTGGATACATCCAGCGTTTCCAACGAGCGGCGGAGAAATCCACACGGCGGCCTCTGCTTACACAAAGCCTTCCAGAGTGGTTTAGGCCTCGCTTGGACTGATGGCGTGTGTCCTGACCACAGCCAAAAGGGGGGTCCAAGACCATCAGAGACCTCGGAGCTATTGCTGGACTTTATCCTTAATGAATTCAGAACTGTTTATTCAGACTTTATATAACTTACTAAACAATTCGAAGAGTTTATTTTTATATGAGGAACTTAAATCATTTATAAATGAAAAAAGAGTCACTATTTACATTTTTTTTTGTCGTACTCATATCTTAAAACTGTAACTTATTTGGAATTTATGTTTTTTGATCAAAGGACTTAAAGTACTCCATGTGTTTTATTAAAAGCAGCCCAGACTGTCTGCTTTAATACAATCTTTTGCTTTTCAAATTAGAGTTTTCCAGAGTCGAAAACCGATGTTTGGAGTAAAACTTTATGTAGTGAGAGGAAACTTCCCCAGCTTTTGATCAAACAGAACTTTTGTTTCCAGTCAGTCTAATCTTGTTTTTTTATATATCGTTTAGTAAACTGGGCTCATCAGTATTTCCAAAAGGCATAAAACCTAAAACACAGGATTAAACTAAAGTGTGGCTGGTAGATGAAGCACATAATCCTAGTTTAGGTTTTATGAGTTGATGATTTGTATTCAAGAGGGAGCTCAGCACGGTCTACGTTCCCATCCTCACCTATGTTCATGAATTCTGGGTAGTCACCATGCAAGTGGACAAAATTAATTTTCTTTGCAGAAAAGCTGGACTCTCCTTTAGGTATAGGCTGAGAACTTCAGTTATCCAGGAGAAACTTGGAGTAGAGCTGCAGTTGAAGTGGTTCAGCTGGTAAGGGTGACCCCTGTATGACTCTTAGAGAGGCCTTCCAGGAATGTCCACTGGGAAGAGACCCTGGAGAAGACCCAGGACATGAATGAGAGACTCTAGGTTGGCCTGGGAACATCTTGGAGTCCTCATAGAGGAGCTGGAGGAGGTGGCTGTGGAAAGAAATGTCTGGACCTCATTGATCAAGCTGCTGCCCCCACAACCGGACTCTAATGGATGAATGGACGGATGGATAGATAGATAGATAGATAGATAGATAGCTAAATGGATAGATGGAGGAATGAATGGAGGAATGGATGGATGGCTAAATTGATAAATGGATGGATGGAAGATTAAATGGATGGATGGACAGATGAATGAATGAATGAACGAATCGATGGATGGATGGATGCTTAATAGATAAATGGATGGATGGCTAAATATATAAATAGATGGATGGATGGATAAATAGATAAATGAATGGGTGACTAGATGGATGGATGACTAAAAAGGTAAATGGATGGATTTGTGGATGGATGGATGGATGACTAAATAGATAAATGGATGGATGGATGGATTGGTGGATGGATGGATGGCTAAATAGATAAATGGATGGATGGATGGATGGCTAAATAGATGGATGGATGGATGGATGGATGGATGGATGGCTAAATAGATAAATGGATGGATGGCTAAATGGATAAATGGATGGATGTTTTATTATTTCTGGACATACAAATTATACATCAAACTGTAGTAAAATTTGTCTTTTGTCACTCAATGTGCCTCTCTGCTATAGGACTCAAGTTTTCTCTGAAACCCCCCTGAACAGAGAACATACAAACCCAAACGTTCACAAACTTCAGTTATATTTTAGCTTAAAATATACTCTTTTAAACCAGAAATGAATGGTTTTGTTAGCTAGATTGTTAGCTTTACAGGTGTGGCCCTTGGAGTCTTCTGCTGCTCACAGAACTCAAGAAAATTTCAGATCTGATTTGTAGTTTTCACACAGCAACTCTTGTCTTAAAGGACAAAGCTATTTCAGGAAGTAGCTGCGGTGACACCGTTTAAAAATATCTGAGGAAATGTAGACATTTTATCTCATTTTGTGAAAGTTTTAAGTGTGAAGTTTTAGTTTAAAGCCCATTTCAAAGCAGAAGGTCCAAGAACAATGCAGTGAGGTGTAAAAACGCTGATATGAGAAATGAGACGCTCGCCCTCAGCCCAGCTGACTCGCGCTGAAAAGCATTGCAGCGGGCCAGTCGAGCGCGAGTAACGGCTGTTTTGTTAGCCGTCTGAGATCCCGGGGAACCGGAACCACATAAGCTCCCTTCACTAGGCTGCGGGATTGACTGGGGAAAGTCCAGATGATTGTTTCGATACATTTTGTCATTAAAAATCGGGAGAGCAGAGCAAACAGGGTGGAGCAGGGCGCGGCACAAAGCGCCACATTGTTGGGCTGTCGGAAGCGCTCGGCTCATCCAGGAGAAGAGAGGAACGTCATCCTGCAAACTGATTCTCATTGGTGTCAATTACTTGTCCAGTCAAATACTTGTTTTAATAAGGAGATCAGATACAAGTGAAAAAGCAAGCAAATACTCTGATAAATTCTATTTTCTGTTTCAAAACATGCATGTAGTCAGATTGTTACAAGACAAACAGAAGCAATAGGTTTTGCTAATCTCTCTTTCTAAAAAAGCGGCTCTGTCTTAGTGTTATATATCAAAATCATGGTTTTTATTTTGAGTTCTATTAGATTCAAAATTAACAGAATTCCAAAAAAGGTTGTGAAAATGTGCAATGCTATAATTTGCAAATCTCATAAACCTATATTTTATTAATAATGGAACATAGTAAACACATAAGTTGTTGAAATAAGAAATTGTTCAAATTTCGCAGGTCTGTTCTGAAACCTGCATGTGGTTCTCTGCATAGATGGAGCCTTTCCAGATGTATAGGCTGCCTAGAGGCGCTAAAGCACCCCTATACCATCAGAGAGGCAGGCTTTTAAAGTGTGATGATAGGAGGCCAAGTGTCTTTGTATTATGTAGGACTTGTCTTCAAAACATAAAAAAGTCCCAAACATCCAGTATTAACTTTTGTTTTTCCTTTGAGCTTAAAAATTTCTCTAGATTCCTAGACTCCTACTTCAACATTTTTGTGATTTGTTGCTGCCATAAAAATTCACTTTACTACAGTATGTTCCATTGTGAATAAAATATGGGTTTATGAGGTTTTTAAAATAATCACATTTTGTTTTGAAATAAATTGTGGTTGCAATATTAAATAATAACAGGTTCGTTCAGATAAGCAGATCTTCATCTCGTAGCCATGATGTCATTTTATAAGAAAAGGCCAGGAAGGGGTAGATTACGTCGCGTTTCAGTCATTCTGTGTCATGGTTACTGCGATTAAATTCCATCTCCTGCTGATGGCACCACCGCCTCTGAAAGCAAACGAGCCGAAGACACGGTGGTGCTCTTTGTTTTTGCATTAAACCCAAAGGATTCAGCCTTTCTAAAACATATCAGCATGTGCTCGCCGCTCACAAACTCCTCATTTCCCGGACTGGGATTGAGACAAAGCAGGAGCGGAGACCTCATGGGTCTTTAATTATTAACTTTAGCCCTGCAGAGCACACAAAAAAAGGCTTTTCCAATTAATCTGCAGTGTGAAAGAACTTGAACTACCTGGTAGCGTCTGTAGGGTTTTTAAACACAAAGAGCGAAACCTGTAAAACCTGCCTGAGGGTTCTTTTCTTTTTGGTCTTTAAGCGTCTTTCCTCACAGGTTTGAGCAGCAGGCTTCCATCCCGCTCCTCCACCAGGAAGCCCAACTCCCTGAGCGCAGAGTAGTCCGCCGGGCCGCGCCGCTCCAGGCCGGCGACCAGCTCCTGGTTCTGCAGGTTGTTTTCCAGCAGGTTCCTGATGGTGAAGATGGACCACTGGCTGATAACTTGAAGCCGTTGGTTAAGGAAGTTGGGACAATCTTTTCTTTCACGTGACTTGTGGTTTTTGAAAATTGCATGAAAATTCCAGCAAAAACATATGAAAAGCAGCTTGAGTTGCTTTAAATTGACAGGAAATTGGCCAAACTAAACGAATGAAGAAATTACAAAAAGACCAAGGCCACCTCTGGGTAAGGTTAATACAATTTTAGGTCATAATGAAGTACTTGAGAAAGTACTATGCAGGTAATTTATATATATTTTAGCAGCTTTTAGTCTTTGTAGGTGTCTAACACCACAAGGTAAGTTTGTGATTTGGAGTTTTTTTACAGTGAAATTCCCTAAAAGGTTGGCATATATTCAAAACTCTAAAGGTAAAATAGATGCCAATATTTTATTTTTGAACTGCTTTTAATGATTCACTTGCTAATCTGAAGAATCAACCTCTAACTTGAACCCTTCGGTGAATTTTTCCATCATAAAAACTCATATTTTTAATTACAAATATCTGTTTTGAGTCATTATTCCTAAAAGCCATCCCAAGTCAGACACAAGCTGTTCCATAAATTGAGAATTACTAAAAATAAAAAAATTAAATAAATGAGGCAGAACGTAATGACAAAAGAAGCTACAACTTCCAAACTGATGACATGCTTTTAGAAGAGAATTATTTACATGTAAATAACGTAATCTGCTACATTGGGCCTCGAAAGGCTTTGATTTAAAGGATACAAGGATTGCTGCTGTCTATGTTGCAGTTGTCTAAGATGAGCGGGATGCCCTCCAGTTCTCTCACCTGCAGAAACAGTAGCAGAAGTTGTCAGATATTTCGGCAGATAAGAGCAAAAAGGAGACTGGAGGTGAGAAAACAGCTGAGGATTGAAGCCGAGCGTCTCCTCAGAAAGTCCTGCTGGATCATAAAGCAGTGTAGTGGTGTGTTCCAGACCCAGTTGTTCTTAATAGAGACAGATTTGTGGAATGTTTGTGGGATGGCCACCCTCGGATGGCCTCTCTGTAATATTTATGGATGCTGATCTGCGGTCTGTAAGTGGTCAGAAATCACCCCGTATCTGTTTTCACCAGGAACCTTTCCAGTAAACCAAATGTCGCTCTCTTCACCTCTGGCAGAGGTTGTAATTTAAGACGCGCAATGCGAAAACAGCGCCGGGTGAACAGCTCGTACCGGGGCCGAAGTCGTCGGTCCGCTCGCTTGTTATTCCTCCCTTTATGGGTTTGGACGTGATGCAAGCAGGTTTTCTTCCGAACGCAGACCCGGGTGTTTCTTTGACAGCCTAAATGAGCGTTTTTGTTTTGTTGAAACTCAGCACTTTGTCTTGATATGTTGCTCCTACGGGCGGTTTGGAGGGAAACCACAAACAAAGACGAGAGTTAAGCCTTTAGAAGGAGACGCATGATGAAGAGCAGAGCTCAGCATGTGGAGCTTTTAGACCAGCACTGATGGTTTTGGTGCTTTCTGTCAGTTTCACGGCTGAATTTTGTAACTAAAAGTTATAAAATGTGAGGTAGAGCGTACAGTGAAGGTGTGTTGGTAGCCGAGAATCATCCCTGATGCACACTCTAAGCAATACCTGTTAAACTGTGTTTGTCTGTTAGCAAAATATCTCATGAATCACTAAAAACTTTCAGAAAGTAACTTTTTTAGCTACTGTTTTGCTCAAATCAGTTTTTGGCCACTATTTGGAAATTTTAAACTTTTATTTATGATTTGTATAAATTTCAGCTACAGTTTAGCTAAATTGAGCTTTTAGCCACTGGTTAATTTTAGCCATCATTTAAAATTTTAGAAATTTTAGCTTTTAGCTACTGTTCTGCTACATAAGCTACAGTTTTGCTAAGTTGAGCTTTTAGCCACTGGTTGATTTTATCTTTTAGCTACTGTTCTGTTACATAAGCTACAGATGTGCTTTTAGTCACTGTTTCACAGATATTAACTTTTATCTGCTGTAGTAACCTTAGCTTTAAAATACTTTTAGCTTTTACCTGTGGTTTTGCTATTTTTAGCTATTGTGTTGCTACTTTAGCTACAATTTTTGCTAAGAGATTTTAGCCACTGGTTAATTTAAATTTTCATCTATGATTTTACAAATTTTAGCTTTTAGGTAGTAATTTGCTTTTAGCCACTGTTCTGCTACTTACGCTACAGTTAACTTAGTTGAGGTTTTAGACAATGTTTGGCAAATTTGACCTTTTATCGATGATTTAACAAATTTTAACTTTTAGAAAGTATTAAAGGCTTTTAGCTTTTAGTTATTGTTTGGCTACTTTCAGCTTTTATCTGTTGTTTTGCTACTTGGTTAATTTTAGCTTTTATCTATGTTTTTAGAAATGTTAGCTTTTAGTATTTGGCTACTTTTAGCTATGGTTCTGCTAACTAAGTGTGGCACACCCAAAGAAAATAAGGTGACCACATAAGTCTGTTCATTGTTTTTTTTTTATTATTGTAATGTTTCTTTTATTTAATAAGTAATGTTGGCTCGCTATTGCCCTGAAACGGACTAATGCCTGCGAGCGCGTGAAACGGACCGTTGCATCTGTCCCGCCCAGGGGGGCGGGGCCACCGCTCTGCCTTCAGATGAGGAGCTGATCACCAGCAACCTGTCACCTCGGTCTTTATTTGCCTGTTTACAGGTTGGTACTGAAGAAACGGTCCGTCGTTGTTGTGGTGTTGTTGATCCATGTTGTGATTCTGTTTGATTATCTGTTTCCTTTTTATTTTGAATATTTTATGAATAAAATCCTAAAAAGTTTGCCATCAGATGAGCCCGTTGGCTGTTGGGAGCGTTAAACTGTTGCAACCAACTGTCAGTTAACTAACAGTTAACTGACATTATTTTTAGCTAACTCGGTCCATTTTAATCCAATTAATTTAAGTTAGCTTAGCTTCTTGAGCTCCCAGACACTGGTTTTAAATATGTTTATTTCATCAACTCTTAAGAGTCCTCCTTTTCTTTTTATATAAATGAAATTGATGAAAGAAATGATTATCTGTTAAGTATAAAAAGTGTAAATATGTTGAGAAACAGTTTTGATAAAATAGTTATCCTGTAGTATTACATTAGAGAATTATTAAGAGATTACATAATTATATTTTCTGTTGGGTGAGATTAATTGTTTGCATCTTAATCATATTGACTGGTTATAGTTATACAACTGTAACAGCTGTTTTATGTGTGACTTTATATTATTTTAAAGGTTTCAAAAGGGATGTATTTCTTTTATTTGTGAGTTTATTCTTAGACTTTCAGTTAAGTGTGTTATTGGACAGCGTACAATTAAAACAAAACAATGGAATAACCATAAATATGAACCATCTAGCATAGTCGTCCATTATCCTTTTTGTAAAGAGGAAAATGTAAATGTACTAATGTCATTTTAATGCACCACCTGTTAAAGTATATTGAGACAGAAAAAAAGAATGTATTAGACATGTTGAAATTACTGTATGTCAATAAATAGAGATGCGCTTGAGATGAGGAGCTGATCACCAGCAACCTGTCACCTTGGTCTTTATTTGCCTGTTTACAGGTGGATTATCTTTATTGCTGCGGTACCATTCTTGGGACCCGTAATATAAGCATCAGTTAGCTTAATGTAGTTTTAAGCTAATGTTTGGAAAATTTTATCTTTTATCTATGAATAAACAAATTTTAGCTTCTATACAGTATTAAAGGCTTTTAGCTTTTAGTTATTGTTTTGCTACTTTTACCTTTAATCTGCTGTTTTGCTACTTTGGCTTCAGTTTGAGTTTTAAGTCACTGGTTAATTTTAGCTTTCATCTATGGTTTAAAAAAATGTTGTTTTTAGGCAGTATTTTGCTACTTTTAGCTACTTAAGCTACTGAATTCTTTTATCTATGATTTTACCAATTTTAGCTTCTAGATAGGGGTGTCACGATACATCAATCTATATTGATACATTGATTTGAATGGGTAGTGATTCAGTTATATCGAGGCAAAATGAAAATCTCAATCTATATTGTTGTCATATTCTCAATTTGAATAGATATCATATGCCCATCTAACACAGTCATTGTGTTTGATAGGCATATTATATCGCATTATATCGATCACAGACTTGTGAAGTGAATTGAATTGAAATCATATCGTGACAGACTTTGTGATATTGAGAAATATCGAATAGTCATCCAAACATATCGATGTAATATTGTATCGTGATAAAGCAGGTGATTTACACCCCTACTTCTAGATAGCATTTACCTCATTTATCTACGGTTGCGCGATTTTATTTATTTTATTGTTTTGCTAATTGTAGTTTTGGTTGTTTTTACTTTAACATTTCAGTTTTGGCTCCAACAAATGTCTTTTTATTACTCAGCATTAAAACTGCCGATACACAGAAAATGTTAATTTTTCTCATTTTGCATTAGTTGACTGATCCGTCGGATGCGGTGCGACAGAACTCAAACCTTGTTCTGGTTGTTGGTGTTGCTGTGGCAGAGGTTTCCTACAAGTCGGATGAGGTGGGCCTTGAAGCTGACGACAGGAGACTGAGACGAAGGGTCTCCGTCGTGAACGAAGGAGGAGAAGTTCTGAGTGGCACTGAAAATGTTCTTACTGGCCTTGCCGATGGCGTGCACCTGCATCAGGAGCTCTGCGAAGAGAAGAAAAACTGTTCTGTTAAACTGTCACGGCGTGCAGCTTCTCTGTTGGGGTTTCCTTTACCAACTGTGCTAACTAGAAGGTCCGGGTGGTCCTGCAGGAACATAAACTGCTTGTGGTCCGAGGTCATCTCACAAAGAACGTCCAGCAGGCCGATCACCGTCAGCGCCTCCTGCAGGACCTGCAGCCAACAGGAAACAAGTCTCAAAGAAGAGCTTTGGGAGACAATAATTTGGTTGGATTTATTATTTGCACCTCGTCACTGGAAGCAGAACCTGTCGCCAGTGTTAGAACAGATCCACATCCGTTCTGGAAGGAACCGGCCAGGAAATGAGCCACACCGGGTGGGACGCCGCATCCCTCCGAGTCCTCCTCTCGTAGCTGAGCGTTGAGCAGCTCCAACAGAGTGACTCTGAAAAACATCCCAAAACAACAATATGTTCCAAGTCCACACATGTTTCTGACTTTACATGTTTATCTTCAATAAAAATAAGAACCTTTCATAATGAGACATCCCAGAATACATGTTCTCCACCAGAGCTGAAGACTTGAGGAAATGTTGGGTCGCAATGAGAACCCTGGAAACAAACAAACCCCAAATATTTACTTTTTTTAAGCGACAACAAACACCTCTGGGCATTCTGACATCATTCAAACTCTGTTTAATACATTAAGTCTGTTAAGACTGAAAAAAACAAAGTATTTTATAAAACAAACATTAATTTTCTATCTTTTGTTCAAATAACATTGATAAAAAATTAGAATATCATTACAAAAGCAACACAGGAGTACACACAAATCTTATGTAAACAGTCTTAATGAATCAAATAAACCATTACAAATGATGAAACTTGCTTGCTTATTATTTAAAACAAACACTTTTCTGTGTTAACAAAAAACTAGGGATGTCCCGATCCAGATTTTTTAAATGATTAGTCTTTCCGATACCGATCCGATACCGATCCGATAAGTGCAAAAAAAAAGTGCACAGTTTTTATTTTGCTTTATAACCTGACCAACAATATTGGTTTGCATTTGTAACAAACTTACTCT
>JARVJO010000180.1:4092626-4131399 GCA_031762555.1 Cynodonichthys magdalenae | reverse complement strand
AGTATGTGTTCCGATCACTCTATCACATAAGAATAAGAGTTGTAGAACTTATTGGAAACTCAAGACAGCCATGACATCATGTTTTTTACAAGTGTATGTAAACTTTTGACCACAACTGTAGCTCTTATCTACAGTTTGCTACTTTTAGCTTATGTATCTCTACAATGTTGTTTGGTTTTAGTTTTTAGCTTGTTTTCAAAATTTAACATTATAACTACATTTGATTAATTTTAGCATTTTTGCTACTGCTATGATTAATTTCAAGTTTTGATCATAATAGCCATTGTTTTACTGGTTTAAACATTTAGCTGTTGTTCTGCTAATTTTATCTTTTCACAGCTCTGCTGATTTTAGCTGGTGTTTAGATTCTTCTGCTTGTTTTAACCTCAACATTAGTTTTGGTGAACAGATTTCAGTGATGTCTTTCAGCGCTCTTCATTCACTCTGGATTTACACATAACATGTATTTTAGATCATTTTCATATCAAAATTTGTGTCAAAATACAATATTTTTTTAATGCCCTGCCAAAACAAAAACACCACCTGCAGCATGATTTAATCCAGGTGCTCTTTAGTCTTTACCTTTACAAATATCGCCGTCTGTGAGCGTGAATCCAGGGCGACAGCTGCTCTGACAGTTAAAGGAGCCCTCAGTATTGACACAGACTTGCTCAGAGGTGCAGTTGTGACTCTCGGTCTGACATTCATTAACATCTGAGCAGACAAACGTGGTCAAACACAACATGTCTTCAGTTTAATCATTTCTTTGGTTTTCAGTGGACTCATCAGAGCAGCTGTGAGAATATAAAGTAACTAACCCTCACAGTTCACTCCATCGTTTTTCAGTGCAAAACCTTCATAGCAGCCACATATTCCATCACCCAAACACACCTGAGCACAGCTGGTGTCTGAAAAGACAAAAAAAGACAGATTTAACAAAAACTAAAGTGAAATACATTATTTTTATTCTGATTGAAAATGATCAATCATAGAAGAATATGAAGATGCCAAACTTGTGCAGGTGTTTGTTTCCTCCAGACACCCGGTAGGAAGAACTTGAAGATCTTTTGGTGCTGAGAGAAAAAAATTTTTACTAAAATATCACAACGAGTCATAAAACAGTTAAAAACGTGTCACCAAATTGATTTTCAGAGTTTCAGCCCTTGTTTCAGTCTTATACCTTCTGCAGTCGGTTTGATCTCCTTGGTGTCCTCGCAGCACATTTTAGCTGCGCTGCTGCACTGCTCTCCCAGCTGCAGACCCCGGAGCTCACAGCCCGGACGCATCGCCGCCACCTTCACCCCGAGCGTGCAGCAGTCGCAGCAGACCTAAACAGGATGAAAGCGAGGGCGTTTAGAAAAGTAAAAACAAGCAGTTTCAAGCCGTTAAGGTTGAGAGTTTGAAAACCTTAGAGATCTGAGTTTCCCAGGGGGATCCGGTGAAGAAGGGCCTCTTGCAGGCCCCCCGACCCCGGGCCATCCAGATGCCCCTGTTACAGGCTTTCTCTTCTGCCACCGACCGACAGCAGTGCTCCTGAGCGATACTGTAAATAAACAGCACGAGTTGTCCAGTTATGTTTTAGTTAGTGAGATATCTTAGATATTTTAGTGAAAAGTGATTAGTGGCTGTACATCCACAAAACCTGCTATAAACCAGTCACCTTTACAGATAGTTACCAAAATAATAGCACTCAACTTTAGCTTCTCTTACTCAAAATTTGAGCTTAATATTTGTAAAATTGACTGATTTATAGAGATTTTGTGTTTTTAAGTAGTTATCTGTGGCAGCTATCTTGAATAGATCACCCACATGTGCAGCCATGCATACTTAAATCTGTCCATTGGTTCATGAGATATTTTGCTAACATGCAAATGGGTAAATCCCCAAGTTTTAAGCTAAATTTTGACACGATTAGAATGACTCATCTACTACTACGTTAAATTCAGCACATTTATGAAATTGACTAAACTTTAGCTGACTGGGGCAGCCATCTTGAATTGGGTTGGCTCCAAAGATTAATCGGCTGTAAAGGTCTATCCAATAATTATTACCTAAAAGTTTTATTAAAACTGGTTCATGAGGTGGGCGATAGCGACAAAAGTTGAAGTCAAGCACCATTTCTGAACTGTAGTTTTGAGGTGTATAAATCAGGTGTTGCTTACCTGCAGATGTGGGAGGGAGAAGGTGGAAGGATGGAACAGTCTTGGTCTCGCTCTGCTTTGGTCCTCCCGACCTCACAGCACTCCTGCACTGAAGATCTGCTCTCTGTGGTGTGGGCAGGACAGTCTTAAAAAATATGAAAATCAGCAAATTAAGTGGAAACATGCCGAAACTTTAAAGGAACGTTCTTACCCAGCCCGTTAAGAAGCCTAACGAGGGAAAACAAAAGCACAATCCTGTGCGCCATCAGATTTAAGTCAGCCATGGATGCTGCCAGGAAGCAGAACGTCTCAAAAGAAGCACATCTGTCCCGTCAAGGTTTAAGATCAGGGGGGGGGGGTGTTGGGTGGGAGGGGTCAGGGTGAGCGCTGATTAAAAAGCATTGTGTACAAACACAAAGTACAAACTGTCTTCAAGATAAAAAACAACCTTTTTTGAGTCTATTTCAGGCGACCTGCTTAACTTTTTAAACTCATTTCATTTTTATTCTTTATGGATGAATCTAAACTGCTGTACAGTCGCATTATTGTGAAAGGTCTCATTTTAGTGTCAGCCAAGCAGAAGTCATTTGTGCAACATGTAAACTTGTTTATTAAACATTGTTTTTTATTCATTATCAAGTTTCTAGAGTGTCCTATCCTATGACATTGAACAATTCATTTTAAAACTATGATCCGTCTCTACACATTAATCAAAACTTTCACGTGTTTTGATTTTGTTTCCTAAAAGGTACCAAAACCTGTGCAAGTCCCCAACATCCAATTGTGATGCAAGACAAGCTGGAAAACAAGGAGCTGATTATTTTGTTTCCGATAACCGTCAAGTAAATCAAGGATTGTTTGTGTTGAGATAAGAACAAGGCTTCTTTGTGATAAAACTGTGTGAATGTGTGCATCATGGGGTAAATAAAGCAGCACAATGTTCAAACACTTGCAATTTGTTCAAAAGCTACAGTACTTAGCGGTCGTATTTACAATGGCATATTAAGGTTGTTTAAATTTTTTAAAAAAGCTTCAAGAAAAGCTGAAGAGTGGGACAAAATCCTGAAAAGGCTGGGATGGTGTAAAATGTAAAAAAACAGCTCTAAAGCCTGCTTCTCTCGTGGTATGGGGGTGCATTAGTGCTTTTGGCATGGGCAGTTTTAAGACTTGGAGCTCAGAAGAGACAGCTCAATCAGACCACGTTTTTGTTTTTCATTGAAGGCCTGGCATATTTCAGCAAGACATTGCTTAACGTCACACTGCTTCTGTTACAACGTTCCCCCCCAAATACTCCAACAGCTGGTCTTAGACGTTTACAAACAGAAGATACATTTATAGTGGAAAAGCTTGAAAATGTAATAAACATAATCTCAGCAAATGGAGGGTAGATCTAGAACGATATCAGCCAGAAGCAAAGAAACAGGAAAGATAATCCCCCAAATATGCCATCGTACATATTTGATGCATTTAATACTATAAATAAAAAGAAACCTATACTATTGTAACAAAATATTAATTAAAATTGCTAAACAAAATGGCTTTTTCTTGTAGTCATATTTCATGCATTGCAAATCCAACAAAAAATACCTGTGCTTTTTAATCAATAAAATTATGTACAAAGGTATTTTTTTTACCTTATACAGAATGTTTTACAGTCATCGCAGAAAATAAAAAAAACATAAAAAGCTTATTTATTTCCTTTGTTGTGCATTTACAGCGTAACTGCAACTCAAAATGTGTTCAGTGCAGCTTTGCTTTATATTATCATGAAAAAACTGATTGCAGCTAACCTACGCCGGGGCAGACTCTGTGGAAGACGTAAAGCAGCCATCTTGTTTCCTGTCTGCTCCGTTTATCCCGACTCCTCCGAGGCTGCAGGGGCCGATTTCTCCAGAAAGTCGGGAGGGTCCAGGGTTTTGTCTGCAGGGAGCTGAGGGCTCTCATCTTTTAACGAGCTTGAAGCTATGTCGTCTTTAGTTTCACCGTCGGTACTGTTTTCCACTTGGGGCGCCTCACCCTGTTTGTCCTCTTCCACAGGAGACAGACTTCCCTCTGCGTTCGCTACAGCCTCGCTTTGGTCCGTCTGACTCGTTTCAGCCCGCTCTGAGCCCGAGTTCTCGCTCTCAGCTGGGGTTTCTTCCACTTTACCGATACCCTGTTCTGGAGGACTTGCCGGCTTTTGGCCTTCAGCCAGAGCCACGTCTTCCTCCGTCATCGCCATCTGCTCCTCTTCTTCTTCAATCTCGTCCTCCAAAGGAGGAATCATCTGCTCCTCCCTCCCTCCAGGAAACACTCTGTCTGGGTAGACGAGTTTCAGCTGCTCTTCAAAGTAGTCCTCCAGGTACAAACCGGCACTCCCGATCTCAGAAGTCGCCTGAGAACATGGGACATTTTAGAAGGTCAGGAAGACATTTGAATAAAACTTAAAAGAAAACTGAATGTTCCTTCTAACTTCACTTGATGGTTTTTAGGAACCGTTGGCGAGTTCAAGCTACTTTGGTTAGCTGTTTAACAGGCGTAAAAGTGTAAGACGCCAAAGGCAGTTCGAAGCTCTGGTCTGGCCAAAACTGACCAAGTCGGTGCTTCAAGACAAGTATCGTAGCTACATTATGAGAGCAGTGACAGCATCAAGGTATTTCCCAAAGTGAAACACCTCACTCTCATATCAAAGGACCAGGAATTACATTAAATAACCAAACATTTCTCAAAGCATGTGTAATTATTGCAGAACTGCTAATAAAAACCTACCTTGTAGTACTTTGCACAGTTGAAAAATATGAGCCTGACGTCGGCAACAAAGTCCTCAGGACCGACGTAATGTTCAATCTCTTTCTTTGACTCCAGCTTCTTTTTCACGATCGATAAATCCATTGGTGTCTTGATCAGCTCTTTGTACCGTCGAGTTTCCTATGATGAAAAAGTAAATTTCACAGGGGATCAGTGTGCTGAACACCACTTTTTAATTTTACACTAAAAATGTCAAATTTAACTCTATTATAATTTAAAACATAAAAAAAAACTCCACAAAATTTTCAAAAATAAAATGAATTGGATTAAAAACAATCAAGGTGTATCTGTTTATTTACACCCCAGACGGAAAAGTAACTTAGGTAAAATAAAGTTAAAAAATCATATTCCTAAATAAAAATACTTAAATGACAGCAGAAGTATTTGCTCAATCACCCGACCTAAACATAAATATTTGACTGCAGTGTGTTACCGATGGAGATGCAGGCTGCTGGAAGTCGGTGCTGAAGTCGTTACAGAACAGGCGTAGAAGAACTCTCTCACACTTCTAGATTAAAAAAAAAAGATGAGATGAGATATTTAACTTATTTGATGAGAAAATACAATTTATCAAGTTTTGTTCCAATGATATGCTGCCTTTGTTGTGAAATCGCCGCACACAGAAAAATAAATACCCTTCTCTCTGTGGGTGGGAACGTCTCTGAGTCTGGGCAATCCCGTCTGTCACAGTCGTACTCCATCTCAGGGGAGTTCAGGTCTCGGCAGAATGAGCAGAACCACTCGCCGCTGTGAAAAAACAAATTTGTTGATTTTAAGAGTATTTTTCAATCATTACATAGTACCGAGGTCTGTGTGTTACCTAGGAGACTCATTCAGAGTGGGAATGTGGCAGGCCAGATGAAAAACTTTGGGACACTTGTCGCAGCACAGCAGCTCTCCTCCATTTTGACAAACAGCGCACCAGTCCTCATTGGGGTCTTCTTCATGCTCTTTTTTCTTTTCAGACTCTGGCTGTGATTGGGTCTGAGGACTGTCGTTTTTGGAGTCGGATGCGGGGACTGCGACTGCTGCAACCCCTTTCTGCTGAAGCCTGGGCTTCGACTGAGTGCCGGTGCTGCTGTCCGGCAGGCTCAACCCAACGCTGGACTGCACCTGCAGGCAGCAAAGATACAATACTGAAATAGTCAGATAAAAAAAGGTCAACTACGGGGGATTTCATACTGCTAATCATTTTTTAAAATTGTATTTTTCTTGTTGCATTTGGAACAAAACAACAATCACATCAATCATTTCTACAGCGCTCTGAATTTATGCAAATCAAAGTCTATCTCTTACAAAACGAACTTCGTCATCATCCTCTGGTTCATCCTTGATGACAATAATGGGCCCAGGGGATGCCCGCCTTCGTCGTTTGGAGGCAGGGGCTGAAGGCTCAGAAGTTTGCTTCCAGGAAGCCAACCTTCAACACACACACATAAATCAGAATCTATAAAAAAATACTGACGAAACTGAAAGCTTTAAAATAATGTTTAGGTTTAGATTAGGCTTAGTTGGATGAAAACGGATATATAAAGTGGAGTATTATCAGCATAAAACTGAAGTTAATTCATGTTATCTAATTAACCTGATGGAAGCGTATACAAAACAATGCTGGTCCAAACACACAACCCTGTGGAACGCCATGATTAACTAACAAACTGTAATCAATCAGATAAATCTGACTTTTTTTAATCTTTATATGTTCAAAGCTCTGCAATAGAACACTGTGACTGCATTAAACACGCATCTACTGTCACATTATAGTAGTGGTACATTTTCTGTACTCTAATGAGCTTGAAATCCTGGCTGAAGCATTTCAAAGAGAATATTTTGGAATAAATGATCACACAGCTGAAAAACTACTGTGTTATGTTTTTAAGTCAAAAGTAGCATCCGTTAAAGGAATGGGTGTTCGCTACCTTGCATGTTAAAGCTTAAACAAAAATATGTGCATGTATTGAGTTTAACTCTCAGCTACTACCACACAAATTTTACCTCAATATCTATAAACTTGACCAAGTTGCAGCTATTTTTAAGTTTGCTAAGCTCAATTGGCTGTAGCAGCAATCTTGAAGATTTACAGTTTCATTAAAATCCATCCACAGTCAGACAATTAAAGGCACAGAAGCTGTCTTAAACGCTTTAAAAAATGCATATACTGTATGTCTTTAACTGGCTAGAATTCATAAGCAGGTTTTAAAAAAATCAATCATGTGGAGCAGAAACTGACATTGATAGATAAATTCTCACCCGCTTCTATCTGAAGAGGATGGTTTCGACACTGGGGAATTCTGGCTTCCATGAGCTGAAAGTAACAAAAGAAGACCTTAAAGTCAAAAACTCTCTATAGAAACTGGGAAATATTGATGAAAGCACCGACCTGTCAAATGACTGAGTGCACTTTTGTCTGCAGCTGCTGAGACAAGACTGAGACCCATGTTGGGTTTGGGTACAGAGATGTTGATGGTTGGGACCGATCCACCAACCTCACTCCTTTTTAGAAGGGAGGACTCCGGTAAAAATCTCTTTAAGTAAAAACAAAACACATAGATTCAGCATCGCTATAACACACAATTAAAGCAGATTTTTGCAATACTAACCTGTGTAGCTGCTCCTGCTGTCAGAGCCTGAGGGTAGCGAGCGATGCCCTGAGACACTTCTATGGGTTTAGGGGGAAAACTTGAGCTGTGGATCAGCTCTCTTAGAGTCTAGTTGTAGAGGAGAAGATGTTTAACATCACCTGTGTCAATGTACTTTATTGTTTTGTCTATTAAAACAAAAAGATTATTACATAAATAATACGTTGCTCTTAAATCTATTTGAAGCCTCTGACTTACGTGTGAAGCTGTGAAGCTTGGGTTCTGAAGCACGTTCGGTGGGGGGCTTCTCGGGTTGGGATGGGTGTTCCCATACCTGCGTCCAGGCTGCGTCATACTGGGGGAGCCTTGGGATGGCGAAGACCCCCCGTGGATGGGTCTGGTTGGCGGTGGTGGGCCAGCAGGTCCGGGGAGCCGGACGTTTTGGTACCAGGACCAGTGGTTAGGAGCGGGCTGTCTGTGAGGCTGATGGGAAAGCTTGTCAACCTTGGGCAAATGAATTATTCAAAAGGTTACCTTTTATGTAAAGCTACTTTAATGCATGCGTTCTAGACATTTTTTTAAAAAAGAAGTTATTTAGTTCTTCTGAGTTATACAGATATATACTTTTACCTGCATCTGGAGTTGAGCCAGAGTACTCTGTCGCTGCTGCTGCTGCTGTGCAGAGACAGAAAGACCCACAGCTGGAGCCTCTGGTCTGGGAGCTGTAGGGTGGTTGTTGATGGGCGGCCTCCCCGGGCATCTTTCCACAACCAGTGACCCTTCAAGAAAAAAAGAATTGAAAACGTAAATAAAACATAAAACACTGCTTTCATGAGAAATTTGCCTAATTGCAAATACAACACTCAGACTGGTTTGTTGCGTAACGCTCAACAAAATTATTAAAATATGGTTTTCTACTATCAAACTCTAAATAAAAACACAACCTAAACAGTAAAAAGTTCTGGGAAAATGTAAAAAATGTTCCCCGTGTTGGTTTCGGGAAACTTTGCCTAAAATATTTAAAGAAAATTTGGTTCTGAACCTGCTGCTTGATTCATACAATCCTCAATCGCAGAAAAAATGTAGGCGAAAAGGAGATATAACTGACAACAAAAACATGTCTTATTTAGACCAAATCAGATTAATGCACGGACATAAAGAAACATAAAAACAAAATGTTCTGTTGACTTGATATGGAAACTCACTGATGAGTGAAAAAATATGATAAAAGCAGCAGATAACTTCATGCAGGAACTGAATTTTATCAGAAATCACACTGTGGTCGACTCTTGTTTAAGGTTTTCTGTGTGTGAATATTTATTTTGAAACGGAAAGAAAAAAAAGACTTATTCCAGTAGAAATATACTGCTATAAACTAACTTTATTGGAAACAAAACCCAAGACAACAATTAGTGATAAGCCAAAAGAGAAAATCTTCTGAATAAATTGACACGCTGTGGATAAAATTGACTAACCGAGGTCAACATTTGTGGCCCAGAAACCAGAGCGACACTGGAAGCGAACAGAGCTCTGAGGAACAATAGACGGGTTGTAGCTTGTTCTCATCAGGTAATGGATCTGGTAAAGGATCTAGGAGACAGAAACAAAGCAACGTTAAAGCACTTTTCTTCCAGCAAAGACACAAAAACAGCTGTGCTGCTGAAGTCACGTACCAGCCTCTTGCAGTACAGGAGAGCTGTTCCGCTGTGACTCGCTGTAGCCCACTTAGTGAAGTTGATCACATGGTCCAATTGCATGGTCAGGGTGTTGATGTCATCCTGCTGCTTTTTCAGAGCCAGCTCGTGGTCTTTAGTCAAAGCCTGGGAGGAAACGTGTCCAGCAAACGTCACAAAAAAAATCCAACATGCCAAATTTGCAACTGAATGGTTTTTTAAATGAACCTCGAGCTGATTAATCAGAATCTTTCCCTTCCTGTTGATCTCCATGATCAGGTTGCAGATGGACTTCTTTATCTCATTTGTCACAGCTTTACGGTTTTCTTCAACTTGCTGCAATCTGTGAAAAGTCAGAGAGCAAATTAGTTTTGCAACTTAGATATTTCTGTGTTCAGTTTTCCATATTTTTGGGGTAAATACAGTCTGTATTAGAATGCACTTCTCACCCCGTGTTGATACAGCCTGATACTTCCTCAATGGCCTTTCGTTTGTCCTGCAACTGCTGAGTCATGGTCTCCAGATACTGCTTGTGATTTTTGTAAGCGTCCTCCAAAAACTGGTAGCTAATCACAAAATGCAAAATCAGTGTAAACGTAGGACACATATTATGATGTGTTTCATTGACAATTTTAATACTGTTTGTAACCTAATTAATTTAGTTCATCTATCAGCATCTTTCACGCATGCTGAGATATTAAAATAGAACAATAAGATCCTCATACTTGTGATCCTTGTGCTTCTGGAGCTGACAGTCTCGACAGGTAAGCCGATCACACGTCTCACAGAAAAGCTTCAGTGGCTCCTGCTTGTGGACGTCACAAAAAACAGGCCTCTGTAAGGAAATGTCCAGTGCTTCTGGGAGGCGGAGGAGTTTCAAAACAAAGAAAATTAAATCATCAGCTTCATAAACTTTTAAAAACCTTCACTACTTCTCTTTTCAATCAAGCAAATCATCTGTCAAATGTGCAATTTTGATTTTTTCTTTCTTCTCTATAATGTTCTGCAGCTGCAGACAAATTTTATCATGAGTAATCGCCACACTACCTGGAGACATCTCCTCCTTCTGCCGTATGGTGTGATTTCTGGTGAATTTGACCCTTTGGTGTGCCTCAATGCATGTAACGCACAAGAACTCCACGCACTCCACACAATACCCTGTTGCCTCTGTGTTGTCATCACAGCTCATACACACCTGAATAATAAACATAAAATGTGGTAAGCAGCAGAATTCGGTCATACAACAATTTCAGTGATGTGCAGATTGTGACGACCAACCTGGCTGGTTTTCTCCACCGTGCTGCTGGGCACCTCAGCAGAATCCTTGACAAAGAAATTGTCCAATATGTCAATCTCCCAGCATTCTTGTCTGCACACTGGACACCGAATGGCGCCTGCAAGAACACAAAAATCATATATATTACTGCAGATCTGAGCTAAAACCCACTAATTTATTTGTTTTGTAAACATGCTTTGCTTGGTGGAAGGTTTCCATAATACGGACATAATAAGAGACTGTTTTTTCTTAAAAGAAACATATCTTAATGCATCTATTTTTATTACAACATTAAGTTCTGTCTAAATCATCTGTAAACATAAAATTACATTTGCTTCTACAAATACTAGCTGGATGTCTTTAATACTGGATATGTGATTACATCTTATAAACTTGGCACAAAAAGTAAGGAAATGTGTGTTTGGTAGACTTTTTTGTTCTAACAATGCTTCTTGGCAATAAATCAGAAAACAGACACCTGATTGGCACCACCTGGGGGTACCAGAAGCTCAAAACAAGTGTCAATAGCAATAAAATAAGCTGTTTGGCAGAGATTTGGCAAACTTTCCATGTGTGCAACCCACATACTCCGCTCTATTGCTCATCTCATATTCCTTACAAATGTGGCCTAATTTAAAAGGTAAATTAACAAGTTTTAAAACGTATTGCTAAGAAGCATGGTTACAACAGAAAAACAATTACCAAAACAAATTTCTTTACTTTTAGTACTAAGTACAAATTATTTCGACCTTAATTCGGGATATACCAAACAAAAGTACAAACAAAATTGGTCGAACCACACTTTGAGTCATATACTATACATTGCAAAAGTAGTGGATCATTTCTCTTTATTTTTTAGTGCTTTATTTTAGATGGCTTTTAGTAAGGGGTCTGCAGCAATAACTCTGCTGTTTTATTCCAAAATGTGACATCACATGTAGAATGAACGTGTTTGGATGTCCTAGTTTATGCCACTTTTCTCTGGTGGTTTGTTGCTGTCACCTGGACCGTGCGGGTCACGCCTCGACGGTTCGGCAGTCCTGGATGGGGCCGGCAGACACCTCTTGCAGAAGGAATGAAGACACGGCAGCAGCTTGGGCTCTCTGTTGTGGAAGCTCAGCTTGCAGATGGGACATGTGTCCATCAGCCCAAAGCCGATGCCGCCTTGCAGTTTGAGTTTATCGTCTACTGCTGGCAAACTTTCGGCCTCGTTTTCAACGATAATAACAATGTCGTTATCGACATTTTTGGCACTATCATCCATTTTCCACCACTCTCTGTTGTGTAGCCTCACGGTATTTTCAATTCAGTTAATCAATAGAGCTAGCATAGCGCTTAGCAATAGAGAATAACCAATGTTATTTAGACTTCTCGAAAAAATAACTACTATTGTGCAAAACGTCATCCCTAATCAATTTTGTTCCCTTCTACATCCAAAAATATAAAAGGTAAAAATGATGAAGCTATCGCGTTTCGACTGATAGCTAAATTAGCCCGATAAGCTTATTTTAGCAACGCAAACGCCCAATAAAAACACGTTCCTAACTTTGTGTCGGTTCCTACTAAAATAGACAAATCGTTAACAGTACTAGGTTACGTATACGCTGGGATGAAGTCACACAAATTATATTTTTGCGGTTCATTAGTCCACGGCGGACATGCTAGCTCTCCTTTCTCAAAATACATATTACCCAGACTGCACCGCGGCGCTTCACAGCTATGGTGGCCGAGCAGACCAAACTTGGCGCAAATGGGAACAAAATTCAGCTGTAGAATTAAAAATAGAGGTTAGAAAAATCCGTTCATTCAGTCTAATGAACCAAATGCAAATATTTACAATACAGTTGATGTTTAGAAAATTTTACATCAAAACTTACAATCTTCAGAATGCCATTGTTTTGGTTGAAGGTGCCTCCTGATCACCTCCCTGAATACATTTTGCATTGTGTTTCACATGGGTTCCACAATGGTAAGCAGGACAGCAGTGGTGAGTACAGTTCCCCTAAAGCACTAATAGGGGAACTAATTTCCTGATTAGTGCTTTATGGCTTTTGCTATTTATTAAATTCATTAATGGATTAGCACTTGCTAAATTTATGGGCTACATTTAGAAGCACCAACTGAGGTCTTTAAATGTTATTGATCAACATTATTGTTCACAGTTGATGGTGAAAGCTGTCATACATTTTGTTCATATGCATGTCACTTATCTACAAGGTCACATGTGTCAAACACAAGGCCCAGGGCCAAATCTGGTGACTCCCATTTGGCCCGCCAAGGGCATTAAGTGACAACATTCTGCACACAATTGACTCTGAAGAATGTTCCATGCATCAACTTGGTTATATTAGTGCTTTAGAATAAGCTTTTGCTAAATTTTTCAGTGTGTTGGTGTTTTAGAGTTATGGGACCTAAATATTTGAGTTAGTACATTAGGGTTAGTGCAACTAAAATTTAGATTAGTGCTACCCACCACTGCAGGACAGGTAGCAAAAGTGAGACACAAATCAAGCAGTGTCTCAACTTAAACACACCAACTCAAAATTGATCAGACATTTGTCTAATGATGTGAACAAATCAATACAAGGAGCCTTGGTCATTAAAGCTTTACGTAATATCCGATCTTTGGCTAAAACCATACCCTTAATGTTGAAATGCATGGGTATGACGACTACTCCATATAAGGTGGGAATGCAAAACGTTGAAGTGCGAGTTAACAAGTACAATTAGGAGACCATTTGCATTGTGTTCTCTGAGTTTCAGTGGGTGTAATCACTGTTGCCTTGCAAAAAGAAAGGTTTGACTACCATCTGGGCCCTTCCCTCATAAACTTTGCATGTTCTCTTTGATCATGCATGTTTTGTTTTTTTCCCCCGTATACTTTTTACCCTTCATGGTCCAAAAACGTTCTAGAACATGTCCTGACCAGGTGAATGGTTGTCTTTACGTGGTCTTGTGACAAAACGGGGACTTGTCCTGGTGCCTCTTGCATAATGATTAATTTCACTGTGACCTTTAAAACAAACAAGCAGAAAAACAAAACGTGCAGTTTCTGCTTTCTTGTTTTACATTTGGTGTTTGCTGTTAGAAACCTTTGAGTTCTGCACTAATGCCATTCTCTGTTTCATATCAGGGTATTGTTACAATTACTCAAAATTTGTCAGATAATTCAGGTTTATTTATCTGTGGTGGAGGCTGCTCCTTTTGCTCTGGGAGGAGTCGTGTCACTGATCAAAGAGCAACAACACTGGAGATAAGCTACATGGCACCCAGGCAGTGAGGCTTCAGCCAAAGACACAAAGGGCAGGACATGGAGCTGACTGCTAAAAGCCACTCAGTTCATTTGAGTGATGGAAACAGCATACCTTTAATAGGACTGGGAACTTATGGGAATCCACACATGGTAAGAAAAAGTGACATGCAAACAGAAAAACAAATTATGCTGTTAATTCTTTGTTATTTTTTTATTAGACTCCAAAAGGAACTTCATATGAAGCTGTCAAACTCGCCATTGAAGTAGGGTACAGACACATCGACGGAGCCTTGGTTTACTTTAATGAACACGAGGTGGGACAAGCCATAAGAGACAAAATAGCAGACGGAACCGTGAAGAGAGAGGACATCTTCTACTGCGGGAAGGTTTGAAAACATTTGCTCGTTCTTGGCTGAACCGTGCACTGTCTTATATTAACAAACTTCATGGCCACAAAGATAAACATGCTGTCACGGTTTAGCAACAACTTTTATCTGATAACATATTAACATTATTCTGACTTCACAGCTGTGGAACACATTCCATTCCCCTGAGCTGGTACGACCTGCTCTGGAAAAAACGCTGAAGACGCTACAGCTGGGTTATGTTGATCTTTATATTGTGGAAATGCCCACAGCTTTCAAGGTTACAATTGCATTTCATGTCCCAAATAACTAAACAAACAGGGTATTTTATCCACGTCTTTTTGTTTTCTATAACCAATTATTTTTAATTTATGACTTCCTGAAGCCTGGAGACACCTTCTACCCACGAGATGAGAACGGGAAGTACATTTATCATGAGACGGACCTTTGTGCCACATGGGAGGTGACTGAGTACTTTAACTAATTTATGGAGTAAAGTATGCCAATAACACCATTATTTACACTTTTGGTATTTGAGTTTAAAGGTCTGAGGTCAAGGTTAGGAGGCAACGATGCAAAAGTTTTCTATCAACCTTTATGATTATCTCCTGTCACTTTAAAACCTGATAATCATGCAATTGCACAAACACAAAAATGCACTTTATCTTTTTGTTTGTTAGCCAAATATCTCATAAATTAAACAAAGGAATGCACATTGCCTACAACAGAGTTTTAGACCAGGGGTTCCAAAACTTTTCCATGCATGGCCCCACACAGAGCATTAGCTTCTGGCCAGGGACCACTCCTGCAAAGCCACAAACAAAAAGTGTAAAGAAACTTTTTATTTATTTGTTAAAACAAAAGAGAAAAAAAACCTCTATGGACAATAAAAAAAAACACAATTTATAAATAAAATAAAAGGAGGCAGAGGGAAGAAAATAAGTCTAACATCTGTCTCTTTTATTTCTCTAAAATAAATTCATATAATAATAATAATAATAATAATAATAATAATTTTATTAATTAACATGTTTAAACACTGTATTGACTTTAAGATCCGAACAAAAAGAATCAAACCACTCTTAAATAACAATGAAATATATTATTATAAAATATATTTTTAAATAATAATTGAAAAACAGATTTTATTTTATTTTATAATGACTATTTATTTATGACTTATATCACATTTTGTTAGATTTATTTATTTTTGCATTTTTTTCTTATTTTCCCTACAGCTTTTTGAGGCTCTCCGAAGCGCCCCCTAGTGGCCGCGGCCCCTGCTTTGAAAAACTGATGAGAAAGGGACAGTGTTAAAACCATTTTAGTAAAACCTTAAAAATGCTCAGAATATGTGTTGTGCATAACTCCCAGCTACTACCACTACTATTTCATTTGTTACATTTTGACCGGACACTTTTTTTTTTTTTTTTTAATCCTTAAACAGGCCTTGGAAGCTTGCAAAGACGCCGGGCTGGTCAAGTCTCTGGGAGTGTCCAACTTCAACAAACGTCAACTGGAGCTGATCCTGAACAAACCTGGACTGAAACATAAACCAGTGTCAAACCAGGTACGTTAACTTTATGATAGATTTGTGCAGAAGAAGGAACAAACAAGACAACTGAAATGCATTTATTGAATTGAGCACAGAGCAGGTGATTCTTACTGACAAAATGTATGTTTAATGTTTTAAACTCAGGTTGAATGCCACCCATATTTCACCCAGCCCAAACTGCTTGAATACTGCCGAGAGAAAAACATTGTTATTGTCGGTTACAGTCCTCTTGGGACATGTAGAGATGCATCATGGTATGGGCTCTTTTTCCACTTCATATTTAATGTGTAACAAGTGTATCAGCTTTGCTATAAAAAATATGCACTAAAACATCCACTTTTTTCTTATTAAAAAGACTTTATAGAGATTATGGGTGCCAAAATCAACATTGGGAGCAAAAATAATAAGCTTGGGTCAGTTTCAGCTAATATTTATTAAATAAATCTACAGCTTAAATCTTGTTTTTTATTTGTATTGTGTAATTTTCTCCAAGAAATACTATATAAAATCTAAAATAAAAGCAGCTCATTTAAAACATTTAAACTGTTAGATAAAGTTGTAACTGGGTTTAAAGGTGAATAGGAAAAAAAGAGGATTGTCAACAAGTCATTGGTTTAACAAAGCATTTTAGAGAAATTTACCTTAAAGTGTAAATGATTTTGAAACCCATTCATGCGAAATTGCAAGTAATTTAGGGATTCTATTGTTTATGTTGCATGAAATTAAAAAAGGCAAAGCACTTGAAAGAATTTATGTATGTTGGGGCAATGCTGAAGACTTATAAACATCTTCTGAAGACATCCCCAGTTTATAACCTTTAGGAAATGTTGCACAGCAGAAAATGGCCTTAGAATCTTTATTGGTGCCCTAAAACCTTTACAGAGGAATGTTTTGCTCATTTTAGCAAGAGAAACCACATGCAAACATTTAAGTTTACATACAGGCCTGTCATCTACTGGAAGAATTTAACATAGGTTAAAATATGACAGAGGAGACCCTAAACCTTCACGAGACAAAAATAAGAAATCATTTTTTATTTAAAAGTTGCAGCAATTGATCCAACAGTTTTTATTAAAGTAAGCTTTTTGACATTTTTTTGTCAAATTTAAATAATTTATGTTTTCTTTTTCATAAACAGGGTAAACCTGAAGTGCCCACCGCTGTTGTTAGATGAACTTCTGACATCTGTCGCCAAAAAGTACAAAAAGACCACAGCCCAGGTGTGCCTAAGGTTCAACGTTCAGAGAGGCGTCGTGGTCATCCCAAAGAGCTTCAACCCTGATCGTATCAAAGAGAACTTTGATGTATGTGGTTGTATCATACTTTTTACAAAATTAAACAGTGATTTTTAAAGATTTTAACAGATTCTTTGTTAAAACTGCAGATATTTGACTTCTCTCTGTCGGAGGATGAAGTGAAAGCCATTGAGGGTCTGAACAAGAATATTCGTTTTGTGGAGCTTCTCATGTGAGTAGAGCACAAGCTATGTTGTGTTTTCTGTTTGTGATTAGCTCATTTTTCTGTTTTTACTCTGCAGGTGGTCCGATCATCCAGAGTATCCATTTCACGACGAATACTGATCTCAGAAGTTTAAAAATAATCAAAGCTGATGAGTTTATTATAACCTCCAATAAAAAAATACATCCTTATTGTTTTATGAAATGATTATATATCCCAGTCATCTTATTATGTCAGTTAGAATTTGATTTAGAAACAAATAAATCTTATCTTCACAGCTTTTTACTTAATCTTAAAAACTGCTTTTTATATTGTTGAATTTAGGTGCTGTTTAATTATTTCTCTGCAATAAATAAATTAAAATGTAATGTCTTTTAAAATAACATATTACTTTGGGTTATATGGATGGTCAATGCTAAGGTAACAACACAATAAATATTGTCTGAAATATTGTATGAAATATGGTCATTTAAAAAACTAGAAAAAAAATTTATGTGTAAAAATTTAAGAGGATTTTTAATGTAGATTGACTTTAATAAATTTTTTTAGATAAAAAGTAGTTAAAACAAGCAAAAGAAAAACTGTAACAATCATAACATACGCTAAATTATTCATAACACAACTAAAAACAAGCTAAAATGGTAAAAAAAAAAGAGCTACAATTAGCAAGACACAAGTTAAAAAGATCAAAACACGATAAAATAAAAAGAATAAGCCTAAATGACAAAAACACAGCCTAAAATGGCCATAACACAAGCTAAACTACAAAATACAAGCTAAAAGTATCAAAACACAAGGTAAAATAAAAAAAACAAGCTTGAAATTGCAAAACACAAGCTAAATGATCATAAACTATAAATGATCAAACTACAAGCTATACTTAGCAAAATACAAGCTAAAATACCCATAATACAAGCTATAAAATGATCACAAGTTAAAACAAAGAAACAAGGTAAAATGGTCATAACACGAGCTGAAATAAAAGCAATCTAAAATGGTCAAAACACAAGCTAAAATGATCATAACACAGGCTAAATCGTCAAAACACAAGCTAGAATTTGAAAAACACAAGCTGAAGTTGTCAAAACGTGATAAAATGACATTTAAGCGGGATTGATCAACACAAGATAAATTGATCAGAACAATAAAAAGCTAAAATGACATAAATGGCTGAGGCTAGGATAATAGGTTACCTACTTGTCACGTGATCTTGCGGGCCCATTCAGTGACACTTAGCTGTAAAAGCTATTCTAATTTATTAGGTGTAGTGTTTCATAAACTCTTTTTTATATCATTGATACAATACGTGTTTATCGTCGTATTTTCCAGACAACAAAAAAGTAGCTACAATTTGAGTTAGTTAACAAATAAACAAAAGGTTTTAAACGCAACATAGATTAAAGATAGTCAAATTTTCGAGTGCTCTTGAAAGCACCACAACGGCTTTTCCTCTGTCTTCCTCTCGCTAGTAGTTAGCAGGCTTGCTAATACAGCTAAAAATAGACGGTGTTTAATTATACAGGAAGTCACTGTCGATAAAATGAAACTAATCTCCCTTCCAGGGTTTTGTATATTTTTATTAAGCGTACTTTGAACTTGGCAGACCACCCTGCTTCACCGATTTTATGTCCTGGGCTAACACCAATGTTTAGCTGCGCAACTGATTTTTAGCCTTATTAGCTTGGTGCTAGTTTACCATTTTCTCGAGCGCTACATGACATGAATGAGAGCCGACGGAGTAAACAGTGCAGCTTGACGAAGTGGACGCAGATGCTGGAATTTATTTGAGGAACCACGACAAGCTATCGCAAAGGAGTTAAGCTAACCGTTGCTAACTAATGGAAATGCATATTTATAGAGAAGAAGAAGAAGAAGAAATCACAATCCCCCTGCTACGTCCCGAAACGTAACAGCACAACAGACTGTGTAACATAATGCTGCAGTCAGTGGGGGCATGTTGGCTTTTTGTTTACATGTTAAACTTCACATTTTGTGATAGTTTTTTTGACTACTTTAACAAAGGTAATGCTGGTGTATAGGATTGACTTCCTGCTCGAGCTAAGGGAGTGAACGCTCATCATCACCAGTGTTGTTTTTTTTTTTATTTCCGTCAGTCGTAATATTGTAAAAGACATATGATCATCATGGACACGGAGGGAATTCTTCATGAAATTAATCATTGCTACAGTTGACTTTTTGCTCTGGATTTTTTATTTTTGGGGGTTGTTATTTTGAATGATTGCTGCGCCTGGAACCCCTTCGACATGTCTGCGTTTGCAGAGTTCGTCCCTCCTCCTGAATGCCCGGTGTTTGAGCCGAGTTGGGACGAATTCTCAGATCCTTTAGGGTTCATCAACAAGATCCGACCGATTGCAGAAAAGACGGGAATCTGCAAAATACGGCCTCCACAGGTAAAAAAAAAATGCACAGTTAAAAACATTATTACATTTTTTGTGTGAAAAATCTGCTGGGAGATATGCGTTTATTATCATACGTAAAGTGCGTAGCTGAGGTTGACTTTGGGCCTACGCAAAAAAAGAGCGTTACTAGTTAAAGGTCAAAAAAGTACGTAAGGGGATAAGGGCCACGGTGCAAAAAATATTACTTTTCCTGAGTTCTTTAATTAGAAAAAATCTTAGATTAAATCAGAATTCTGACTTTTTTCAGTAACATTTCAGTGATAGTAATGGTGTGACATGATTAGGTCAATTTCAAGCCTAAAAGTCATTGAATATCAACAGTGACATTTAGCTTAGGTTTATGCTATAAAAGGTGTAACAAATCATTTTAATACCCATTTAAAAAAGGCTTAAATACATAGTCTGCTCCACAAAACTTAAATAAAAGATACAAATATATACACAGCTACATGTTACACATTTTTTAATCTGTGTAAATGTGTAATAAATGCAGTTATTTGCTAGTGTTTATGCTTGATATTTCATTGCATGTGTGTTCATTGTTGTTGTTTTCCAGGACTGGCAGCCTCCATTTGCCTGTGATGTTCGCAACTTTCGCTTCACTCCAAGAGTGCAAAGACTAAATGAGCTTGAGGTGAGTTTTATTAAACTGCAGTTCACCAGTTAAACAGTAGTGTTCTGGATAGAAATTAGGTCTCTCAACTGTTTTTGCCTATGCAATTTTTCTTTTATTAAGGTATTAAATTTCAGCTCTTCTAACCCAAAGCAGTTGAATTGAGTTTGGTTTTGTATTAAACTGCACCTATTTGTTAATTATTTTTTATCCTGAGGATATCCCTGTGTCCAAAAAACAGTACACGAAAAGAGTAAAACAGTTGAACACTGATCTCTGGTTTAAATTAATCTTTGTCTTCTGTGTCTTTAGGCTCTCACTCGAGTTAAACTCAACTTTTTGGATCAAATTGCAAAGTTCTGGGAGCTGCAGGGATCAAAGATTCGATTCCCTCATGTGGAGAGAAAGATTTTGGACCTCTATCAGCTCAGCAAGGTACAAAAAGATCAATTCAGTTTTTGCAAATGTTGCTAAAAGTTGTTAGATTTGTTGTAAAAATGAAAATAAAACAACTGAATTGAATTGATTTCATGTAAACACTTTCTATCTATAAGCTCTCCCATTTGTTGTCAGGTGTTCTTGGTGTTCATTTTGCTGCTAAAAAGCTAATTTTGGACATTTGGATTCTTTTTAGATTGTGTCTTCCGAGGGCGGCTTTGAGACGGCGTGCAAAGAGAAGAGATGGTCCAAAGTCGCCAGTCGAATGGGCTTCCCTCCAGGAAAAGGCACTGGTTCTCTTCTGCGCTCACAGTACGAGAGAATCCTTTACCCTTATGAGCTCTTCCAATCTGGAGCTTCACTCACAGTAAGTATTTGGCCACTGCTCTTTTTATTTACTTCTTGTTGTTACAGTTTAGCAGGAAGTGTTTTAGAGCATTTTTTTAAGTCCACCTAATCACTTCAATTAGGGCCTCCAACGGCTTTATGATGAGGTGACCGACGGGGAGGAAGTAGATGAAGGAGTCGGTGAGGAAACGATGGAGGAGGAGGAGGAGGAGGAGGAAGAAGAGGAGGAGGAGCAAGATGAGGAGGATGAAAAGGAGAAAGACAAGGAGGGGGATGTGACGCAAACCAAAGATCAACTTCTGCCCGAGAGACGCTCCAGACGTCTGAAGTCAGAGGTAAAAGCTATTAGTGTCAGAATCATGTATTCATTCATTCATTAAAACAAACAAAATAGTTTACAATAACAAAACAAAACACAGGGATTAATGATAGGTTGGTGCATACCTGTAACTCCTTTCAGTTGAACAGGATTTTTGTTTTCTTGTGCACTTCCTTAGAGGGAAAACAAGGAGCCTAAAGGCCTCAAAATCTTTGGAACGAGCCCTAAGATGGTCGGTTTGGAGATTCTCTCAGCTGGTAGGTGCAATTTTTGACATTTTAAATTCCAAATATCAGATGACTAAACTTACTTATGTTTTCACACAGATGATGGGTTTATCAAGAAGCAGCGTCTCCTCAAGGCCCAAGCCTTTGCCATCAAGATGAGACCCCGCAAGGAGACCCTAGAGGTCAACTTTGTGAGTATTATTTGTTTGTGTTTTGATGTTTATCATATCTAAGGTTTTTTTTTTTGTTTTTTAATCCCAGGGTGTTTTTGTCCCCACAGATTGACCTTTATCTTTGCCTGGTTTGTGGACGGGGCGATGAAGAGGACCGGCTCCTGCTGTGTGACGGCTGCGATGACAGCTATCACACTTTCTGTCTCATTCCGCCTCTGCAAGATGTGCCCAAGGGGGACTGGCGGTGCCCAAAGTGTGTTGCAGAGGTACTGATAATTACACATACCTTAAATAAGGCTCATGTGTAAATATTTTCACTTTAATGATAAAGGGGTTAAACTGCTTCACTGAATAATTGTCATTTCAAATCTGTCCTAACAAGAAAAATCTAAAGTCTAATTTACTCCAGTTTAGAGACCACATCCCTTAATCCACAGGTGTCAGAGTATTCATATTAACCTCCAGATAAACTTTCTCTATTCTTCATATGATTGATTCTGTTGGAGACAATAAACAGGGTCCTACTTAGTATTTGGGATGTGGTCATACTGTTTTAGTTAATCTGTGTTTATTAGCAAACAGCTTCTAATAGTGGGAATTATGGGACCATCATATGAAGCCCTAATGTTAAAAAAAAAAAACGGATTAAAACGACTTTAACTGTCAGTTGTTTTGTCTAATCTTTTGTGTATTTTGTTCCTGTAATATTATATTATAACAGGCAGGTTTTATAACACTTAATATCCAGTGTCCCACAGCTGTTAGGAGGTACCACCTTTTATGAAGGGATTATGATTAGAAAAATAAAAGCACAATTCAGTTACAACCTTTTTTTTTAAGTTTCTTAGACCATTTCTGTTAACATTATTGCTGATTTGTATCTAATAAAAAAACAAATAATTTAAAGTTGCAAATATTAAATTTAAAGTTTTATAACCATTTCTAAACACATCAAAGCTCCTTTTATTTCAGGTTCCTTAATGTAATACATTATGACATTTGTTGTTTTTAATGATTTTTGTTAGATTTGGTCTCCGTTTTCTTATCTTATTTATATTTGCCTTGTAGTTTGAGAAATCTATGTTTAATTTGAATGAATTTTTTTTTTTTTGTTTTTTTTGAATCTTTTTTTATTTGTATTTGGTGCATAGTTATTTATTTGTTTTTAACTTTGCCTACAGGAGTGCAGTAAACCCAGAGAGGCATTTGGCTTCGAGCAGGCGGTGAGGGAGTACACCCTACAGAGCTTCGGAGAAATGGCCGACCACTTCAAATCGGACTACTTCAACATGCCCGTTCATGTATGTAGATAGTTTTTGGGGTTTTAAGTTCTGAGGTTTTAAGTTCTGAGATGAGATGGTTTAACGATGGTTTAATGTGGTTGGCCCTTTTTTTTTCCAAGATGGTACCTACAGAGCTGGTTGAGAAGGAGTTCTGGCGCCTGGTCAGTAGCATCGAGGAGGATGTCATCGTTGAGTACGGAGCTGACATCAGCTCCAAGGAGGTGGGCAGCGGCTTTCCTGTGAAGGACGGCAAGAGGAGGCTCCTGGGAGATGAGGAGGTCAGAGGACTGTTACTGAAAAATGCCTCAAATTAAATATTTGTTCACCACTGATTGTGTTGCCCTAAAGTACGTTTGTCCTCTTCTGTCAGGAATACGCCAACTCAGGCTGGAACTTGAACAACATGCCGGTTCTGGAGCAGTCTGTCCTCACGCACATTAACGTGGACATATCAGGCATGAAGGTACCCTGGCTGTACGTGGGGATGTGTTTTTCCTCGTTCTGCTGGCACATCGAGGACCACTGGAGTTACTCCATTAATTTCCTGCACTGGTGAGGCGTTACACTCAAACTACTTTTTCATTTCATTTTGAAAAAAAAATTAACTTTGAGTTCCTCTGTTCTCCAGGGGTGAACCCAAGACTTGGTACGGCGTACCGGCTTCTGCAGCAGAGAAACTAGAGGCTGTAATGAAAAAACTGGCTCCAGAGCTGTTCGACTCCCAACCCGACCTCCTGCACCAGCTGGTCACCATCATGAACCCAAATATCCTCATGGAGCACGGTGTTCCTGTAGGTCTTACTTGAGCTCATTAAATATTCTGATCACCGGGTCTCATTTAAATAAACATCTCTCTCCCCTCAGGTGTACAGGACCAATCAGTGTGCAGGGGAGTTTGTCGTGACCTTCCCCAGGGCTTACCACAGCGGCTTCAACCAGGGCTACAACTTTGCCGAAGCTGTTAACTTCTGCACCGCCGACTGGGTAAACAAAGTCTCATTAATTATGTTTTATTCATCATGGGTAAGGGTGTTAAGTTTGCACCTGTTCCTCAGTTACCGTTGGGGCGCCAGTGTGTCGCCCATTATCGACGACTCCATCGTTACTGCGTCTTTTCCCACGAGGAGCTGCTGTGCAAAATGGCAGCCGACCCAGAGAGCCTTGATGTGGAACTGGCTGCCGCCGTTTTCAAAGAGATGGGAGAGATGATCGAAGAGGAGACGAAACTCAGACAGGCTATCCAAGAAATGGTGAAAATCTTAGTTGAATGATCACTAATCATTACTAATTTACCCTAAAACTGACCAGGTCTGTTTAAAGCCTTTGTTTTTCATTTTTTCCTGATGAACAGGGTGTGCTGTCATCAGAGCAGGAGGTTTTTGAGCTTGTTCCCGACGATGAGCGTCAGTGCCACAAGTGTAAGACGACCTGTTTCCTGTCTGCGCTCACCTGCTCCTGCTCCCCCGATCGGCTGGTTTGTCTCCACCACGCGAAAGATCTCTGCGACTGTCCGCTTGGCAACAAGTGTCTCCGGTGAGCATTCCTCTTTAAAACTAACTGTTTATCTTTGTGTGTCTCTCCTCTCTGGTCAAACATCTTCAGTTTGTTTTTCTGTATTGCAGATATCGTTATGGTCTGGAGGAGTTTCCCTCCATGCTTCACGGTGTGAAGACTCGGGCTCAGTCCTACGACACCTGGGCTAAGAGGGTCACTGAAGCTTTGGCGGCAGATCAGAAGAACAAAAAAGGTTATTTCTCATAATTTACATCGTAGTACGTTCATTTATATAGATTTTAATGGAAACTTTCTCCTTGTTTCTCCTATAGACCTGATTGAACTGAAGGTTTTGCTGGAGGATGCGGAGGACAGGAAGTATCCCGAGAACACTTTGTTCCGTCGCCTGAGGGACATGGTGAAGGAAGCGGAGACATGCTCCTCGGTGGCTCAGCTGCTCCTCAGCCGCAAGCAGAGGCACAGGTCTGTCGATGTATGTGTAGTTTAATCCAGGAGAAGAGAGAAGAAACTTAAACGTGTTTTTTTGTGTGTGTTTTTCCAGCAGCCGCCTTCGTTCTGAGAGCAGCCGTAATCGCACTAAACTGACCGTGGATGAGCTCAAAGCCTTCGTGGAGCAGCTCTACAGGCTGCCGTGTATAATCAGCCAGGCCAAACAAGTCAAAGTGTGTCTCAACTTCATTATTCTCTTTTCTGCTCAGCCCTCTGATATTGTTAAACATCTTTTATTTTATCTTCTCTTTTACCCCTCTTGTCGTCAGGACTTACTTGAGACCGTGGAGGACTTTCACGAGCGAGCTCAGGTGGCTCTATCCGACCAGATGCCAGATTCCTCCAAGCTGCAGGAGCTTTTGGATCTGGGCAGCGGCCTGGACGTTGAGCTGCCCGAGCTGCCCCGGCTCAAACAGGAGCTGCAGCAGGCCCGTTGGCTCGATGAGGTGAGCTGGTTTTGTTTCATCCAAACAGCCGCAGCGGTTCTTTTTGATAAGGAATGTAACTTTCTATACCGTCTTTATGAAATCCCAGGTGCGCGTCACCCTTGGTGAGCCCCACCGCGTCACTCTGGAACTGATGAAGAGGCTGATAGATTCTGGAGTGGGTCTGGCGCCACATCATGCTGTGGAGAAGGCGATGGCAGAGCTACAAGAGGTCCTCACCGTCTCCGAGAGATGGGAGGATAAGGCTCGGGCCTGTCTGCAGGCGAGGTAAAGCTTCACATCTTCCTCTTAAAAAAATGAATTTAAAAATTCTCTCTCTTTCATTCACCCCTTGTTGTTTGTCCTCCAGACCTCGACACAGCATGGTGACCCTGGAGAGCATCGTGCTGGAGGCAAGGAACATCCCAGCGTACCTACCTAATATTTTAGCTTTGGAAGACGCCCTGCAGAAGGGAAAGGAGTGGACTGCTAAGGTGGAGGCGATCCAGAGCGGAAGCAGCTACGCTTACCTGGAACAGCTGGAGAACCTCTTGGCCAGAGGTCGCTCCATCCCGGTGCGCCTTGACCCTCTGGCTCAGGTGGAGTCTCAGGTTGCTTCAGCTCGAGCCTGGAGGGAGAGAACCGCTCGCAACTTCCTCAAGAAAAACTCCACGTACACTCTGCTCCAGGTGGGAAATAGTTTGATTGTGAGGCAACTTAATGTCTGCTTGGATTTTTCTGAGTCACTGGTTACAAAAACTGATCTTTGCCTCGTCACTCAGGTTCTGAGCCCACGTGTAGACATAGGAGTTTACATCAACAGCAAGAGCAAGAGGAAGCGGGTCAAGGAGCTCATAGAGAAGGAGAGAGGTGGCTATGACCCGGAGACATTGAGCGACCTGGAGGAGAACCTCGAGGAGGTGCGAAACCCTTCAGCCGTCGTCGCTGCCTTCAAAGCCAAAGAGCAAAAGGAAGTGGAGGCAATTCACTCCCTCCGCGCAGCTAATTTAGCCAAGATGGCCATGGCAGATCGCATCGAGGAGGTCAAGTTCTGCCTGTGCCGAAAGACAGCCAGCGGCTTCATGCTGCAGTGCGAGCTCTGCAAGGACTGGTTTCACGGGGCGTGCGTCCCCTTGCCCAAGACGGGAACACAGAAGAAAGTGGGCGTGGGTTGGCAAAGCAACAGCAAAGACTCTAAATTCCTGTGTCCACTGTGTCAGAGGTCGAGGAGACCAAGACTAGAGACCATCCTGTCTTTGCTGGTGTCGCTGCAGAAGCTGCCGGTGCGTCTTCCAGAAGGAGAAGCTCTGCAGTGTTTAACAGAGAGAGCAATGAGCTGGCAGGTAATGTTTGTACTCAGGCCAAAAACCTACTCCTATCCAGTGTTTTCTTTTGAATTCTCCTAATTGCCTTTTAGCCTTTTGCTACTTTTTTGCTTCCAGCTAGCCTTTTCCAACGTTTAGCATTTTCCTAACATTTGCTACTTATGTTAGCCTATTTATGTTTAGTTTTCAGCCAGCCTTTTTCTACTACTGGTGAGAAAAGGTTTGCAAAATGCTTTTGCTAGCCCTTTGCAATTTTTAACTAGCCTTTTTCTAATATTGGTGACTAATCTACAGAAGAGGATTAGGGCCACAGAGCAAAAAATAAGATTTTTTTCCTGAGTTCTGACTATGATCTCAGAATTCTGACTTTAATCTTAGAAATGTGAGAGAAAAAAGTTACAATTCTGACTTGAATCTCAGAATTCTGAGGGGAAAAAAAAAAGAATTCTGAGAAAAAAGTCAGAACCTTAGGAAAAAATAGTCTTTCGCTCTGTGGCACCAAATCCTCTTCCATACTTTGCTAGAAGCTATTAATGCTAATGTTGCAATCATTTCTACTGGTCTAACTATTCTACCAGGACCGAGCACGACAAGCTTTGGCCACGGAGGAGTTGTCCTCAGCGCTGGCCAAGCTGTCTGTGCTGAGTCAGCGAATGGTAGAGCAGGCGGCGAGGGAGAAAACTGAGAAGATCATCAACGCTGAGCTGCAAAAAGCTGCCGCCAATCCTGATCTGCAGGTAGCCTGTTTGAGTATGTTTGTCACCTCCAACAAGATAAACAATTCTGTTGTGCAGTTTGTCGTATCACAAAATTGTTTCAGTAAATTAAATAAGATTATAATTTAGCAAAAATCAAGTCTAGAAATAGTAAATGGATAAAATTGACTTTAAAGTTGGTGTGATGGGAGTTCTGTTTTTGGTCTTTGTCAGTATTTGAGATATACTTTTATTAGTAAAACCAGGAAGTAGAGTTAGATTAATCAGTTCAGCAGGTGATGCAGGGGTGTACTGAGAGAAACGGTCAAACTTTATCCACCATCAGAGTCAGTTTAGATGTCTTATAGCTATAAACCTCACATTTGACTGTTTTTGTTTGGTTCCCAGGGCCACATCCAAACCTTCCAGCAGTCTGGTTTCAGCAGGGCCACATCGCCGCGTCAGTGTGTGGACTACGATGACGAAGAAACGGACTCGGACGAGGACATCAGGGAGACTTACGGTTATGACATGAAGGTATGTGAGGTATTTAAGGCCACTTTCTTCTGATTCTTTTCCTCTTAACAAACACGTCTGCTTGTCCAGGACCCAGGTGAGGTGAAGCCCTACTTGTTCTGTGACGAGGAGATTCCCGTCAAGTCGGAGGAGGTGGTCAGTCACATGTGGCCGGCTGCCACGCCTTCATTCTGCGCCGAACATGCCTACTCCTCTGCGTCCAAGTCCTGTGTTCAAAGTGAGGACATTTTAGCTACTTTTTTTTTTTTTTTTTAATATCCAGTTTGCTATCTCAAGCTCACAATACAAAATATTTGCGTTCCAGACATGAACACGCCCAGGAAGCAGCCCAGGAAGACCCCTCTGGTCCCTCGAAGCTTGGAGCCACCCGTGTTGGAACTGTCCCCGCAGGCTAAGGCCCAGCTGGAGGAGCTGATGATGCTGGGAGACCTGCTGGAGGTGTCCCTGGATGAGACCCAGCACATCTGGAGGATCCTGCAAGCGACACAGCCTCCCTCTGAGGAGAGATTCTTGCAAGTCATGGAGGTAGGGAGGTCATATGTTGCATAACCTGATTGTGAAATCCTGAAAATGCTCTTGTTGGCTCCACTGACAGACAAATCAAATCACGAAGAAACATATCTATATTAAGTTTAGAATTAAACATTGTTTATATTTTATCCATAGCCTGACAATTCCCTGATGGAGAAGCCCCTAAAGATCAAACTGAAAGACTCAGAGAAGAAAAGGAAACGGAAGTTGGAGCGAGTCGAGCACCACCACATGCTAATGGCAGCAGCTGGTGGCTCCGTGGCCTCGGGAGACCTCCGACTGTCCAAGTCCAAGGAGCTGAAGAGAGTTGGCCTGGAGCTCTGCCTAAGCAGCAAATCCAAGAAGAAGAAGCTCAAACTCAACCTGGAGAAGAACAGGGAGATGAAGCAGCTGGCCAAACGACTAGCCAAGGAGGAAAAGGAGAGGAAGAGGAAGGAGAAAGCGGCTGTGAAAGCTGAGGCCATCAAAGAGGGGTTTGAGAAGAGGAAGGAGAAGAAGATCTTGGACATTCCCTCCAAGTATGACTGGTCGGGGGCTGAGGACTCGAACGATGAGAATGCGGTGTGCGCGGCGAAGAACTGCCAGAGACCGTGTAAAGACAAGGTGAGAATACACTTCATCGTCACAGATCTGGACACGTGTTGCCACTAAACAAGGAAACATAGATGACTGATAAACACAACTACAGCTTAGTAATTAACAGAGCTCTGAGGCATGACTGTGCAGCTTTATTTAATAGAAGTTGTTTTAGATTTTCTCTTGAATTAAAGGGGACATTTCATGCAAAATCCACTTTTTTAACTGTTTAATACACTTTTATTGTGGACTTGGAGTCTCTAGGAGTGAAGAAAAGTTGAATTTAGTTTCTCCTGGTGCTGCAAAGATATTTTTTTATTGTTTGGGTCCAATTTTTAGCCTATTCAGTTTTCTCTCACGCTGGTCTCCACCTGTGTTTCCAGGTGGACTGGGTCCAGTGCGACGGAGGCTGCGACGAGTGGTTCCACCAGGTCTGCGTGGGGGTCTCCTGCGAGATGGCGGAAAACGAGGATTACATTTGCGTGGACTGCACAGAGAAGGCGACCGGAGCGAGCGCGGGGATGGCCATCGATGTGACTGTGGTGGACGAGGAGGAAGAGGAGAACGTCATGCTGCTGTCGACATGCGGCGTGGTGCAGGGCATACCCTCGTCGTCGGTGCCCTCGTGGTCTTCTGCGCTTCTCGTGAACCCGGCAACCTCAGTTCAGCAGCAGGACCCTCAGCAGATCAGTTAGCACCAAACATCAGGCAAGAACTGAGCACCTGAGCGCGAAGAGACGACCTGGAATTATTTCTGTAACTGTTGACTGTAAAGCACAAAAAAATGACTCAAGAAAAGAGGTTTTCTGTAAACCGCTAAGGTGTCTGTGACTGCAGGGTGAGTCCTGTAAACATTTTAGGTCTAGAAACACCCATCAGCCTCTGTCTGAAGGCTCTGATTTATTTACTGACGGTCTAACAAACACCCACGCTAACTCAATATTCAATCCAGGACGTCCGGCCCCTCCGCCCTTTGACCCCTCAGACAGTAATATCTCGATGAGACTAGGAAACCAAGTGGTTGTAATGTAGTACAATTATTTATAATGTGTATAGTTTTTAAACAGATACAAAAAATGGATTGTGACTTTTTGCTTTTCTCACCTTTTAATAAACAAATCCTAGTCAAATATTTTTTTTGACATTGCACTTTTTTCCTAAAGGACAAAAAATAAATTTAATTTTATTGAAGCTTGTTTTAAAGGTACTCCCTGAATAGACAAAATCTGAAGAAAATTTTTCTGATATCAGTGGTTCATGTGTGCTTAAGTTAAAGATTTGTGATTTTTGTATGGGTTTTGCAAAAAAAAAATTATTAGCATTTAATTTCTGGAATCATCTCAAGATCCTAAAGTTGATGATTTGTGGTTGATGTGGTGGTCCCACGACCTCAACTTTGGGAACATCTGATCACAGGAGAGGAGAGATGAATTTAATAATCAGTCAATTTACTAAAACATTTATAGTTTGAGTTCTCATCTAACAGATCAGCAGATGTTATCGAGAGATGATCTGAATTCAGATTGTATTTTCGTAAATTCTGATTGGTTCTTTTCCTACTTGTTAATATTATGTATGTTTTCTGCACACTTTATGTTGTTTTAACTGTTCAAAATGTTCAGCTCATTCAGGAAATGTTTGCTATGAAGTCTTTTTTTGTAACTTTTATATTTTTGTTTGTTTAAAAATATATTCATAGAAATACATTGAGAACTTTATTCAAAACAATTTTCTCTGACATCTTCCGTTTTTGTCTTTATATGCTACGTTTAGCTAAAGTTCTGCCACTTTTTACTTTTGGATAGACTTTTAAAACTTTTAACTTTTAGCAGGTTTTTGCTATTTTTAAGCAAACCTTTTGCTATTTTTTTGCTTCCCGCTAGCTTTTTTCTACGTTTAGCATTTATCTAATATTTTGCTACTAATGTTAGCCTTTTTGTGTTTAGTTTTTTTGCTAGCCTTTTTTTACTACTGATGAATAAAGGTTGGCTAAAAGCTAAGATTTTGCTAGCCTCTAACAATTTTTTAGCCAACCTTTTTCTGCTATTTGTGACTAAACTATGGAAGAGGATTAGGGCCACAGAGCAAAAATATAGTTTTTTCTTGATTTCTGACTTGAATTTTAGATTTCTGACTTGAATCTCAGAAATCTGAGAAAAAGTCAAAATTCTGACTCAATTCTTAGAATTTTGATTTTAATCTCAGAATTCTGACTTGAATCTCAATTCTGACTTTTTTCCTCAGAATTCTGAGATTAAAGTCAGAACCTTAGAAATGTATTTATTTTTTTTGCTCTGTGGCCCTAATCCTCTTCGGCACTAAATGTTTGCTAGTTTTTTTAATAGTTTTTGCTATTATCTAGTGTTCTTTACCAACTCAATTTAATATTTTTCAGCCTTTACTTTTGAATTAATTTAACATTAACAATGAATGTTTCAGAAAAAGCAGTTCCTCTAATATGTTTCTGTTTTGTAACTTTCACACTAATTGGTCTCCCAGTATTGTTCTGCTGCAGAATCTTAGTTGCTGCTGTACTCGCTCGGCTGAGTTGAATCTGGTGTGAACTGACCTGAGCTGCTTTAGCCTCCAGTCGGAGTGGCTCACCTGTCACCCTGCTGACGGTAAGAGACAGTAAGAGTTACGCTCTCACCGGGGATTGGAATGCTTCAACACAATAAACAAAAAAAAACTTTGCATCGTCAACTATATCTTCAACAACTGTTGTGGGTTGTTTCTTTGTCTACTACATTGTTTTACCCAAATTTTAGATAGCCTAATTAAATATTTTAAATGGTAGACTGCTTATGCTTTCTTTATCATATTTTTATTGTTTAAGCTGAAGTATGGCTGCAGCTGAAACCGACCCGAGACTCAGAGGTCAAATGTCATTCTCTCAGACTCTTGTGTTGCACCTTATTTTAACCGTAGAGACACGCTCAGTGATGTACTTTGCTCAGATCGAGGGGTGGGCTGGGGGGTGAAGAGTAAGAGAGCACAGGCTGTCGGTTTAGTTTTACAAATCCCCGCCCCTTTTGCCATCCGTAATAAATACTAAAACCTGAGCATTTCTGGATGAAACTCCACAAACTGCTTCAGCTTCGAGACGCACAGCAGGGACTCTGCAATGAAAGGTGAGCAGGTTAAGTTTTCTATTAAAGTATGAGTGATCATATTTTAATTATGCTGCTGTCAGGGAACATTTAGCACCAACTGACCTCTACAACATGCCGGTATGAGCCTTCAAACTGTCCCACAGGAGCCAAAGCGGGCATCCACAATGGCAACAACCGTGTCAAGGACATGCTGCCACCCCCAGAAGAGAAGATGGAGGAGCGGGGTCAGTGGAGCAACAAGTTGGAGTTCATTCTGTCGGTGGCTGGCTCCATCATCGGCCTGGGCAACATGTGGCGCTTCCCGTATCTCTGCTACAAGAATGGAGGAGGTGAGTGGCAAATTTTAACATCTGCTCCCAAATATTTCCACTTCTCTATGAGTTACTAAAGTGTTAAAAGTATAAAACAGTACACATAAGGTAGAAGATAATGAAAATGAGAGGAAATCATCACTTGTAGCATTAAATTGACTTTGTTTCCAGCTTTGTCTAGCCCAGACAGGCATTCCCTGATGAGCTTTTGGTATTTCTGTTAAATTAGATCCCCCCCCCGTCTCTCTCTGTCCCTCAACGGGACGGCGGGTCACGGTTCAGGGCTAAGCTGGGTCAAACAGCTGTTGTTGCTCCTTCCTCACAGCAAGGGAAATCTGAGCACGCCAAACATCTTTCAGCCATCTGACAAGACTAGATGCTGAAAAAAAAGAGTTGTAGCTGGGGTAAAAAATTTAAAAAGTAACACCTGACTGAACTGGGAGTTTTAAAAACAAGTTTTAAAGTTGCTTTTTCTGCACACAAAAGCAGAAGGTCATTTTGTAATATCTCCACTCAGGTGCGTTCCTCATCCCGTACCTGATCTTCCTGTTCACCTGTGGCGTTCCCGTCTTCTTCCTGGAGACGGCGCTGGGTCAGTTCACCAGTCAGGGAGGAATCACCTGCTGGAGGAAAATCAGTCCTCTGTTTGAAGGTAAGAACAGGTGGGTCACAGCGCACCTTCCTGATGACTTCATGTGTCAAAATATGAGTAATTGAGTTCTCTTTGTCTGTGACATTTTTTTAAATCATGCAGGTCTTGGCTACGGCACCCAGGTGATCGTGACTCTCCTGAACTTCTATTACATCATAGTTTTGGCCTGGGGCATTTTCTACCTCTATTTCTCCTTTTCCGGGAACCTGGCCTGGTCGTCCTGCAACAACACATGGAACACGGGTAAGAAAAACCAACAAATTAATATATAAAAGGTGTAACGTTGCCTCGTTTCGCTCATTGTTTCCCACTTTTGTACAGAAAACTGTGTCGAGTTCCAGAGAAGAAACACCTCCGTTTATCAAACGGCGCTCTTAAATGCCACCTCTCCGGTCATGGAGTTCTGGGAGTGAGTTTTAACACTCATTAACCACCTCTCTGTGTTAGGATATATGTGTCACTCTGCGTTTCATACCTGCAGGAGAAGAGCACTGAGGATTTCCCCAGGCATTGACCAGATGGGCTCTTTGAACTGGGACCTGGCTGTGTGTCTGCTCATCGCCTGGGCCATGTGCTACTTCTGCATCTGGAAGGGGGTGAAATCCACAGGAAAGGTGGGTGAGCTGTGTGATACCAGAACTATTTGTCCTCTTCTTTGTTTGAACACACAGATTTGATTCATGAGAGCTGGTGTGTTTGTTTTAAACTTGTGTGCTTTGCTCGATATAGGTGGTCTACTTCACCGCAACTTTTCCTTATCTGATGCTGATCGTGCTGTTGATCCGAGGACTCACCCTGCCTGGTGCTGGGATCGGGATTCAGTTCTATCTCTACCCTGATTTGGGGCGACTGGCTGACCCACAGGTACTGTTGTGTTTTATTAAAAACTGAATCTAAAAGAGCATTTTTTTTTTCTTCTTGTGTTTCTCCCTCTTTGGAGGAGTGCAGATATCCCACGGCGCTCTGCTGGGGAGCTCCGTTTCTGCTGGGTCCATCTGCTTTTTTGTTGTTTTTTTTTATCCGCAACACCACTGCAACGGTAAACACAAACTCTACCGACACAGAGCTGCACAAGACGAGAGCCTGAACTTCATTTTCTGTGCCGAGATTGTTGTAAAACTCAAAAACAGACTAAAACTTAGCACTTCCTCTGGGTTTATAGAAACCCTTTCAAGGTTTTTAATTAAAATGGCTACAACTTTGTTTATGTGAACATATTTGGTAAATTTAAAGCTCTGGGATGAGACAAAGCAGGTGATAGGCAGAGTCTAACAGAGTTTCCTTTGTGTCAGGTGTGGATGGATGCTGGCACCCAAATTTTCTTCTCCTACGCCATCTGTTTGGGCTCTCTGACGGCTCTGGGAAGCTACAACAAATACAACAACAACTGCTACAGGTTGTATTATTCTTTTTTTTTTGCTCCATCTATGAAATTGTGGTGATAATCCTAACTTCCTGTCCCGTGTTTTTGCAGAGACTGCCTAGCACTGTGCTTTCTGAACAGCGGGACCAGCTTTGTGGCGGGCTTTGCTATTTTCTCCATCCTGGGTTTCATGTCTTATGAACAGAACGTTCCGATTTCAGAGGTGGCAGAGTCGGGTGAGACAAAGTTCTAGATGATCAACATATCTTATCTCAACTTTTGGTCCAGGCTTCAGTTTAGGTTTTTCTTTTTCACAGGCCCTGGTCTTGCCTTCATTGCCTACCCTCGTGCTGTGTCCATGATGCCATTCTCTCCCCTGTGGGCCGCACTCTTCTTCATTATGATCGTTTTTCTGGGGCTGGACAGTCAGGTAGGTGTACTAATATCAACCGATGTATTCCTTCAAGCAAATATTTAGTTTGTTTTCCTCTCCCTTCAGTTTGTTTGTGTCGAGAGCCTCGTGACGGCCATAGTGGACATGTATCCCACTGTGTTTCGACGGAAGAACCGCAGAGAGCTCTTCCTGTTAGCTGTGGTCCTTTTTTCCTTCCTCATGGGTCTCATCATGCTGATGGAGGTACAGCACATACAGATGGAGGCATTTTACTTTGTATTTTATACATTTAGCATCATAGATTTCACATTTTGGTTGCAAAAATGCAGCATGATTGTTAGACTAAATGATTTTGATAAAATTTGCTTAAGAATCTAAAGCTTAGTTGCTAAATGTAGCTAAAGGATGGTTTAAAACTAAGGTAGCAAATGGCTAGCAAAAGTGTTGAAAGGGTAGCTAGAAGTTAGAAGTAGCACAAAGCTAGCTGGAAGTCAATAGTAGCACAAAAAATAGCTATAGCTAAAAGCTAAAATTTGGAAAAAACTAAATTCCAAAAGACTAGCTAGAAGCTAAAAGCTGTAAAAAGATGGCTACTAAGTAAAAATATCAAAAGGGTAGTTAAAACTAAAAGTTTCATAACTATAGCTAACAGTAGCAAAGGGCTAGCTAAAAATAACAGAGCGATATCTAAAAGCAGCAAAAGGCTATTTAAAAGTAACAACTGTAGCTAATATTGGCAAAGGGGTATCTAAAAGTAACAAACCTGCTGCTAAAAGCACCAAAAAGCTCGTTAAAAGTTACAAAACTGTAGCTCAAAGCTAAAATTAGCAAAAGGCCACCTAAAAGTAGCAGTACTGTAGCAAAAAGATAAAAGTAGCAAAAGATAAGCTAAAAGAAGCAGCGACATAAACGAAAGCAGATTTCTCAAAGAAGAATGGCTTTGAATTGAAGTCATCTGAATGTATTTCTGTTGGGAAAATGTTTTAGAAAATATGACTCCTAATAATGTGGACAGAAATTTTAATGCTTTAAACAAAACTAATCTTCAGCTGTAACATGTATAATTTAGTTTAATTTAATTTAGACCTGAACTTTAATTTAGTTTTTCAGATTATATAATTATCAAATTAATTTTGTCTCAATATTTTATTTGTCTCTCTCCAGGGTGGCATGTATGTCTTCCAGCTCTTTGATTACTACGCAGCAAGCGGCATGTGTCTTCTCTTCATGTCCATCTTTGAGACCGTCTGCATCGCCTGGGTTTACGGTAAGCAAACAATCATTTGTCAGATTAAACGCTGCATTTGTAAGATACTGAAAACACGGCAGGGTAAGGTGTGCCTGTGTGCGTCACAGGTGCAGATCGTTTTTACGACAACATTGAAGACATGATTGGCTATCGCCCGGGACCCTACATCAAGTACTGCTGGTTGTTCTTCACTCCAGCAACGTGCATTGTGAGCATCAACAGATTAATTATAACTGCAGCTGTTTATCCTCTTGTGGTTTCGCCTGTTTAATTACAGGAATTACTGGTGGTTACTAGATGAGATGTTTTGTTTCTTCAGGGAACCTTTGCCTTCTCCCTCATTAAATATACCCCTCTTAAGTACAATAATGAGTACGTGTACCCATGGTGGGGTTATGTCATCGGTTGGCTGCTGGCTCTCTCTTCTATGGTCTGCATCCCATTCTGGATGATTTTTAAGCTCAGCACAACCCGGGGAACTCTCAGAGAGGTTAGTGTTTAAGAATATGAATTTGTGTTTGTCACATTGTGCATTTCTAAATTTATTTATTTTTTCTCCACAGCGAATCCAAATGCTCATCACACCGTCCGATGATTTACCCAAAACCAAGAGGGAGCAGGAGAGACTGCTGGTCATCTTTGCTCCTGATGGAGACACCGTCAGAACCGTAAACAACTACTTCCCTGTCTCAGAAAAAGACTCCAATATTTAAAACCCCTTCGAGGACATTAACGTATCAGCATGGGTTACTAAAGATAACCAGAAAATGCCCCAACATCTACTTTAATGTAAAAGTTGACTAAAATAAAGACTCAGAACACTGAGCCTATTGAAATAAACTGCATTTTTCAGGTAAATCACTCCTCCCAATCAAATTTGACAACTATTTATCAATTGGACCTCATTTGTACTGTGTATAAAATATTTGTGTGTAACACAAAAAATAATAGTACCCAATTTGAATCATATCTGTAAGATATGGAATTTACTAATATGTTTTTTTAGTCAGTGTGTGAATAAATAAAAATATATATAGCAGGTTACACAAAACTAACGTGGTTTATAAACTGTTGTTTCATTTTTATATATGACTGTACAAAGAAATGTGAATCTTGTATGTATGGTTTTAAATAAATTTTGTTGTCTTGCTCTTGACTAATGATTTTTGCAGTAAAGCCCAGCATTTGTTAAAATAATGTGTATGGTGTGGTGGGTTTGTTTTTTCCACCCATACCTAGTCCCAATTGATAGACTTGGGTCAATGTTTTATGACCCCTGATCCAAAATAATTGTACTAATTTAACGCTAATTTATTACTCTTGTTTCACAGCTGGTGTTGTATTTACATGTGTTTCCTTGGTTAGATGAATTCACTCAGCTCCACATCGTAAACACAGCTCAAATTAGAACCAAATGCGAATAGACACCATTATGTGTTGTTGCAATTGATAGGAAAGATTTTCCTTTCATTTTGACATCTGTCACTTGCTAGGCTCCTATAAAAACCCTTTTCTGCCACTGAAAATAAATTGTAAAATGGTATGTCATAATTACGACTTTTTATCTTTTCTTTATGATTTTAAAGTCTTACCTATGACTTTAAAACTCATAATTATGACATACCAATAGGCTTTCAAAGGGCTCCATGCCCCGCCTCAGCGATTCTGATTGGCCTTCACCGGCAGCGTCATTGCGTACGTGCCTCCGTGACGCTGCACGTTTTTCCCACCATGCAATGTCCGAGTAAAAATGGCAGAAGGAGGAGCGGCTGATCTGGATACTCAAAGAGGAGAGGTCGCAGCACTGTTGAAAACACAGCTAAGAAAGGGAGACACTTGGTAAGACTTGAGCTGACATAGCTTTAAGAAGGCCCCGCGGCCACTGACCCGCTCCGCCTGGGCTGACAACGTCAAAAATGTTAGGAATAGCCGAGGGGACGGGCCGTGTTGACAGTGTCTGTGGTGGCTAACGTCGAGAGCCTGTCAGTTTCAGCTAATGGGTGGCTACTACTCCTAAATAAAGAACCGCGTTTGAAACGTTTAAATTACACATTTAAGTTATAATAGTGAGCATTCACATATTATTTTGCTGTTCATTTGACAACATGAGCTCAACGAGTTCTCATATAGCTAAGTAGCAAGCTAATAGCTAGCTCGTTAGCAAGCGTTGCTTCCAGTGGTTCAGTCCGTGAAATCGCCTGCCGACTTTATTTGGACGGAGTCGAAAAAACAAACAACTGTCAGAATCTCAAAGTCAGCTGGCTGGGATTGTATCAACCTGAACTCAACTCGGTGACAACATATCTACTGTTAAAATTATTGATTTGTGAGAGACAGCAGGCGCATTTTGTGGCAGTGGCAGCTGCCACCGGAACTGCCAGAAGCTGCCAGAGGCTGCCACCGGAAGTGGCTGCCACTAGCTGCCACAGGGTGCCACTAGCTGCCACAGGGTGCCACTAGCTGCCACAGACTGTTATAGAGTGCCAATAGCTGCCACAAGGTGCCACAGACTGCCACAAGGTGCGAGAGGCTGCCAGACCATCTTCCACAGTGGCTGCTGCTGTTTTGGGGGAAGCCATTGTGGATTTCAGGCAAAACGAGTCATCATAAATATTAGATATTGCTTATTCTTCATAATTTTTTTAAAATAATGATTATATTATTTAATAAACAGTGAAAGACCTGTAATA
>JARVJO010000180.1:4025272-4075791 GCA_031762555.1 Cynodonichthys magdalenae | reverse complement strand
ATACACACATTTTTTTATAAATTTTATTAGGATTCAACAGCCTGCATCTTCATTTTTCTATTATAATGTATAAAGTTTTTGAAATATTTATGATGAAAAAGAAGTCATATCATTCCTCGTCTCATTGCTACGGCTGAGCATCGCAATCAACTGAGCTCTATGTGGTATTTCCTGCATAGAAACAGCGATTTACCACGTCCTCTTAAAAACACTGAAAAGTATCTCGTGTACAACTGACTAAATGTAAAATAAATAATACAGAAATACTATTAAAAGTAAACATGAAGTTTTGCTAACTTTTGAGTGGTGCAAAGTCTGAGCTTTTTCACTTTCCAACAGGGATTTTTCATGCATAATCAGCATGCATTATGGGAGATGTAGCTTATGGTCAATGCTGGTTTTAAAGCAGCTTATTTTGAAACATAATACAGGGCTATTCATTGATGCAGGCCACAATTACTTGAAGCCAAATATTGTTTTTAGTCTTATAAATTTGTTTATTTAGTTGCATTTTATCATAAATTAAAAAGTTACTATTGATTTAAAAACTATTTTTATGTTAGGGGTTTTTGGCAGGCCGAACAGAAGTCGTTTGACTTGCTGGCTTTGAGTTTGATGCACATATGAAGTATGCAGAGGTAGTTGGATTGCAAAAAATCTATAGAAAAGTAAAAAAAAAGGAACGCTGACTCAGCCTTTTACCTTTATTTGTTCATAAAGAAAAACAAATTAAATCTTAATTATGCAACTTAAGTATATTTTTTACCCTAATATTTACTCAGGAGTTAATTAAGGCAGATCAGCCCCGTGTGTCAGGTGTTTATTTTATGTATCACCGTGGTTGAAACGCAGAAATAAAAGCCACAAGCTAAACCCATCCCAAAAAAAAAAATCAACATTGATACAATTAGAAAGCGTTGATGTGAACACAGCCTTTACCTTTCAAATTTTGTACTTAGAATAAGGCTATAAATCGTCATTTAATGACTTTGTTGTGGGTTGGAGAAGCTGTATCTTCCCTCAGCAGCTCTTTATTTTTTTCCCTGATTCACTCCACAGTCAGCGCTGTCGTTTCCTCTTAATTATGCATGGGGCCTGTATTTTTCATACGAAGCGTTCCCGTGTCTTTTGTCATCTTGTGGTTTATGTGGTCTCGGTCAGACGCTCTGCAGCTCGTGCAGCCCGGCCTCTCTACCTCTTCCTCAGTAAACTCACAGCATCTTCTGCAGTCCGTGTGACCTTCAAGCATCCATTTCCTCTGCCCTTTCCTCTCGTCACCTGACTCTTCCCACTCGTGCATACTGATCCCGACATAAAGCCAACTCATCCCTGAGGTGTTTGGTTTTATTTAGAGCGTTTTTTTACTTGAAAGAGCTGCGTCATAGTGCGCAGTTCAACAGCAAATACATGAGAAGTTGTGGGAAAACACGTTCAAGTGTCCACGTGCAACAAAAGGTGATTTGTGTGTGTGTTTCAGAGGAAGGGCAAGGAGTAGAAAGTACCGCAGCTTCAGCTTAATGCAATGAATCAGCTGCTCCCTCCATCCTCATCTCATTCCTCTCCTCTCAGCCCCCCCCCCATTCTCCCTCTCTCTCTCTGTCTCTCTCTCTCTCTCTGTGCACCTCTAGCTTCAGCAGCATCCTCCCCACTTCTATAAATATCTGTGGGGACCCGTAGAGCGGCAGAGAGCAGGAGGATAGAGGGAGGAGCGACGGGCAGGAGAGGACAGAGCGAGGGCGTCTGAAGCAGGGATGATGAGACGTGGGGGGTTTGAGAGGAAGACGATCGTTTAGATTTTCTTTTACTCTGAATTTACCTGGAGGGGATTCAAACTGCTGCTTAGGTTGGATCGAGCTAAATTTTGGACTTTTTTTTTTTTTATCGCGGTTCTAAAAACTTGACTTTGCCTCTGGTGGTCGAGCTCGGCGCGGTCATGTGGGCCGGCGTGGGCTGGGGCGGGGCTGAGATGTCATGCTCCTGTGTTGTTGGTGGTGCCTGAGGCCTGAGGCGGTGGAGCTGGACAGCAGAAGGGTAGACCACTGCGTGCTGAGCTGCGAGACCCCCGCTTCCACCACCATCACAGCAGCATCCTTTGCCCAGTGGGAGCAAGAGTCGACCAACGCTACGCTTTCAGCCTCACAGAGGTCTTCTAATTAACACAACCAAAAACCTTTCAAGTATTTAGATGCAGATATTTAGACATTTGGGTGTTTTAGGATTTAAAACAAAAAGATCTATCTAAAGTTTTATTTTTATAAAACTGGTTTCAATCCTGTGTCATATATGTTTTTGCATATTTGCTGTGCAGTGTGAAGAACTCGAGTTACAGTCTGCCTTCGTACCCATCGTACTGCAACAGCTATGACTACTCAGACCAGAACCGACAGAGTGAGCGCTCAGGCCTCTGTGGACTCTCCAACCTGGGAAACACCTGTTTTATGAACTCTGCCGTGCAGGTATCACCCTAACCCTAGCCCCCTAACTCTATGGTTAGTTTGTCGCTGATTGTTTTTATTGTTCTTGCTCCTCAGTGTTTAAGCAATATCCCCCCGCTGACAGAGTACTTCCTCAAAGATAAATATAGAGACGAGCTGAATGAAGACAACCCCCTTGGCATGAAGGGGGAGATCGCCAGAGCCTACGCTGAGCTCATCAAGCAGCTGTGGTCGGGAAAATACAGCTACGTCACGCCAAGACCCTTCAAGGTGGAAAACAAACGTTAATCGTGTGTTTTGTTTTAAATATAATAAGTTATCTTTAAGTTAGCTTATAAATCCAGTAAATGTAAGCTAAGTTTTCATAATGCAGACGCAGGTGGGCCGCTTTGCCCCTCAGTTCTCAGGCTACCAGCAGCAGGACTCCCACGAGCTGCTGGCCTTCCTCCTGGACGGCCTTCACGAGGACCTGAACCGCATCAGGAAGAAGCCCTACATCCAACTCAAGGACGCGAATGGACGACTCGATAAGGTGGGACGAGCGTCCGGTTTCTTTATCTTCTCCGTTGGGGACGGTGTTAATCAGAGTTCTGGTTTCGTGATCCTGGTCTCAGGTCGTGGCGGAGGAGGCGTGGGAGAACCACATCAAGAGGAACGACTCGATCATCGTGGACATCTTCCACGGCCTTTTCAAGTCCACTCTGGTCTGTCCCGTGTGCGCCAAGGTCTCCGTGACCTTTGATCCTTTCTGCTACTTGACGCTGCCACTGCCCATGAAGAAGGAGCGAACGCTGGAGGTCTACCTGGTCAGACTGGACCCTCTGGATAAACCCACACAGGTAACAGGGTCTCAACCTGATTCAGTGATGTAATGTTAGATAAATCACTCATCTATAATCCTTCTCTCAGTACAAGCTGACTGTGCCAAAGGTGGGCTACATCTCTGACCTGTGCACGTCCCTCTCCTGCCTGTCTGGGGTCCCTGCTGAGAAGGTAAAACCATTAGTCAGCACTTCTCTCTGCAGTAAGACGGACTGTTTTTAGCCGTGACTCTGTAATATGATGCTCCTCAGAAAGTACAGCCCGACAACTGTCGGGGGGGCTTTCTCCTGCAGATCAAAGAGGAGTTCAGTGGCAAAAAAAAAGACAAACAATTAGTGCATCTTTAACATTGACTTTCAAGGCAGGTTCTATTGAAACTTCCAGGCAAAAATTGCTGGATGTGCATCTGCAGCTGATTGGCTTTGGAAACAATCCATTTCAAGATGGCCGACGCAGCTAAATTGTCTCTAACTTCGTCAGTTTTACAGATATCGAGATAAAACTCGGCGTGGTAGTAGCTGGGGATAATTCCCAACACGTACTTGGAGGGGTGTTACGTTTTGCAATGTGAAAAATCAAATTTTCCAGTTCTGACCTGCCAGTTTAAAGGAGACATATCCTGCAAAATCCACTTTTTTAACTGTTAAATACATTTTGTTTTGTACTTGAAGTCTTTAGGAGTGCAGAAAAGTTGAGTTTAGTCTCTCCAGGTGCTGCAAAGAGAGCTTTATATTCTGTTTGGTTCAGTTTTTTTCCATTTTTTATGACGTTTCCTTTTAGATGATTGTAACGGACATCTACAACCACCGTTTCCACCGAATCTTTGCCACAAACGAGAACCTCAGCAGCATCATGGAGCGAGACGACATTTATGTGTGAGCGTCGAGGCGTGATCTCGTTCCAAACCGTTCTTAGACGAGCAGTAAGTTTAGAGCTTTTGCTTCCGTGCAGCTTCGAGGTGGCGGTGAACAGAGTGGAGGACACGGACCACGTGGTGATCCCGGTCCACCTGAGGGAGAAGTATAAGCAGTCGGGTTACAACCACACCAGCACGCCGCTGTTCGGACTGCCCTTCCTCATCGCCGTCCCCAGAACGCTGAGCGAAGACAAACTCTACAACATGCTGTTCCTGCGGCTCTGGTGGGTTCACGGTTTCTCCGTTACAGTGTTGTTTTGAAGATTAATTAATCGGATTGTTTCTTCTTTTTGTTGTTGTTTGCAGCCGGTTTGTGCGATCTTCTGTAGTGGAAGAGGAGGAGGACGGTGAAGAGACGCAACCATCCAAACAACACACTGTGAATGGAAACGCCACCAACGGGCTGCTGGAGGAGGGCTCGCCCAGTGAGTGCAAACACTAAATCTGAGTTTTTATTTAAAAAAAATAAAAATTCAACGTCATTTCCTGAAAGTCAACGTGTCGGTCGTGACTCTCAGGCGAGATGGAGACGGACGAACAGGACGACGAGTCCAGCCAGGACCAGGACCTGCCGTCGGAGAACGAGAACAGCCAGTCGGAGGACTCTGTGGGCGGAGACAACGAGCTGGAGAACGGCGTGGTCGCCCCCCCGAGCTCCACCAAAGGACAGCAAACAGCCACTGGGCACAACAGGAAGAGACTTTTCACATTCCAGTTCAACAACATGGGCAAGACGGACTTCTCCCTCATCAAGGAGGACACCAAGCTGATCCGCTTCGACGAGGCTCACCTCAGACTGAGCGGTAAGTTCAGTCTGATGATGATGCTGCTTCGCTAATGTTTCACATTTATTAACAGGTTTATCTTACAGACCGCTCCTATCTCTCTTTGGACTGGGAGCCGGAGATCAAAAAGAAGTATTTCGACGAAACAGTCGTTGAGGTAAAACTTCGACTTTTTTTGTAGATGTTTCAGATTTTGTAACACAAAATAATTTCATTAAATGTAAACGCCGTGCAGGACTTTGAGAAGCATGAAAGCATGGAGTACAAACCTCAGAAGAAAGCTTTCTTCAAGCTGAAGGACTGCATCGAGCTGTTCACCACCAAGGAGAAGCTGGGAGCCGAGGACCCCTGGTAAAACAAAACCCCAAAAAACATCTTTTCTTCGTTCTTTTTCTTTAAATATTTTCATTTCATTAAAAACAAAATAACTATATACAATGGAAAATAAAAATATACAAAGTAATTTAGAAAAAAACGTTTACCTAAACGTGTTTCACTGACAGGTACTGTCCAAACTGCAAGCAGCACCAACAAGCCACGAAGAAGCTGGACCTGTGGTCCTTACCTCCAGTTCTGGTGGTCCATCTGAAACGCTTCTCCTACAGTCGCTACATGAGGGACAAGCTGGACTCGCTGGTCGACTTTCCTCTCAGGTACAGCTTTATAAAAGTAAATAACCCCAGGATGGTTTATCACTTTTTTATTTTAATTTTTTTTTTCCCCTGTAGAGATCTGGACATGTCCGAGTTCCTGATCAACCCCAACGCCGGGCCGTGTCGCTACGATCTCATCGCCGTGTCCAACCACTACGGAGGGATGGGAGGAGGCCACTGTAAGGCTTCATTGCACGCCGCACCACCGTCCCACTTCGTTTCGTGTGCTCTAAACTGCAAACAAATGAGCTCAAATGTGTCGTTCCTTACCGGTTTTCCTCTCCTGACACTTGGAAAATCTTATTTCCCTTGATATAAATAATTAAATAATTATTTTACAATAAAACCAGAACAGTAGGAGTTAGTGTTGGTTTATTGTAAAGGGGAAAAGCGTTTTATTTTATTTATCTGCACTGTTTTAGATACGGCTTACGCTAAGAACAAAGACGACGGGAAGTGGTACAACTTCGACGACAGCAGCGTGTCTCCTGCCAGCGAGGATCAAATCGTGGTGAGCGACCACAGACTGATGAGCAATACTTCTTAATAAAAATGTTTTTGTCATGATTTTATTAAAGTAGAAAAGTTTCTCTTTGGTTTTAATGTTTCTTCTGATTGTTTTTGTTTTCATTTATCAAAAATTAGAACACATTTTAAAGGATTAAAAGTCAGTCCTTTCTTGTTTTTTATCCATTAGTCCAAAGCTGGCTACGTGTTGTTCTACCAGCGCCAAGACACGGTGAAAGGCACCGGCTACTTTGCTCTGGACCGTGAGGAGGAGGAGGAGGAAGAAGAAGAAGAGGAGGAGGAGGAAGGTGAGGAGGAAAACGAGGCAGAGGAGCTGCAGGACAGAAAGACTGTCTCGTCCGCTCAGGGCGCCTCTGCCTCCGCCCAAAGCGACGAGGAGGAGGAGCTAAATGAGAACGGGAGCCGGAAGAACGACCAGGAGGAAGAAGAGGAAGAGGAGGAGCAGGCATCCAGTCGGGACGTAACCATGAAAACCAACTGAGGGGGACGGGGGACAAACGGAGAATGGGGATCTCTCCATCCAAAGCCATACGGACAGAGCGTGGCAGCAGCTGCCACCGGGCTCAGCTGGCGGTTTGGACTCAGCCGCTCCATGGGCGGAGCCACCGCCGGGTCGGAGAGCCGCCGGGGTACGCGTCTGAGGAATCAGGACCCTCCTGTGGGTGGATCACAGTGTGTGCGTGCGTGTGTGTGTGCGGAGTGTGTGTCGCGGGCAGATTTCTGAGTCTGCCTCTGCTTTTCTTAAACTTTCAGTTCTCAACAGCGATTGTCTGCATATCAGTTTAAGTATTATTTAGATTTTGTAAATATTTTTAAAATCACTGAATTCTCATGATGCGCTGAAACATTTTGAACTTGCACAATCACCAACCATCCACTACTTTTCTTTTTTTTTTTAATGTTTAAATGCCAGACAAACTGCAGTTCTCTCTCCTGGAGCAGCTTTAAGACGCGTCTACAATCTTTAGGAAAAGACGTGACGCTCGGAGCCGTGTGGTTTTAGCTGCTGCTGCTGTTTTTAGATGACGTAACTTCTATTAGAATCAGAAAATAAAGCAGAGTTTAAATGTACAGTTAAACCTGCTGGACGAACTTATTTTAGTTGCAAAGAGGAGTTAAAAATAAATGTTTTAGTTAATCAGTCAAACCTGCAGGCGTCTAAAGCTTTACAATGTTTTCTTTGTATTTAAGGCGCAACATTCGTTTTTGTTTGTTTCATCTTTTAAAATCACCTCGGCCTTAACTCTGACATTGTCGCCTTTTCTTTGCACCGCGTCTCTCACGGCCCCACAGGGTTTGTGTTTGAATGTCTGAAAGGTTTTTGTTTCACATCAGGGCCAGAATGTACAGAATGAACACAGACCACATGTATGTGACTAACGATGCCTTTTTTTATTACGACCCCCCTTTTTTTTTTTTTTTTTTTTCTGATAACCTGTTGCTCGCCTTCGGTTCTGGCTGTGTTTTCACAAGATGAGTTTTGGGTTTTTTTCTACTCTGAGTTGGGGGGGGGTTACTAAACTGAATTTAGCTCGTCCTGAAACTTGTTTTTTTACCTGTCAACTCCACTGCAAACAACATACTTGTTGTTGCCTCTGAACATCTGATGCCTTCATGAGCATCTTCGTGCTTCGTCAGCTCAGCCTCCGTGCTTTTTTTTTTTTTAATCTTTCTTCTTCAGGTCGACTCAACCCCTCACCTCCATCTTGACCGATCGAGACGTGATTGCTACTTTAAGATGATACAATATTGTACAGAAGAGGTCACTCTGTGAGTGCACATTTGATAAAGTTTATTTATTTATATGTAAGCATTTAATAATAAACAGTATATTTAAAAAAAAAAACCTTGACAAGACCCCAAACGTCTGGACAGAACACACTAGTCGCAGTCTTGTCAGGGAGGGAATATTTTTTTAGGAAATAAAAAGAATGAATCTCTTGTTTTGGGATTTTTTTTTTTTGTAAAAGAAATAATCCAGGCGTCCTTGCATGATGATGATGTATTGGGGATTTGAGGTTTGACTGCACTTAAGTTCACTCGGGTTTACATTTGAAATGTGCATGTGTATTTATACACAATCTACAATAAAGTTGTGTAAAGCTTTATGTGGTTCCTTTTTACTAAACTATTTGTTGGCACAGAGGGGTACTTTATATTTGACTAGATATTTATTTGACACCTTTTCTACAAATAGTAATGTCCTTAAAGATCATTAAACAACAATATTTACAAGACAAACAAATAGGTTCATGTTAGAAGTGCTAAAAAGCAGGATTCTGCAGCAGTTAGCTTGTGTTTTGCTAGATATTGGGCTTTTTATTTTGTTTTTTTCTTTTTGACTTTTAGTTAGTGCCCTGCGCCTTTTTTAGAAATCAGTTTTCGTCAGCAAACAGCAGTTGTTGAGCATTCTGCATTGAAACTGCATTTTTGCAGGAAATTTAATTTCTTTAGTTTGAAATATGTTGTCACTTTAAATAAAGTTGTAGAATTTATTAACCAAGGTAGCTTAAATAAATCCTTTCACAGTCTATAAAAGTGTACTTTAAATAACTAGGTTTACAATCGGTCTATTTTTCTCAGTTAAATGAGCTCTTAACCGCATATTCACCCAAAAGAGAATATATATATAGCGCCCTCTTGTGGACCATTTGTGTATTGCAACCACACTGTTACTGCTCACGTAACAAAACGTGTTTTTCACACGCTGTCAAAAACAATTGTTAGCAGTAGCTGACATATATGCAATGAATACACATTTCTCCATTCCCTTCTTTAACTAGCAATCGTAAAATGGCCACTAAAGTGCTACGTTTAAGCTTTAGCAAAGCGGCAAAGCAGACGCTGTTATAAAGGAGAAACAGCGCTCTCTTGTGGACAACTGGAAAACTGCCATTGAGACGAACTCGTGAGATTGATTGGGATTTGTGACAAATATTTAGATCAATGTTTATTATGAAGTGTAGGTAGTTTTAGTATTGGTAAATAACGCCACTAAAGATTTTCTCTTTTGGGTTTTCCCTACTAAATTTATTATGCCTTCAGTTTCCACTCGAACTACCTCTTTAAAAAAATATTTTCCGTCCCTGGGTGGGCTCGAACCGGTTTACAGCCGAACGCGCTAAACGGAATATGCTTTGGTATTTTTTAAGACACTGCACAATAGGACCACCAGAGGGCGCGCTTCGGTTCGGCATCTTTCGTCCAATGGGCAATCAACGTGAAGCCCTATTTTAGGCTTTTACGAAATGTTTTACTGTATTTAATTACTGCTATTTCACAATTTATAATATTATAATTTATTAAATAATTTCATTTAATTTATTTACCATATAATACAAGGATTTAAATACATCAGCTAACAAAAAATTTATTATATAAAATATTTTAATAAAACACAACAAATCGGCACATTCTTCCACCAGTTTACCCAGTTTTACATATAACTGACCAGCAGGGGCGCACTTGGGCAGTTTTTCTATTATTCTATTGATGCTCGGTGAGCGTACCTCTGCATTTTCTTCAGTGCTCCTTCGCGAACGTTCGTGAATCTGATTCTGGACACATTGGCTCATTTAAACCGACACTTGACTGGCTGCTGACAACAACTGGGAGCAAAAATAATAAAAAAATTAAAACCACAATGACTTCAAAGGCTTGGGTTGAAGACAGATACAGACTGCATCTCAGTTTTTTCCTTTCTGTTTTTCTTCCAATGCACATAGAAATTGCGGTTTTATTTCAGTAAAAAGTGTATTTTCACATTTTATTCTAGTTCTTCCTGCAGCGTTTTGCCTTTTATTTCAGTACGCACGGAGGCTCCAGATCCAAACCAGGAGGACTTAGAGCTGGTACCCATACCAGGCGCCGGCTGAGGTAGTAGTTTGTGCGGTTGGACGAGTTGACACATTCTGGAGATGACTGCGCAATCTACTGCCTTCTGCCGGCGCTGGTGACTCGCAACATGGACCTCAACCTGGATGAGACGCTCCGAACCACAAAGTTTGTGTTTTTCTGTAACTTGTTTTTATTAATCTTTTAAAAAATATATTTCTATCAAAAGCAATTAATTATCCCTGCTTTTGCCCCTAGGTCAAATTGACCCATAGGGCTTTATTTGACCCAAAGGTTATTTAACCAAATTTTATGAAGAAATGTTGTATGCATATATTTTGTGCAAAAAAACAAACCTTTTAGTAAAAAGGAAAACCAATAAACGTTATAATTTATAAACAAGACTTGTGTTATTTTTAAAACAGCACAATTTAGGTGGATTCTTTAAAATCTTTATTTTATACTTTATAATACTAAAAATTGTTCGTCGTTACAACTGCGCATGAGCAAAACGGCCAAATTCACGCGTTTTTTCTGACGGACTTGACATATTTGATCTAAACTGATTGTGTTAAACTTTCTTAAGATAGTAAATTAGATTTTTTTTAAATATCTACGTTATAAATCTGCTTTTTGAAATTATAAAATGTATCAAAATCATCCAAAGCCATGGGGTTTCCATAGCAACTTCACGTTTTTATTGAAAGACGCGCGACTGCGACAGCTTCGCGCATGCGTATTTCATACTACTCAAGATAAGTTAGCAAGTGGTAATTTTTATAATGGCTGATTTTGAATTGTTTTTTTTAACTAAACTTAAGTGTGAAGTAATATGGGTTTTATCAGCAACATATCTCCTTAAACAATATCAACAACTTTATAAGGTATGTAAAATAAATATTTTTTTCAAGAGATGCTAATTAGTTGCTCCCTCTCTTAATGCGAGGATAGCTAAGCTAAGCTAAACATGTGGGGTTCTTTTGCCTAAACAGTATTAGCAAGTTAGCTGATTTTAACTTGCTATCCTTGCTGAATTTGAGTTATTTTAACTTGTGCAGGACCTGAGGACCACAACCAGGCATCACGATCAGAAAAAAAACACTCTGTCGTTGTTAGTGGTAAGAACAATGATTATTCCTTTTGATCAGGTTAAAATAATCAAGGATTTCTAAACGGTTTTGCGTGCAAATGATTGATCTTGTACAAGTGTATATAAGCCACAAACAACAACAACAACAAAAAAAAACATTAAAACGGGATAAATTAACATTTAAAATGAGTCAAACTGAGTTTCTGTTTTGTGTATCTTTAAACATTTATTATCCTTTTTAATTTCCGGATAAGAAACACTGAAGGTAAACATTTTTTTTGTCTTTCTCCTTCCAAAGTCTGTTGCACAAGGAAACATTAAAAATATTTAGTTTTGACTCTGTTTTTATGTTTTTAAAAAATGTACATCTCACATTCACAGAGAAGTTAAGGGTAGCACAATAGTCACTTATTAACAAACTGAGCCTCAAATTCTCCTTTTGCTACAGAAAAAACTTCTCATTCAACCTTGTAGGTAGAAAAATCCAACAATAGTGACAAAGTTCACAATGAAACAAAATAAATAGCAGTCTGGTTGACGATAATTAATGAATATTCACATCCTAAAGTTTGTTGTACTCACCATATCTAATAGCGCCAATAAACCATCGTGGTTCTGCCTTTAAAAAACCCAACATCAATGAATAAACCAGGGTGGAACCTGAGTTGATGTGCAACAGTTGGGTTGAGGCAAATAAACAATCTAATTATTTCACATTCATCTAAGAAACAAAAAGGCTCAAAACAACTAAGTATGGACATTCAGCACAGAAAATAATCAGATTAACAGGTTTCAAGTTAAAAGCTTTCCCTTCTTACTGTCATTTAAACTAAGAGGCAAGTTTAAAAACATGATTGTTAAAAAAAAAAATCATTTCTATTTTTTTTTTTTTTACTGGAATAAACTCAAACATCTGGCATTTTAGCCAAATAAGTCCTTTCGTTTCCAATTGTCATTTCATTTAGAATCAGTTTTCTTTTTTGTAAATGTTTGGCCATTTTTCTTTAGTGCAAACTCTTCAGCATCTTCAGGCTGACAAACTGAACTTTTGGGTTTCCTCCAAATAAGCTTAAATAAACAAAACATGCCTTTAGTTTGTCAGTTAAAGCTGCCTTTTCTTTTGTTCCTTTCCTTAACGCTTATGGAAAATAAAACAGCCGTATAGGTGGGTTTTCGTACATTTACAAACAAATAACGTTGTCACAAACTCTTTGATACATGACATAAATACAAATCCAGTTCGTACAAAATCAACAGCAGCTCAAACCATTGCATTGTTGCTCATCTCAGGCCTACAAAAAAATGTACTGCATCTCCCGCCAAAAACTAACTATGCCCATCAACTGAGGCAGGATCATCTGAAGCTATAAACATGCAGAGCAATAACAAAAAAACGAGCTTTCAGATTGTTTGTTGTTGTTAAACTTGATTGTGATTCAGGATCTTTAATTGTTTAATCCTCCTGCTGCAGAGATCGTTTTGCCTCATCATTCTTTCACGACTAAAGTGCAACTAAACTGAGGTACAAATTAAAATAAACTCTTCATGAGGTTTTTTTTTCATGTAAAAGCTATAACATAATTCCTAAACAGATCAAACGACTCAGTAAACTTTAGATGTTTATAAATCAGATCAATTTTCAAGTTCATTGTCCATCGTGTCGTTTCTTCCTCAGAACCAGGAGCAGTTCACCGGGGACTGAACCTTCAAAGCCACACTGTGGCAAAGCAGAAAAAACAAAACAAAAAACAGCTGGCTTGGTCCATGTTCACAAGACGGAGGTATTTCTCTTTAAATCGAATGAAGATAAATATACAGCAGAGGAGGAGGAAAGAGGAGTATAGAGCTACGAACAAAGTGAAGAGAAGAGTAAACAGGCAAGAACTGTTCCTCACTTTAAAGAGTTTCCCCTTATTTTACCAAGTTCAGGAGCAAGACCAGCACTGATTATTCCTACCTGAACCCTGAACTAACACAGAACCAAAGCACCGGCAGGATCTGGGGTTTCCTCCTTGCGTCTACAAAGGTATTAAAAAACAGGGACGGGGGTTTCTGTTCTGATGAGTTCACAAGCCGAGGCATCTCCTCCTCGGGGTCGTCAGGGCAACCGGTTGCCGTACATCAAAGGGATGATGAAGACCGAGATGTCGTCTCCGGAGCCGAGGCGCTCATTGGTGATCCTCCAGCCTCTGTCTCTCAACACGCCACGCGCTCGCATCACCAGGTCCTGCGCCGCCATGGTGTACCTGCGGAAAGCAGGAAACTCCTTTTAAGGGGTTTTCTCTAAAATACGAGAGCTTTAAATCAGCAAGAAGGACGGGACACGGCTCCCACCTGTGCAGGTCGTCCGGGTCGCAGTTGGACAGGAAGGTGGTGACGGCTTCTGCAACTTCCTCGTTGGAGAGGACGTCCCAGAGTCCGTCGGTTCCCATCACAAGAACGTCATCCGCCCCGTGTTCATACTGCATCAGGTTATACACCTTCACCTGTCGGATAAAACATCCGAGTTCACTTAAAGATAACTTTAAAAACAACTTCATCACAGCTTTCGTTGTTTCAAAATGACTAGTCCAGCAGCTGCATGAAAAACACATCACATATCAAATAAAGTACATTTACACAAACAAGCATGATAAAAATGAATGCTACTCAGGACACAGAAATCTCTACAGCCTCTTAAAAGAGCTCGCTTTGTGATGTTTTACTTTATGACTTCAAAGCTGTTTTCCAGAGAGCATCTTGAGAAAACAGACCAGAGGCTTTGATGAGTGTTGTGAGGAGAGAGAGAACGCTGGGAAAAAGTCTTCATGTGAACCTGCTGTGAACTCCTATAATAATGAATTAAAGATTAGGCAGAGAGCTCTGGGAGGGAAAACTGGTAGAAATCCATCAGACAAACTGTGTCAGGAGATGAAAGTGCTTTAGATCCAGAGCCAGACTGAGAGACAGGTGAACCAGAGTTCTCCAGCAGCACAGAGACGACAGGGCAAAAACTACTGTAAGAAATATAGATTTTATATGGAAATACTTTCTGAAAGTACAGCCGTCTTCACAAAACTAGTCAAAAGCTTTTTTTTTTCTTTTTTAGTGGAGATATTGCAAAAACACCTCATCAGCACTCTTACCTCGGGGCAGCAGGAAAGGAACGGCTTAATATAAATGTTGGAGTCATGAACTTTCAGGTCGTGGTCACCGAGCCCACGGGTCACACCGATTGTCGCCAGAACCCGTGCCTAACAAACAAAAAGCATTTTGACACACAGACAAGTCAGGAAATTGGGAGACAACAGAAATGTACCAATTGATTGACAAAGTAATAGATGCCTGCTAAATTCAATTTTTTGTCTGAAAATCAGACTCACAAACTTACCTTTTTTCCTTCACCGTATATAAGAGGAAACTTAAGATCTTCATCTTCAATAGTTTTGTAAGCCCTAAATGTAAAAAAAAACCACACATAGAGCTAACAGGAGACAGAATAAAGAGGCATTTGTTGGGAAATTAAAGCTAGCATTAGCAACTAGCAGCTAAGTGAATTTAGCAAATATAAACATGGCTACAACTTAAATTTAGTTTTAGTATTCATTTCATATACAAGATAAATATTTGTAACATCAATTTATTTTTATAATTTCGACTTGGCTCACCATCCACTCATGGTGAAGTCTCTGTAGAGCATCCTCTTGCCCACCTCCTTCCTCTGAACTCTGCGGGGGAACTCCAGGTGCGTGAACTCGTTCCCCAACAAGTGAGGCTGCATGTAACCCTGGAGGACAGACAAAAAAATCTTTCACACCTCAGTTCAGGAAGTAGATGCCTTCAGGTCGCTTCAAAACCAGCCCACACCTGTAGTGCAAAACAAGGTAGCAACAGAGCCGAAACGGTAAAAGTGGACCTGTAAGCAGCTCAACTGCTGGGTTGCAGTCATGTGACCCGGATGATGCACAAAATTCAGATGGGGGCAGGAAGTGATTTGCTCCGGTTCAAAACACAGTAAAATGGATCACAGTGAGTACGATAATGCCCTAAATGGACTGGCGCAGATGAGATATCGTGAAAAACTACACATACGTTTAGGATATGATCCATATTGTTTTAATAAAAAAAAACATGTCATATAATCTGGAGGATTTACCCGGTGTCGAGACGATTGATATAAAGTATCTGGTGCTGCAGACCTCGTATTCTACGAGCCAGATGAGCTTGAGTCAAACATTTAGGATCCAAAGAAGCTTTAAATGTCTGTCGACTTGTTTCTGCCCGGGTGAGGAGTGAGTTGTGCTATTTTGAGGAATTTACCTGTGGTAACAATGCTAAAGCTAACGAGTTAGCTAACCCCTGTTATTTCTATATTCTTGGATCTACTTGTAAATAATTTATTTAGCTTCTGTAAACCCAAATTCCAGTAACTGTCCAATAAAATATCTGAAAGTAGGATTTAAACAATACGATCCTTACCTGTTAGAAAGTGGTCGCTGCAAACTCTTGCATCGTCCGTTTCTGCACCTCCTATTTTTAGCCGTAGATTGTTTATCCATTTTTGTCGTCTTTTTTTCTGACACACTACTTTCGGAACACGAAAAAAACTTTATAATCTCCCGATTGCAACAACCGTACACAGCACAGAATTTAGGCATTTTGACGCTGAATCAACAGAAGGAAACAGGCTGAGTTTACTTCCTGCCCCCCGTCTGCATTTCGTGACATCGGTACTACGTTATCAGCAACCCAGCAATAACGCGATGAAGCGATATCTTGTATGTGACTAGGTGGTCGCAAGACTAAACAACAACAAACAAATTTATCTCGCTTCATTTTTGTAAATTTTTGTCTGTGCGGTGTTGTGGCAGCTCTCTGTGGCCATTTTGTGGAGCTGTTTTATGAAACAGTCTAAAGATCTGAAGATTTAAGAGTTCACTGATTTTGCTCATTGTTGCTTTGCTTTCAAGCCCAACCCAGCTAATGTATAAATTAGGTGATTAACATATAAAATACCAAACAACTATATGGTTACAACAGCGTGATTGTTTGAAACAAATGCAAAGCTGTTTTACCAGGAACTGGAGCCTCTGTCGCTCCGACTCGGGGGTAAACTCTGCTGACATGGGTATAATCTCATTGTTTCTGATAATGATGGCCCTGCAGACACACACACACACACACACACACACACAATATGGAGTAAGTCATTAACATAAAAGTACCCAGAACACTCCTCAACTCTGCCCCTCAGGTTTATAAAACCATGATCACCTGCTGTCGCCTGCATTCCCAACATACAGTTTTCCCAGCAGGTAAACCACAGTGAGAGCCGTGCATCCTCCGGTGATGTTATAAACTTGCTTCTCCCGCTCGATCTGCACATCCTAAGAAAAAGAAAACCATAGAGATGATTAACTGATAAACTGTAAGACAGTATGTAAATTCTTAATTAAGCATTTGCAACCAGTGAGCGATTTGGCTGGGTTTGAGCTGCCTTTTTTTTCCAAGAATCATAACTTGAATTTTTCCTTTAAAAAAAAAAAAATAACTGCACATGAATTTAAAATGTGTTTTTGCCTAAAATGCTGTAACTGCAAGTTTAAAAGCGAATTTTCTTTTCTAAAAACCTAAGTGAAGGTGGTATCTAAAATTCACTTCAGCTGAAAGATTCCTCTTTTATTTATTTTATATTACACTAGATTTTGTTTAGGCAGCAGGTGGATGAACAATGACACAAAACCTGCAGCCTTTAAATAAAATATTTTTTTATCCTGGTATCTGTTTTAAATGATGCACAGATGATCTTCAATAAATGATGCGGCGTCAAATGTGAGAGGATTTTATTTCACCGTGAGAATCATAGCATGGGCCTATGTTAGAAGAGCTTACATAACATTTGTTTAACTATCTGGGTTGAGCATAAACTGTGCTCCACTGCCATCTAGTGGCAAAAACTTCAACTTCTCACAATAGCTCCTCAAAAACACAAACAACCTTATTGTGAAATCATTTTAACACCACTGAATGGCACACGCGCTAACTTTAATGTAGTTTTAATTTAAGTGTTTTCAATACATTTTTAGATAATTTGGCCTGAAGTTGTTTTTAAATAAAGAACAATAATTTCAAAAAAATGCTTTTCAATAAAATGCTAACTTCTTGAGGGAAATTTATCAAATACAACTTTTAAAAAGAAGTAGAGCTAAAGAAGCAGAGCTGAGTGTTGAATTAATTTGCTGTAATTTTAAGAATAATAAAGGACTGAATTCTAAAAGTTAAAACAAGCAAAACAGTAGCTGTAAGCTATATGAGAATACAGTTGCTAAAAGCTCATATTACCAAAGCAGTAGCTAAAAGTTGAAGTGAAAAAACAACAACATTAAATAAGCAGGACTGTTGCAAAAATCTAAAATCGCTACATCCAAAGCTAAAAGCTAACTATAACAAATCCATAGCTAAAAGTTTAAGTTTAGCAAAATTATGTCTATAAGCTAAAATGAGCAGAACTGTTGCTAATGGCTAAAAATGCCACATCCAAAGCTAAAAGCAAACTAAAGCAAAACCATAGCTAAAAGTAGAAATTGGCAAAACTGTGTCCATAAGCTAAAACAACCAAAACTGTTACAAAAAGCTAAAAATGCCACATCCAAAGCTAACTATAGCAAAACCATAGCAAAAGTGGAAGTTAGCAAAACACTGTCTATAAGCTAAAGTCTCCAACTGACAAAACAGTGGACAAAAGTTAAAATGAACAAAACCACAGGTAAAACTAAAATGAGCAGAACTGTTGCAAAAGCCTTAAAATGCCACATCCAAAGCTAAAAGCTAACTATAGCAAATCCATAGCTAAAAGATGAAATTTAACAAAGTGGTGTCTATAAGTTAAAATTGAGCAGAACTGTTGCAAAAAGCTAAAAATGCCAAATCCAAGGCTAAAAACAATATAGCAAAATCATAACTAAACGTTGAAATTAGCAAACAGTGTTTTTAGGTTAAAATAACCATAGCTATTGCTAAAAGCTAGAATTAAGAAAACGGTAGCTAAAAGTTAAAAGGAACTAAATCATAGCTAAAAGTTACAATTAGCAAATTAATATAAAGTAAAATTTGTAAAACAGTAACTAAAAACTAAAATGACCAAAGCAGTAGCTAAAAATAGAATAGAGCTGTGTGAATGCTGACTCAGCATCTCATTTTTAGCTAACTTCACTAACTTCATGACACAGATTTCAATTTAGATTAATCTAAAAGTCCTTTTTTTTAAAAATCTAGTTTTCAGAGTGAGTCATTGCTGCGTGTCCCTCACCATCTCCTTGAAGGCGTTCTCTATCGCTCCGATCACCAGGCTCTCGTGTTGGATCTTCTTCTCCGTGTAGAAGCGCGGCGGAGGAGGCGTGTTGGACGGGGAGCTCGGGGACCCCGCGGCCCCGCGTAGCGAAGCCGCTCGGGTCAGGGACCGGTGAGGCCCTGGGGTGTTCCCCTGCAGGTAGGGGCTGTTGTCGGGCTCCTCCCCCAACACGGTGGGGGGCATGGAGTGGAGGTTGCGCAGGATCTCGATGACGGCCTGCAGCTGGCAGGCGATGTGGTGCTGAAGCAGCCGAGAGGCGACGACGGCGGCACCTGAGCCGGCATGACCATCGAACAGAGCCCAGTAGTGAAAAACCAGCCCTTCACTGTCCTGCAGATAAATATAAAGTAAAAAATGAGCAAATTGCCTTTCTCACAAGAGAAGGAAGACATTCAGAAACCCTCCATTTATTCTATAATAATATTTTTTGGAAAGCAATCTGACTTGTACAAAGAAAATATAATTTGCGAGTGAGTAATCAGAGGAGATACCCAGGAGAAAGCATCGTGACTCATGCTTTCCAGGACTGCCTGGAAGGTGCCAAAGTCAAATTTAACTTTGCTCTCTCGAGTGAAAAGCTGACAACAAGTTTGTTTTTTTGCCCTGAGGCATTCTGGGAGGGTTCTGCAAGAGTATGTGGTTCCAGGGTATTACGTTTTTACCTCTCCCATTCTGTTGTGCTCCAGCCGAAGCCCCAGGCCTTCTCCGTTAGGTAGGGAGTTGCGTCTCTTGGCAGTGGGGGTCTTGCTGGGTGTGGAGGGGGGGCAATAGCTCATTGGTCTCCTTCTGGCCACAACCACTTCACAGCAGGCCTGGTCCTCGTTCAGCGAACTCTTACCAGCATTGATCACCCTGTAAGAGGAACATCAGAACTTTTAGGGATACTTTGGTTGCCTATGGTACTTTGACCTGATCCAGCCCAGATGGCTCACAAAGTCCCAGGAATTAGTCAGTGGAAAGAGTTTTAGGTCATAGAACAAGAGCCAACTCAGAGGAATTTCAACTTAACTAGAGAAGTTGCATTTTCTACAAAATGCAGTGTGAATGCAAGTAAAAAAAAAAAGGTGAAACTAGCATTAAATAAATAAACAAAATTAGCAACAAAAAAATAAAGAGCACATTTGCTGAATTTAGCGAGAAATAGCTGAAATTAACACAAAGGTGAAATTAGATAAAAAAAAGCTCAAACTAGCAAAAAATTAGGTTAGCAATAAAAAATGAGCAAATTTAATGAATTAAGCAGAAAATAGCTGAAATAATGAAAGAAGCTGAAATCAGCAGAAAGAAGCTGAAGGAAGCTGAAATCAGTATCAACAAGCTGAAAAAGGTATAACTAGGACAACAGGTGAAATGAGCAACAAAAGATTTAAAGGATTTTGAAAGAAACTAATCATTTTCAATTAGAAAAAAGTGGCTGAAAAAGCTAAATATTAAAAAAAAATAAAAATTACACAAATACAAAAAGTCATAGCAAGAATATCCTAAATGAGCTGAACGTTTTGATAAATGAATTGTTAAATTAACACAAAAACTGGAAGAGGTTTTGTGCCAAAAAATACACAGAAGAAAAAATAGATCTCAGTGGGTGAATGCTTAATAAAAATTCTCAAAATAACCATCACTAATCACCAAGCAAAACCAAAGTAAATATTTCCTAAACAAGCACTGCAATGATTTTGTACCATCCACAAAGGTTATAACAGTTGTTGGGTAACAGCTAAAAAAAGCTGGTGTAATTGGGTTAATAATAAAGTGTGGAAAAAATGAGATCGGTTCATCTGTCAGACGTATCTGGAGGCTGCTGTCGACTGTGTGAAAACAGAAATCGGCAGCTTTATTTATAGACACAAACTGTGGGCTGTTTTCTTCTCAGCAGCGTCTGGTCCTTGGTTTTAGATTCTGTCGTCGGAAACAGGAAGTGACTAAAAAAATTGGAGTCATACAAATCCGTGTAACATGACGCGATTATATTTTTCTTCCTAATGACAGTTTTTAAGTTTGTATTTAGAGCTTAAAGGTACTTTCAAATCTATTTTTTACAGTGTTTTATTATAATAGATTAAACAGCAAAATAAAAAAGCCCTCTGAGCTATAAAGGTAATTGAAAACAAGCATTTTTTTATACAAGTTTGTATGCTTGTGTGGATTTGTATGCGGCATTGGTTATTATATTCAATAAATACAAAGAAAAAAATCCATTTGCACATTTGGTAAAACAGTTATTGCAAAACAATCCTCCTATGTGTACATGTGTACAGAACACATAATTCAATAATCCTAGTTGATTGCACAAAAAGGCTGCAGCTGGTGTTTATGTGTGGATGCAACAGGAAGTACTCCTTCAACTCATTTGTCCTCATTTCACCGATCGCAAGAAGGACTTCCTTTCCCCGCCAATCAAATCTTTGTTTAGTTCACAGCAGCGTGTTTCGCTCATTAGGATTCCAATCTCATTTTTCCCCTTACTGTCATGAACCCGAAGACATTTGTGTGATTCCACCTACCTTCACTATACAGAACTAGAATGTTTAGTCAAATAAAGTTTTCTTATGCTAGCCCCATACATTGTTACTTCTACTGACTACCTAGCTGACCTAGCTGTAAGCATTTAACCAAATTTATCTTCATCTATAAGGGAGAACACAGCTACACTGTGGAGAAACATCATTCTGAGTGCCTGCGTCAGTACCCAAAATTTGCAACCCTATGTGGGGGTAGGAACACGGGCCGACCAGTAAACAGAGCTCTGTCTTGAAGTACACAACACTGCTAAAGCTGCCAAAAAACTAAACTCAGCACAGTTAGAGTATTACTTTGTTGTAACAATGCTTCTTGAGAGTAAATATTATACCAGACACCTGATTGGAAGCACCTAGGAGTCAAAAACAACAGCAAAATAAGCTGTTTCAGATGCATGTTCCTTACAAATGTGGAACCATTTAAAATGGAAATTAAGAGGCTTTCCAACATGAGAAGACTCATTTCCAAGAAGCATTGTTACAACAACAAAATAATCTACCAAACACAAATTTCCTTACTTTTTGTGCTCAGTTTATACTGAATAAGTGCAATATTAATATCTCAAAGTATTTAAATTAATTACAAAACCAAACCAGATGCCAATAATAAATTTTACAACTAAATGGCTATCCTACCCACACTGGAAGAACATAGCTGAAATGCTAAAGCTACAAATACGGAATACCACCCAAGCTTTAAGATTGCAATGGTCAACAATAATGTCACAATTACATGTTTTTTTAATATTGTGTAGCAGTGAAAAAAAAAGCTTTGGCTTTGTGATGACAGAGATGAGGACAGTTTTAAAATACCAATATAGTGACATTCACCAAATCTGACTTTGATTTTACTTTATTATTATAATAAAAGCTCATGTCTGCAGGAGGCAGAATGGTTGATGTAATGAGAACACAGGAGGCTTTAATTACAGATAAACGCTGATCCGAGTCAAACTCATTACCGACAACAATCCACTGGAGATGTTTCATCGCTGCTCGGGGCGTCGTCGTGCGATTAATGTGAAAATTTAAAAAAAGAGAAGGAAGTGATCATAGACCACAAGAGTAAAAGGGTTTATATGAGGTGGGATTTTCTTCTTTTTCCCCCAATTTAAAAGGAAGTTTTTCCATCATAATAAAACAAAGTACAAGAAAGCTCTGGAAACCTTAGACATATGCAAACATTACATCAATAAAACTTACTTCAAATTGTTATACAGCTTTTTGATATTGATACTTTAGTAGAGATAAAAAAAATTTTCATTACTTTTGTCAAAAAGGTGTAAAAATACAGCTCTAGTGCTCTTGAGATGTGTTAGAGATGCCTGCAACAACTCTTATTGAGACATCTTTTGCTCAAACTCTTTTAAACGTGTTCAAAATTCAAGCAACAAGATTGCGAGCCTCTGGACTTCTGCCTCTCCTCTCATGTGAGAGGAAATTAGGAATCTCTGCAAACATTTCAAGTCATTTTAGAGAAACTCGTCATAGTCGCATCACTTTTCCAGTGAGCTACAACATTAAATAATATTGCAAGTGTCAAAAAAATTGTAATTTCATCATGACAATGTTTCTAAGCCGTTATAAGAGCTTCCTGGAAGCACGTGTGCAGCTGTTGTGCAGAATTGTTTCACAAGTATAAGAACACAGATGGTGGATGGTTAAAATAAATACAAAAACAGCAGCTTTAAAGCCAGGAGTCTACAGCAAAATCAAAGAAATGTGAATCTGAATGTGCCTAAACTACCAGTGGCAATCAGTCCCTGCTTTAGGCTTAAGTGGAGACTAATTCTCCACTCTGCTGGAGGAAGGTGCATCATCCTTTTGCACTTTTAAAACCAGTTTGAGCTTTAAATGCTGTGATCCTTTAGCAGAACTCATTTCTGCAGGCGTTTCTATAGAAAAAGATGCTGCAGGTGGATGTAGGTCACAACAGGTGCAGTCGGGCCTACATACATGAAAGGGGACGTTCAGTGACTTACTCAGCGTATCCGGTGGCCCACGGTAATCTCCTGGTTTCCTTTAAGATGAGGATGGGCCGAGCTACATGGTCCGCCGAGCACTCGATCTCATCCGGGGACAGTCCCAGGAACTCCGGTCTCATATACGGGAATTTCAGCGGCAAATCCGAGCCAGAATTGCCACCCCCTCCTCCCGAGCCGCCCCCGGTCATTATCCCGCCCACGAACCCTGCCACGGCCGACTTGACCCGGGTGAGCATGTTGTTGTTGTTGTTGGCTCGCCGCGGCGGTGTGTCCGTCGGCCGGTGCGTTGCTGCGCCGCGGCTGCCTTTCCCAGGATTCCCCCCCAGCTCGCCTCGGCCGCGGCGCGGGCTGCTCGACGGATGGCTGGACGGAGGGACGAGAAGCGGCGGAGGATGGAGGAAGCACCTCGGGCGGTTTAGGGTTTCATTGACTCAGAGTAGGTGGTGTCCAATGACGGAGGAGGATGGAAACAGCATCCGTGCTACTGGCCTGGTACATCTCTTCGGAGATTTGCTCGGATTGACTCGTGAACGCGGAAATACGCCGAAGATTAAAGGATCACGTGACTCATCTCTGGACGAACACTCCTGCATCATTCTGTTTCAAGCTAACAAGCATCAACAAAATAAGTTCATCTACATTGCATAAAATGCCATTTGTATTAGGTGTTAGACTAAGTGTTGTCATTTTATATAATAATCAGCAAAACTGTTTTATATAACTATTAGCCCAAAGCCTTCCGCCAATGAAAGTGGATGAAACGTGACGTCACTTGTGCGCCTGCACTAAACGGAGCAATGGCTAGCATTAGCAAAAATACTGTGGATGCTTTTATGCTTTCTCGTCTTTTTTTGCACATATTTTTTTAATTGTTTAATTGTGAAGAGTGTGACTAATCAAACGATAGTCAAATGGACAAACGGACAATTGTAGATTTTTGGCTTGGTTATGGCAAAAGGACGAGTAAACAGTGTTGGCATGCTTCAGTCAGTGATTTTCAGGTGCTGATGGATGGAGATGTACAGCAGTGTGGACTTTCTTGGTGGGTCTTGACTCAGAACACTTTTCAGATTTTTCTTCATATTATGTTAGGTTTCTTTAACAATGCCTGGATTGTTTATTAAGCAATACATTATGTCAATAGTTTGGTGCACTTTGTTGCAAATCAGTAGATAATTACATTTTACTATATTTAACATATATAGCAGAGCAGAGTGGAGCTTTTTTTTTTTTACTTTGTGTCTTGTTTATGCCATTGTAGTAAACAGAAACTTGAAGTTTTTTAAGTTATCCCAGCAATCCCACAGTAAATACAGGACAATTCAGTAAAATAACCATGGAAGTCTGTTTTTTCACATTAGGACAAAACTTTAAGTCTGAGTGAGCAGCCTTCACACAGCCAGCAGAACCAAAGTTCTGTATCCTAATCAAGTAGTTTTTGACAGCAAGTCTATACTTTCAGACATCAACAGGTTTAAATGACTAGTGATGTAGGTGGCAACTACTGTTCATATTTTATTTCAGATATATTTAGTTAGTAAGAAAAATTGTACCATACAGTTGTAGATGTTGTGCAAATGTGTGACAAAGTGGTTTGTAAGGAAATTAGAAGCCGACAACAATAAGGTTAATTATTTGTCTTCAAAAGCAGTAGTACAAATTGCCAAGGGGAAGTTTATTTTGGAAAATTATCAGGGAGTTAAATGTCAGAAGCTGCTTCTCTGACCTTTAGAAGACAAAGCTGAAAGTGTCCTAAAAATTGAGAGAAATAAAAAAAACACCATGGGAGTTAAAACGTGACGGTTCAGATCTACTGAATTGAAAAGGTAATGAAGAATTAGCATCTCATCTGCTCTGGATGCCTCTTTAAATAGCTTCAGTTTGGAGAAACAGTTTAAATCTAACCAGACAGTAGAAACAAATCAGATTGCTGCCATCCTAAACATGCAAACACTTTTTTAATAACCTGATGTGATGATTCAAATCTACCTGACAATTTTTTTATTGTTTGTCAGTGATGAGTCCATTAAATTCTCTTATATAGTGAAATAAATGTCAAAGTAGTTCACTGACTATGTAGATTAGAGGATGTGTTGGGTGACTTGCATTTTTGAAGCCTTTAAACCATCCCAAATAGAAAAAGGCTCTTTTATTCCCTGACTGCACTACAAACCCCGCCTCTCTTATAAATAGCAGTTATACCAGTTCATTAGCTGAAAATTACTTTCAGGGAATCATCACAGAATATTCAACCTGACCTGCATCTCTGGTTTATAGAAAGGAAAGTCTTAAAAGGAGCAGAAGTCTTGAGCTGGACGGTGAAAATGATCCTCTGGCTCACCCTGCTGATGTCTCACGGCCGCTTGAAGCAGAAAGCACAGAACTGGAGAGGACTGAGAGCTGCCACACCATGTTTTCAGGTAAAACTCAGCCTTGTATAAAAAAGATTGAGCTTTTAAACACATTTGTGTCCTGTAGTTATTAACTTTTATTGCCATTAAACATCTGCTACTGTTTTAACTATCCTGCATGTTTTAGTTGTTTACCTGCTCTTTAACTGGTCTTAAGTTCACCAGGAGGATGTTTATCACTCATTCATTTCACTCAGGCATGTTGAAGCAGAAAAATATCTAAAACATGCAGGATAGTAGCATTTGAGAACCAAATCTGAAGACCACTGGTCTATACAGTATGTCTCCAAAATCTGTAAAATGTAACCAAACAAAACTTCATAATATTCAGTTGCTTGAATACACAAACCTTTAACTTGATTTACCAGTTTAGACATAAAAAAGTAGAAATGAAAGAAAATCTTTCAGATTTTAAGTCCAGTTCTGTGTCATAATTAAGTCAATATTTTGAGACGCAGAAGCTTGTCTACATAATTTACATCAGAATGGTCAGATTTCTCAATCACAAACACGTTTTCAGTCCCTTCAGCTGTTTCCATATGTAAACAAATGCATGTGGTTGTTGACAGCCGCTTACAAATTTTGCTTAAAACTATTTAATTTAAGGACACATTAACCATTGATGTAAGAGGAACAATTTGCAGGTTTTTGTTTCATGGACCACAAGTATGAACCTGACCATTTGTTCAAGTTTTTCAGCTTGGTGCTTTGGCTCATGTTAACAAACAAACAAAAAAATAAAACAATTTCATTTCATATTTCATCATAGATGAACCAATAAATCCATCTTAATGATGCAGAACCACAAATGATGACATATTATGTCAAGATATTAATTAGAAATTTGAAATTAGAACTTACTTTAGACAGCAGCTAAAGATTTTGTGATAATAAGTAGTCATTTTGAATCTGTTCAGGTTATTTTGTCGATTTTGATTCTTTTGGTCAAATTTAATGATTAGAAATCTAATCTTTTACCATTTTTTGCTGTAATCTGTCGCCATAAGTGTCTCAGTTAGAGAGATCTGATCTAAAAATAAAAAAAATAAGTGACTGATGAGAGGTAAATCTGGACCAGTTTGGGTAAAGAATTGGTACAACCTGAGGAAACGGCAGAAGAGGAAATAAAAAATATTTATGCCAGTAAACCCCAGTAGATGGAGCCAAAACACTGAGGACAATGCTGGAGCAGTAAGTACTTTATACAGGTGCTTCTTTTTTAAATGGAGCTTTAAAAAATGTTACAAGAAATTAATCTGAAAAACAGGTTCTCTGACAATTGTTCATGGTGTTCTATTGCATGTTTAACTGTTAGTAGCTTTTTATTAGATTATTATTATTTTGCAAGGCAAAGTTTGGTCACTATTGTCACCTATCATCAGCAACATGACTGAATCACATCTTATTATTTATTCCACAGTTCCTTTGGTACAAACAATAACTTCAAATCATTAGTTTTTTGTTTCTACTCACATGTAATGTTTCATTTTGATTTTATTGCCAAAAATATGACAACGATGAACACAAACACTGAGAACTGACTGTGGTCATGTGACCTGAAACTAACCTGGAAGTGTTTGTAAAATGCAATTTATTTATGTTTCCTTCCTTCTCAGAATTAAGGTTGTATAAGGAATACTTCTTTGATTTGTGAGTCTTCTCTGAAACAGTTTAAGTCAACGATGGGGAAATAGATTTTGCAATAGTAAAGTATGGAAGCAGGAAAGAAAAGCAGAACTTCAGTTATTTTTATTCTTATAGAGATTTAAATGAGTTGTATACCGTATTACATATAATTGCAGATGTTGTAACGATGTGCAATCATGTGAAAACGTATTTTATAAGCAAATTAGAAGCCGACAACAATAAGGTTAATTATTTCTCTTATAAAGCAGTAGTACAAATTGCCAAGAGGAAGTTTATTTCAGAAAACTATCAGGGAGTTAAATGTCAGAAGCTGCTTCTCTGACCTTTAGAAGCTGAAAGTGTCCTAAAAAATTAGAGAGAAAAAAAACGATCAGAGTTAAAAAGTGACGGTTCAGATCCACTGAGTTGTAAATGTCATGAAGAATTAACATCTCACCTGTTCCAGATACCTCTTTAAATAGCTTCAGTTTGGAGAAACAGTTTATTTCTGACCAGAAATAATACCAGACTACTGAGCTAACGCCCAGTTTTAACAGGAACACAGCAGATTGCTGTCACCCTAAACAACATAACAGTTCATGCAAACACTTTTTTAATTAACCTTTGACTTACATTGTTTCTACAGAGATCTAGATGTTTGTTTAATATATGCAAATTTTAATTTGGCAATTATTCAAATTTTCTTTCATTATTTGGTTGAGTGGGTGTTAAACCTATCTTTTTAAATTGATGATTGTTGTATTTACACTTTGCATTAATTGTAGACATGTGCTAGTAATGTGTTTACATTTAATTTGATTTGATGGAGTTTGCCTGGGAACCCATATTTTCATATAATATTTCATCTAATTTCCCTCTGGGATCAATAACGTATTTTTGAATTGAATTGAATATTTCATTTTTTATGACCCACAGTGGGGCTCTGACTCCAGCTTTATAAACTAACTTTTTTATTGCAGTTAGTGTTTTTTATTTTCTCTGTGTGGAAAGGTTTGCAGACTTGCTTACAATATTATAACAATAAAAAACAATGTGATTAAATCAGTCTTGTCATGAGAATTTCTGCCAAACTTTTTTGTTGTTTCAGTGACAAGCTCATTAAATGTTCTTCCTATATTGTGAAATAAGTGTCAGAAATAGTACACTGATTATGTAGATTAGAGGATGTGTTGGGTGACTTGCATTTTTAAAGCCTTAAACCATCCCAAATAGGGAAAGATCCTTTTTTTCTTCCTGACTGCATCACAAACCCCGCCTCTCTTATAAATAGCATCTGTTTAACAGCTTGTAGTCACTTTGTTGTGCTTGCAGGAAACCATCACAGAATATTCAACCTGACCTGCATCTCTGCTTGCCAGAAAGGAAGTAGAGGAAAGTCTTAAAAGGAGTTCTGTGCTGGACGGTGAAAATGATCCTCTGGCTCGTCCTGCTGATGTCTTATGACAGCTTGAATGGAGCTGCAGCAGAAAGCTCAGAACTGGAGAGGACTGAAGGCTGCCACACCAGATGTTCTCAGGTAAAACTCATCTTCATATAAAAAAAGATTAAGCTTTTAAACACATCTGTGTCCTGTTATTATTAACTCTTACTGCTATAATTAAGTGTTTTCACTTACTAATACTTCTGCAATCTGTGTTTTATTCTGGGCTCAGTTTGAAGTGTACTTATACATCAGTTGTACTTTCGATACTTGCTTCTATGAATCCTGGGCTTTTAAGATAAGCTTGTAAAGTTGTGATGATCTTTTAAGGTGAGCAGGAGTGAAAGCAGAGTTGTAAAGTTAACGTTTGATGCTTCATGACTCATGCAGTGAGTCATGAAGGTATTCCAATAAGAATAAGAGCGGCAAATCATCTGATGCTTTTGTTGTAAAAGGAAACAAACCATAGGTGGGTATGCTCTTTGTGTTTGGTCTTTTTGTCCTCTCATATTAAATGTGTTGCATCAAAGACACATTTTTATATCTAAGTTTTTTCAGCTGCACAAAAGTATCAGAGGATAACATTTAATTTCTGTTGATTCTATTGATGTAACTGGCAGCAGTTTAAATTCAAGCATTTTTACCATCTGAGAAATTTATAACCATGATTTTTTTATCCTATTACATGTTTTCTAACCACAAATCGCTGTCTGACACATCCAGACTACACTCAAAAAACAAATCAAAATGTTTGCATTGGATTTACTTAAATATATTCTGTCAACAGGTTCTACTCAACTGAATTAGGTAAAGCTAAAGCAATTTTTTCACTTACTTAATAAGTTAACGTGAAGTAATTGTTAGATTTACTCAATTCAGTTGAGTAGATGAAAACGTTTTCTTTTTTTTTAGTGTAAACTAAATGCACAATCTACCTGAAGAGTTTTATCTGTGTTTTTTTTTTATTTTTGACAAACATTTCTCTGCATATAACCCTAGTTTGATCACTTATTATTTTAATCAAATTTAATGAAAATATTTCAATATCCAGCTTAAAAAATTGCAGAAAAAAGTTAAACCCCAAGCATTTTTCATAAAAAAAGGCTGTTTCCTTTATTGTGCAAACGACAACAACGTCCGACTGCATCGTTTTGACAGCTGTACACATTATCACTCAGGAACGACGATGAAATTTGATTGAATATTATCCACATCACATCATTTCTGGCTCCAGGTTATTTTGGAAACAAGCCCAGAAAAATGTGACAGATGCAGTGAAACGTGCAGTTCGTGCATCTCAGTGAGGAATAAGGTTAATGATAACTTTTTTTTTAAAGGGGGACGCTGCACAAATAACTCACAAATAGAATACAATACAATATATCAAGCCACGCCCACACATTTATCTTGTTGTCACTCGCAGCCGACGGCAAAAGGCGATGATATTTTTGCCTGACTAGCAAAGCCTAGCCTGTAGCAAAACTACATCATGGACCAGTGGACAGATTATGAGATTCTCAGAAAGTAATCCTTGGTTTCACATTAAGTTAACTTTTGACATAATGGCTACCTTAGTTAAGCTAATTTAGCAAATGCAAAAATGACTAAAAGTCAGGGCAGTTTATGAATATTGAGCTAAAATTCAGCGTGGTAATAGCTGACTGTCCTCTGCAACATATATTCTGAGCATGATGTCTTATGTTTATAACTCTGTTAGCGAAATATCTCACTAGAAGAATTTTAAGGATGGTTTAAAGGTGGTTACCACAGCTAACTGACCATGAGAAACCCTAAAATAATGATATTTAAGAAAAGTTTTACACTATTCAGCTAAGACTGGGTGTGGTGGCTTGTGCCTGAAATGTTTTGAGCACTACATATTGCACAATGTTTTTCCTTGGGTTTAAAGAGCAATAAGGATGTAGAAAACTCTTTTCCTCCTCCTAAGTCAGCTACCTTTGTACCCTTTGCTAAAGCTGAAATTTTAACAAATTTGTTTTTTTTTTCTTCCTGCAGGGACTTCACTGCAAGACCAAGCCATACTGTAAGCATGATCACACACTGCAGTGACACATTCACAACCAGCAAAACAAGTTCCTTACATGGAACACATCCCCTGTTATTTGCAGTCATCCCTTTTTTACATCTGCCATGTTGAAGAACTACATTAAAAGCTAATTGTACAACCACATAAAGAACTTCATGTTGCTTTAGGCGCTAAGAAAACATAATTAACATTTGATGGTCATGAAGTGTCACACCTTTTGTAGTATTAGAAAATTTTAGGGTGCAACTGACCTTTATGCAGACCTTGCCAAACAAAGCATCAATGAAAACACATATCAGTGCTTAGAACAATGGTGTCCATGTTTTACACATTTCTCTGCCTTGACACACCTGGTTTAAAGATGAGAGACATGTTGAGGGTGACATCTGAAACATACAGGATAGCAGCCCTCAAGGACGTAGTTTGGCATCAGAGATGGTGGCATTGTTTTATTTCAGCACCGTGAGAAGAAAAGCTGTTTTAATTTCTCAAGGTGCAAACAATTTCTTCCCTATTTTAAAAACCTCTGGGACTATTTTAATATGAATATTATTGCTTGACATTGAAACGTTCCAAAAGCGTTTACAATTTAGTTTTGTTCTTTATCTGAAGCATCTTGTTCTCGTCTTATCTTGGACAGATTGGTTTCCTCCTGCCTGCCAGAACCCGACCGAAGGTCTCAACTCCTCCATGTTCCACAACGTGAGCGTCTCCACCGTCATGAGGTGTGAGGAGAAGCAGAAGTGCTCGCTGCAGCTGAGGGTGCAAACTGTTTTCCAACTTTCTGGTGGGTAAATGAGATGGTTTTAAAATAAAAATAAAATACTAAGTTAGGATTTAGAATGCAGGACAGTGCGAAACGCTAACCAAAATTATCACAATACTAGCTAAAAGTAGCTAAAACTAGTTACAAGTTAAAAAAGCAAAGGCTTATCTAAAAGTAGCTAAAGGTTAGTTGAAGGCCTAAAGTAGCCAAAGGCAAGGACAAAGCTAAAACCCTAGTCAAAAACAGCAAAATACTAGCCAAAGTAGCAAAACACTAGCTAAAAGGAGCACAAAACTTGTAAAAAATTAGAAAGCAAATTGTTAGCTATTAGTAGCAAGAGACTAGTTAGATGCCGGAATTTACACAAGGCAAGTTAAAAGCGAAAGGCAGTTAAATGCTAATTAAAAGCAGCAAAACACTAGCTAAAAGATCCAAAAACTACTTAAGTTCAAAAAAGCAAAGGGTTAGCTAAATGTAGCAAGAGGCTAGTTAGAAGCTAAAAACTATGCTAACTGAAATCAGCAAAAGGCTTGCCAAAAGTAACAAATCACTACCTTAAAGAAACAAAAAAATAGTTGAACGTTACAAAATCAAAGTATTAGCTGAAAGTAGCTAGAGGCTAGTTAAAGGTTAAAAGCAGCAAAACACTAGCCAAAATATTAGTTAAACCCCACCAAAAGCTAAATGCTAGACAAAAACTGCAACAGGTTAGCTAAAAGCCATTAAATAGCAGCTAGGAATTAAAAGTAGCAAAACATGAGCTAAAAGCTTCAAATGGCTAAGTAAAAGTAGCAAAAGGCTAACTTAAAGGATCGAATTGGGAGCCAGAAACTAAAAGTTGCAAAGGTCTAGATAAAAATGCAAAAGTCTATCTAAAAGCAGCAAAAGGTTAGCTAAATAAATGGCTAAGTTAAAGTAGTGAAAGGTTAGCTGAGAACTAAAGTATCAAATTGGTAACTAGAAACACAGTTACAAAAGACTAGTTAAAGTAGCAAAAGTCTAGCTAAATGTAACATAGGTCTAGCTGGGAGGTATTTGTAGCCGAAGGCTAGCTAAAGGCTAATCCTCTTTGTGGGAGGAATATGTTAAGTATTGCACATGTAGCACAAACAGTGGTGGTGCTAAAAGGAGATCCTGAACAGCTTTTTGTTATAATTCCATTTGTCAGAAGAGTTCTTTCATTACTACAGATTACCTGTGATCTCAGCTTAGATGACTGTTGTTGTAGTTTCCTGTTGCCTGTATCGAGACAATAAATAGAAAATTAAGCTTTGACATAACAAAAAGACTTGCTTTAACATGCAGGGTTCAGGAAGATGCTTTTGAAGGAAATCCTCAAAAGTTCAGGGAGAAGACGCACAAAGCTTTCAGTTAGAGCATTTAAACTCCACACAAAGATTAACCTGTTAACCGTGCATGGATGGTGTTTGAACATTAAGAAACACTTCTGCTTTTTAAAGTTGTGCACTCACTGGAACAAGGATGGGAAGATTGTTTGCATGTATAATCCGGTTGTTGCATTTTCTTTACGTTAAACATCTAGGTGTGCCGTGTTACTTTAATGGCAGCTATGACGATTCAGTGTAAAAGTATATCTGTAGCTGTTTTTTGTGGACTGAATCATAAAGTCTGAACTGTGAGAGAACTTTGCATCCAGCAAGGAGACGTTAAAGCTTTAATAACTCAAGCAGGAAGCTTTAAAAGCAGATTTTTAGGTCTGGGGAAGCGAGTAAGGTTTGATGACGCATTTAAACACGTTAATTCTCGTTGTTCAAACTTGTCTTCATAATCAAAACTTCAGCGTTTGCATTTTTAATTAATTGATTAGATTCACATTAAAAACAACCGGTGCAGATCCTTACTTCTGTATGGAATTCTGAGCCAACATCGTAGAGTTCCTCAATCATTGGTTAGAGAGGGGAAATCCCTTCTGTCCTAACTGAGACTGTAGCTTAATTATTTATCAACTTATCACAAACTCTTCCTTCTTTGACAGACATTTTCCATTACAGCAGACCGCCAGCCTGTGAAGAGTTGCTGTTTTACAAGCTGTTAGCGCGAGCTGCTTTCTAACTGATTTTGTTGTTTTTTACTTTTGTATTCCTGCTGCAGAGTCGATCCACGGCGTGACCGTTTGCACCACCAGTGCAGGAATGATGGCAAACTGCCAAACCATCGTCTTCACAAAATCATCAAGAAGAAAACTGTCCGGATTTCTGGTAATGTCAATTAAAATGAGCTGTTTTGCAGCTTATTTAAGTATGACATCACAATGTTTTTCTTTTCCCTCCTCATTGTGTCGCGTGAGCTTATTCATATTTAAAATGCCTCCAGCTGTTTTTACTGGCTGTTGTGGTTATTAAACCGTTTTGTTATTTGTTTTTTTTTTTTCCCCTCCCATTTTTGTTCCTTTTTTTATATTTAGGTAACAGTTGAGAACGATTGCACTGAAGTGTCTGCAAATCAACAACTGCAAGTGACCGTAAAAACAATGCCAAATTACTGCAACCTTTCTTGGACGAGCACCTATTACACTCCTGGTAAGAATGAACACTGTCAGTAAACAAAGAAAAAAAAAACACACACTTTTAAAGCTAACGGCCCATGTGGAAACACGTCATATATTTTTTGCAACTTTCTCAAAAAAAAAACTTCCTCAATGACAACACTGTGAGCTGGAAAGATTCTGTTGCATTTCCAAAATATGAGAAGCGGGAGGGTGCATGAGTCATCCAGGAACTTCAAAAAGGACCAAAAAAGGCAGACATTTCTTGAAGGAATGTGTTTTGCCCATCTGCCTGTCATTTCAGGTCAAAATCAACTTGTGTTGACAAAAAGTGGCGCTCAGACCGCCTTACTTGTTTTATTTATTTACTCATATGCAACACAAGTAAAATTCAGAGTAAACCTCAAAACCCTTTGAGTAATTTTTATTGTAAATTAAACAATTAAAAAATGCATTACTTTTTAATCACTTTGAAGAAAAATGAACACAGCAGTGTCTGTATTTTTCCATACAAAATCCAAATATTTATAGCATAAATGGGAAAATCTTTAGGGTTTATCATTCCTGTAAATTAGATTATTTATTTGTTTAACACCGGTTTCCTAGAACTGCTTCACGTCTGGGTTGCGTGTGAACAGGATGATCATTCGGATCAAGTCGGAATAAGGTTGGAGGATTGAGCTGGCCACGCCGTAACTTTAATTTCGTTGGTCCGGAACCAAGATGTCGCTCACTTAATGGTGTTTTTGGTGGTTGAAATGCCTATTTTGAGGTGATTTCCTCTTCAACGTGAGACTTCATGACCTCTTCAAGTATTTTGATATATGCAAACTGATCCATAATCCCTTGTTGGGGGTAAATAGAGGATCTTCTGACAAGCTGTCTGCAGCCTTTGGACACTTCTAGTATTTCGACACAACTGTGCATATTTGATGTCGCGTTTCATCAAACTTTTACGTCACTTAAATCAAGAGAAGACCAATCCAAGTCATAATAACCTCGTCCAGTTTAAATCTTACAACTTCACATCTTCAGCTACAGAACAGCTGTTTCAATAGGTTCTTCACCCTGTTGGGGTACATTTGAAAACATTTGGAGATGTCCTGTCTCAGCTACTAGGGTTCAGTTCCCTGGATTTTAAGGTGGGTTATTTCCTCGTGTATTTTTCAAGCTTCTAAATGTTTGACGTTTCTTTACAGACTGCACAAATGAAGTTTTGAGGAAAAACGTCCCAGAATGCATCAGTGAGTACATTTTTTTTTCTTGTTTTTTACACACTTTATGTCCCAAATGTTCATTTTGTCCTTTATTATTCTACTGAAATAGTTTCACATTTGTTTCCATCACCTGGTTTTAAGCGTGTAATCTTGGTTGCATGGAGCCTAAATAACAGGAAAAGATGATGCTGTTGCTAACACAGAAAAAAAGAAAAGAAAAAAGAACTTTCTAGTATAAGACAAACAAAACCAGCTGCCTTGGTCCATTACCATATGACACAACAGGCTTCTTAATTTGTTTTTTAGTTGGGTGGGTTACAACTATGCTTTCATGGGGATGAAGATGGTGGAACACCCAGAGGCATGAAGGGAAAAAAACTCAAGCTGTGACGTTACAAATGGCAAGTCCAAAGGTTCAAAACACCACACAGAGACAAGACAGAACTTGACTTGGCTCCGTTAGACTTTTACGTGGTGAAGAACAAAGACAATGTGTGACTGATGACAAACAGAAGGTGTGACCAAGCTGAGCAGAAATCAGTAATAGGGGTCTGGAACAAAGGTGAGGGAGTAAGACCAATAAACCAGGAAACAATACATAAAACAAAAGTAATAAAACTCTGATTTTATGAATAAAAACAGAATTACAAATTAAAATATTAAACATTTGTTTTCATTATTAGATCCTAAAAGTTAAATGAAACAGCTGTGTTGCAAGCTGTTGCTTTATTTCAGCGTTTTTATTTGCAGTTTGAATTTGTTGTTTTTTTGTTTTTTTTAAACTTTGACCAGGCATGATTCTCAAAAATGTCATTACAAACTGCATCAGGTCACTTACTGAAAATATCTTTAAAAAATTTGACCTTTACTTGAAAGGGCAGGGCAGTGCTATCATTTCGACAAGAAATGCACACACACCCTGCGGAGGAATCAGGTGGAGTTGAACCATTGTTTTTTTACATTTTTTTTCCCCCACACTCGTAAACAGGCTGCTTTGAATAAATCTATAAAGTCACAATGACAATAACGATTGTTGTATCTTAAATCAAAACGTGCGTTTCATGAAGATTTGAAGAAATTCTGATAGGTTTTTCTCTTTAGCCGGACACCTGGCTTACGACGTGAACCCCGACAGGAAGGAGCTGAAGGTCCACGTGTCCGACATGCTTGAGGGTCAAGACTATCATCTCCGTCTCTGCCTCAAGGATTTCATCTGCCTGGGCACAGGAGTTCATACTCTGGTTAGACCCCCTGTTTGATTAAATTCTGCTTCACTCTCATTGGTGTTGGCTGATTTCTCCTTACCGTACCGCACCCTCTTTTAAACTAATGACAAAGCATTTTTTAAAGAAATTTTAGACCGCCCACATGGTGACTCATGGCTCTATTTAGACTGTGAGTCTGAGGAAATGGGAAGCTGTTTAAACTCAAGTTCAATCCATGTTTGTCTTTTTGTTTCAGATAAAAAAGGAGCAATCCCTCAAGAGCGCCGTTCTTCCGTACCCCCGGCCTTTGCCCTGCCTTTGCATCGAGGTTCTGTTTAGTTTATGGTGCAAGTATTAGTAATAATTTATGTGGAAGGGAAACAAAGCTCTCATACTCCTCCTTATACTTTCTAGGGTTGGTCAGCAGTGACAGATGCCCCCAGAGTCCAGGTCTGCCCATTCAAAGACCGTAAGTACAACGAAAAAAATAATTACGTAATGTCTTTGGTAAAAAACTGGTATCTTATCACGTCGGCTCTAAAGATTGTAGTTTTCCTTCCCGACAGGTCAGGAGGAACTGTGGTTTGGAATTACTTTTGACCCACTGGAGGAGACATTGATGTGGGAGCCTGAATGTCAGGTCACAGCTGTGGTCGTGCTGTGTCAGAAAAAGGAGGATGGGAGCTGCGTGGATCTGCCTCACTCATCGCAGAATGTTAGCAGAAAAAAGGTACAAAAAGAATCACCCTTTATTACGTCAAACAGTGAGCCACCCTTAAAAGGAAGTAAGGCTGGTGTCTTTTTTAAGTCCTAGATTAGTCACAGCTCCTTATAGATTACCTCCTGGTGACATTTTATCCACTAGAAGACGATATCAGGGGTCTAGAAAGAATCAATGTCGTGGTTCTGAAGGTGAAAAATATTTAGTTTCCCTTACGTAAATACGGCTTATGTTCAAACACAATACACTATCAAATTCCTGCTTGCATCCCTCACACCGCAAATGATGTTGAAATGTGTAATTTTCCGTTTTGCAAAACAGTGGATCAGCTGAATTTAACTAAACTTTCCTGTGTTCCATGAACTCAAAGTAAAACCCAAACTTTTGTTTATTTAATCAAGTGATGTGAAGCAGGGACAAATAATCCTCGCTGGCTTCCAGCCCAGGCCTCGTCACTTGAGAAGGGAATTCTGTGTTAAACTAAAAATAGCTTGTGACGCAGGTGATCTTCCACCGAAAAAAACTGAACAAAGTGGCTCAGTTCTTGTTTTTAACACAAACGTTTCGTCACCGTTTGTTTTATCGGTTAAAAAAATTAATTTGAAAAAAAAAACGTTCCTTTTTTTCTTTTCAGGTGACGTTTGCAGCGGTTGATCCCCACCCTCAGATGTGCATGAAGGTAAGGATCATTTCTCCCCATTGGGCATTAAACACAAGAGAAATAAATGATGTCATGGTTTGATGTCACTCTTCCAGTTTCACCAGAACCTTTATGCATGATTTGATAAAGATAATTCTAGCATAGATAAATGCTGAGGATGACTGACTCAGACACTACCACACAAAATTAGCTGAGTCATTGCCAACCAACTGCTTAATTAACTTTATTTTATAGAAACATTTTATACTAAATTTTAAAGGCTTTGCACATAAAGCTACAAGCTATCTAAGTTAGCTGCCTGCGGGGAAAATGATGAGGCCTCGGATCATTTTGACCTAAGAGCAGCAGAAGGGTTAATGTTAGTTTGACTCTGAATCTGCTGGTGTTTCTACATCTTTTTAATTAACACGCATCAATAAAAGTGCTCAAAATGTAGCATATACAGGGTAAATTTTGCAGGTGGTTGTATGTTGTAACTTTTGAGCAACGCCAGATTCAGGGATGGGAGTAATTACATGTAAGATCACTCTTCTTTTTATAATGAAGTCAATTATTTCCTGCGTGATGAAGGGTCAAGGTAATGTTTCTCGAAAACAAAGGAGTTTTTTAGGTATATCGGGAATTTATTAGGGGAAAGCTGGTCAACACGTGTTCATCATTAGGTGTAATGCAGTGGTTTTACTCGACCATGGGGCTGAGGTGGAAGGTAAATCTTTCCATTGACCAAATTATCAAACCTATTTTCTCCACTTTAATCACTGGCCAGCAGCTCTGTCTTCTTTAAAAAAACAAGGCTGTGAGTAAAAGCAGATCAGCTTTGGCTATACAAAACTTCTAATGAGTTGTTTTATTATTGCACAATGTTAAAGAACTGCTGCATAAAACACAGTTAATATGATTATTTTTATTTTTTCAGTTTTCTCTAGAATCCCAGTTCTGGATCCGGTGTCCCTTTGTGGACAGGCTGAAAGGTAAAGTGTTTTCCTTCATGTGTTTACACTCATAAAAACAGGCAATCCTGCTACGGCAGAGTTGGTTACACTATAAAGATAAGAGAGTTTTTATGTAATACGATGTGCAGCTGCTCACGATAAATATTTTCCAGCCTGGAACGTGGTCACGACGAGCCAACAAGGACACGAAAAGCTGCAGTTGGTGTCTCAGATCACGGCAAGGTTTTCCCTCGGGCTGTGTGCCGACTCAGAGTGCAAGACCCCCAAAACACACACGGTGCACGTAGTAGGTATCACCCATCAGCCTCAGAGATTTAAGCAATAATCATTGTCAGCGTGTGTGCAAACGTGACTGCTAAACAGAAAAGCTGTATGTAAATAATGACCTCTTGCTCTTTTGAGTGAACTTTTAATAGGGAACATGCAACAAGGAAGTGTTTGTTTTACTTTGTTTGTTTTCTCTTAGTTGCCATAGGTAACAAAGCCTCACATATTGTTGCTTTTATCAAAATCCGAGCAATAAAAGAAAAAAGGAGGACATCTTTAACATCATGTTAGAATGTGTCTTTGCCAACACACTGGCCAAAACCCATCGTGCAACAAGCTTTCCTGTGCAGGAAGTCGTTCCGCCGTGACTTTGTTTTGTCAGAGTAGTCATCATTCAGACATCTTTCTCCTGAACTGTGACAGCTGATTTAACGAGATGTAGGTCGAGCAAAAAAATGAGGAAATGGGGAAAATGCTGAGCGCTGAGTCACTCTGCTGATATTGAAGCTGAAACTGACTTGCAGATACTAGCATAAAGGAGCAGAAAAGAAGATAAAATAACCTTAAAAGGAGCAAAACGTAGCTCATAGCTAAAATAACAAAACACCACGTAAAAGTAGTAAAATACTAACTAAAAATAACATCAAAAAACAAAAATACAGCAAGTATGAAGAAGCAGATTTCAAATAGATTAATGCTTTGGGGAAAAATGAACTTGACTATAATGTATGTCAATAGGGAATCTTTTATTAACAGTAAATAAAGTTAATTTCAATAATATAAAAGCTACAGATCCCAAAGGTCATAGCTTGAACGTTCTGTATGAACTGAACATTTTAACATTTTGAAGTATACAGAAACTGTTTCGGGTCCAACAATGCATGCGAGTAAGGATGAAGAATAAAGAGAAACAGGATCACTATAAACAAAAAACTTACTAAATTTAAATTGTGACGTCTTCCTATTTAACTGCAGGAAATAACCAAAAAAAATATTTCTGTGTTTGTCAGGAGAAGCAGAAAGCCGTTGATCTGAACCTGACAGGGGTAAAATGTGGTTCATGTCTACAGGTACTTTGATGTATTTTGTTTTTTTAAAGCTCTTTTATCTTTTGTTTTCAGTCAAACCCTTAACTTTGAATCATCCCGTTGTGTTTGTGCAGGTGAAGAGGCTCGACGTGAAGTACGCTCCCACCGTAATTCAGTGCTTCGAGCCCTGCGGTAAGTTTTTGTTACCGTAGGTTCAAAGGATTTTTGTTTTTTTTTGTGCAGCCTGACTTATGAAATGACTAATGTTGAGCATCAAATGAATGTTTCAGATGTCTGACAAATGTCTTTTATTTGAATTCATATAAAAACAAAATCAAGTTCTGTTTTGCCTGCAGGTTTAAAATAGAGCAGTTACATATAAACATACTGAACAGAACAGAATTGTCATTTTTGACATCCTTATAAACACAGATTGATTGAGTATATCCAGTAGGGATAGGTTGGAGAGGTTATACCCACGCTTTGCTCTGTTGATAATAAGTCATGCAGCTCAGTCCAAACAAACAAAATGAAATTGAATATAAACGCATATTTTTTGTCTTGTTTTCCTTTACAGCTTCCAAATCTACTGCTGCCTCCTTGAACTTGACGTGGCTCATTCTACCGACTGCTGTTTGCCTCTCTGGCATCATCATCATCACTTTGGCTTTCCACGTACTGTTAACAGGTATTTACAGCACTCCTTAATGGAATGCATATCACCCGCCACCACTTTAGACCAAACAGACTAAAATCCTTTTAACGTCAGAGGGTGGGTGGGCGTTTCTGGTCAAACCTTTTAAATGATCTGTTATCTGGTGTTGAGGATGAGTCTCAGCTATTACCACACCAAATTGTAGCCCAGTATCTGTATAATGTGCTGTGCTATGCTCATCTTTGTGTTTGCCAAGTTGTGGTGGCCATGTCCTTCCTGTGGTTTGTTAGTAAAGCTCAGGGTAGATTCTAAGGCTCACTGTCATCCACAAACGCTGAATTTGAGCTTATTTCTTTCCACTTTCACAGATTTTAATCATTCTTTTGACGTTCCGTGTTCACTTTGTTTGAACCTAGCACACATGCTAGTGATTAAAGCCCAGTTCTTGTTTCAACCATTCAAACTCCATGATTGCATGTTCCCCATGACTTCGGCATGTTTCAGTTTCCTCACAAGACAGTTCTGTATACCTTCATCCACTGGCAACATGTTTGTTCTGACTCTGGCCTCTAAGATAAACAAGCGGACTGATCAGCAACTAATATTTGCCTGTATTTAGGTCACAAAATTTGAATAAAATAATGTAATCCTGTTTCCTTATTTGTTTTGTCCTGGTTCTATTTTAGTGCACCAGAGGAGGAAACAGAAAAAAAGAGGCGTCTGTGCATCAGGAAAACAAACAGGTACTATCTTGTTTGTTTAATTTGTGGCTTATAAATTAAATAAACAAACAAAACAAAGAAGTTTCAGCTGAAACTGTCTCTGCTGCTGTAGATCCCGCTCTCGACTCGGTGGTCTCAACATTGCAAAGTCAGCAGACACTCACCGGGAGAGTTCTGGTTCTGGATTCACCTCAGTGTGGAAACGAGAAGGCCAACCTGATCTCCTAACTGACCCCCCTCCAGAATGGTGCTCTATAGTCCAGAAACACTCCTTGCATAGTTCAGTATATATAAAAATGTTACAAAAACACAAGTTCTCTTTTTTTATATTCCTTCACATGTTTTGACAAATATTTTAATTGCATGTTGCACTGTAGAAATGCTGATTAGTGTGCTTGATAGAGATAGACGCTGCTTTTTATATACATATATATATATATATATATATATATACATATATAAAATAATATTTGTGTTGTCTGTATTTGGGAAAGTGTTTTAAATAATAATTGTGGTAAAATATTCGTCCAGTATGAATATTGTTCTTATTTAAAGGTTTATTTTCAATAAAAAACATTAAAAAACAAAATGTTCTCATAAAATTGCCTTTGTGTAAAATACGTACATAGGTGGGCATAGAAAACCAAAACGTTAGCTTTGCTAACCGCTAACCCCTATGGCCAAACTGCTAAATGGGTATGGAAATTAGCAGAAGCTAATGCTAACTGATAACCACTAATTAATTAATCCATCATGATGAAACTAAACTGAATTACTAAATCTCCCATAATGCTTTAGGGCATTTCTCCAGCCAAAATCACCCTTTCTGACCATAAAACAAGCATTCAACTTCACACACAGGTGGACACAAAATGATAAAGATTCCACACGCACACATGACGCAGGTGTGTCCTGCTCCGCGTGTGAGGGTATGGTCATTTTTGTTTTCATTAGAGAACTTATATTATAGTGAGCAGACCTATCTGAAGCTAGTTCTGCTAACGGTTTCCAAAAGCGGCAACTAATCCATTAAACAAGTAGCTTCGCTGCTAGCGGATTAGCAGAACTGTGCCCATCACTGTATGAATTTTATCAATCCCTGTTCGAATATTGAACTGAATAGCGTGGTAGAAGCAGCATAGTTTTTATATTCTAACAGATTTTGCGAAATATAAATATAAAATTTGGGCTGTATTTTCACTTTGTAAAAAGTTCAGTCCCAGTTGAGGGATCCTGAATTTGATCTGCGGTATTTACACTCATATTTCTTATATCAGATGTTTAATTTACAAGGAAGTTTTAGTTACACATATTGTGACCAGAATGAAAGTAAACAATAGCTTATGACTGATGACTTTAATAAGTGATGACTCATCAGCACAGCTTACCAAACTGGTCCTGATGACTGTATTAGGTAACTTTATCTTTTGGGAAATGAACTTTAAACTTTAACACTTCTGTAATTTTACACTTTTTCAGACATGATAATTTTAAATTTTGAGTCTTTGTGCACCATTTGCCCTCAGAAGTTGTCTAATACTTGTCTAATAAAAATAAGCTAAAATATATAGATTTATTTATTTATTTTTGCAGTAGATATTTTTTTTCATCAACAATAAATAAAAAGGTCTGAATTTAAATTAGTCTGTGGTAATTTACCAGACATGTTCTCTGATGGGTGTAACTTTTTTTTACAGTAGTTTAGAACTTGAAACAAATATTTTGCTTATGTGACTCTGCTGTCATCACCTCTTTCTGTCAGATTTTTGCCTGAAGCTCTTTCTAACAAAAGCTTTAATAACACCTCATGTCTGGTCGAACTCCCACACAAACACGATGTCTGCTGGACACGTTGGCTGAAACACATGGGTGGAATTGTTTCTTATTGAAATAACATCATTGTCATCTGAAATTACCAAAGGGTGTCATTAAACAGTAGACGTATTTTAAATCTATTTTAAGGTGTAGCTTGAGGAAGTACAAACAAAAGAAGAGAGAATTTGGATAATTTTTGCTCAAAGGCAACAGATTAAAAGCTCGGGTGTCACCACAACAAGAACAAACACATGGTGAAAATCACTTCATGGGTTCAAGACAAGTTGTCCTGAACGCAGTGAAAAAACTAACCAAATGTTGTTTGCAACAGGCTAAACAGCAGGAAAACCACCTGATTATTGCGACACAGATCAAAAACCTGGATTTATACTGAATGGGGAAACAAAGAAAGAGCAACATACTAATTTATTAAAGTGGTACGATCAGATATGTAAGAGCTTTGAGGTGTTGAGATTGGTTTCAGGGATATCCTTGCAGGATTCGGTATTAATGAGGGCCCTTGTTTGCTTGAACGTTTTGGTCACATTCCAAAAATAAAGGTTACAAAACAAAACCCACTGATGTTTTGCTTTGCCTGAGAAGCCTCGTTAGTACTTAATTTCATGTAGATTAACCAGGAAATACTTGTCCCTCACAATGGAGAGTCATTAGGCTCTTTGTTTGCCTGGATCACGGGAGAAATGTCTTGATCACATGCATGAAGCTGTGAATTGGGGTTGTGTCCCCCTCTCTGTCCAAAATATGAACATATTGGTCCTCAGCAAAGTGTCCCCTATCTTTGAGATGTAGGTGGGTCACTGAGTCTAGTCCTGATGCAGTAGCTCTCCTGTGTTGAGCCATGCATCTGTGGTGAAGTTTAGTTTCTCCAATAAAGAGGCACACCACTCAGCTTGTGGTGGGGAGTTCTGTCTTTAAGACCAGCCAAAATGTATCGGATTCTTTGTGTTTGGAGGAAATGAGATACTCCAGCATAATATGGGATGATGTTTTTGCATGTTTTTTGGATTCGACAAAAGACCAGTTAGGATATCTACAGGTTTGGAGAGCATCTTTGACATGTTTCTGTTCCTTGTCCCTACCTTCTGTCCGAGTTCGACCTAATGGTGTGAGGTTCTGATTGTGTTCCAGTGGGTGGTGGGAGACAAAACAGAAGCTACGGATCTGTGTGAACAGGTTTCCTGTTAACGTCAGTGTGGAAGCTTCCATCTCAGTTAAAAAGATATAAATCCTTCGGTGAATGGTACAGATCCGGTAGACTTTATATTATACTATATCAAACTATTATCAAAGTAAAGGAGTGGTGCGTGAACTTATAAAAAAAACAGATCTTCACAATCAACTGGTCTAAGTCTATTTCAGTTGGTTTAACAGGAGTTTTCTTGCTTCATGGGCCAACCTTGCAAGGCTTGTTAAGAGTTAGGTACTACAAGTGAGCATAAATTAATTAATTCCAGTTTTTAGGGTGCTAAATGTTAGCTTAGCGAGGCCTCAGCCGAAGTCTCACTCTCGGATTTGCACATTTGGCGGGAAACATGTTAACATCCTAATTTTCCCTAAACAGTTTCCTCAACAATTTACCGTCCTGCCCACTTCTTCCTCTGTCTGGAAATGATAACCACTTGTTTTGCATATGATAGGCAAATGAGACAGCTTAAAAAAGAGCAGCTAAAAGAACAGAAGCCTCTTTATACCAATGTTTGTCGGACATGCAAGAGTACACAATCCAATCTGGTTACCACTGTAGCATTTCACATTAGCTTCAAGGAACTGTTACCATAATACTTTGAATAGGTGACTGTCTTCATTCAGGTGACTATAAACACATTTCCTTGTTAGATTAGTTTTTAAAATTGCAGCAACTTAGCATATAAAATATCAGGTTAGTCAAATAAAAGCAAAAGAAAACAGTGTTGTCTTTGAAAATGCTGCCCGGAGTAAACGGGGAATGAAACACGCTCTGTTTTTGCTTTTTTACCACAGAAATTTGTGGAGAGAAAAAGATAAAGCTGTGAGTGTTAACAGTGCAGCTTCAGGGAAGACTTCCTCATACAAATTATGAAATATTCCAGTATTTGTTTAAGGAAAATATAACAGAGATTTATTTCTTACGATATTTTTTTTATCTGGGTTGTCATTTGTGTTTTATTACTAAAACTTCCCATGTTTAAGAAATAAATCCATTTAATCAGTGATGAAGACAGAACTTAAAGAGACATCTGAGCTCTAATCTAATCTTACTTTTCACTTTAGCTTGATTAAATCTCAAAAACTATCGTAATTCCAATAATTTCCTGGAAGCTTCATAAAAATACTTCTACAAGGTGGAAAATTATGAAACTCAGATTTAAAACAATGGTGGGAATTTTTGTTTATGACATCCAGTCCTTTGTATCAGACTTGATAACTTAAACAATGAAGACTTTTAGATTTATGTTTTATATAAGTCTGTCTCAGTGTATAAACACGAGGTAAATTAGCAATGCAAGTAACTTTCTTCTTGTATTTAGGTCAAATTAAAACACACCAAATGAGCCATAAACTATATTATCATTATAAAACACTTAAGTCTGTTCAGATCTTTTGAACTGGTCTTCTGTAAAAAAGTTACACTTAATTTCTTGTAGCTCGCTGCTTATATGAACTCAGTTTGGAGCAATAAACTTTAAAGTAAGATAACATGATCATTGTCTGTACATTTAAAAGAATCCTGTTTCCCCAGCTCATAACAGAAACATTAAAATGTACAAAAGGACAATAAAAAACAGCTCAACAACAATATAAAAGACATAAGGTGGAACTTGACGTCAAAGCGTCGATTAGGATGCCTCAAGCACAACTTTGTGCAGACAAACCATTGTACTGGAGATGTGTCAATGGAAACATCCATCCATCTATCAGTTCTTCATCCATCCATCAGTTCTTCATCCATCCATCCTCATTCTAGCAACTTCATCCTCAGCTGTGAACCACTCCAATGAGAGATCACAACATGATGACGCCAACAGGACCACATCGTGCAAATAGCAACTCCCCGAAATGACAACAAAAATGTTGGTGGTAAACCCTTATTTGCCACAATCTGGGCCCTTACCCTTGCCCTTACCCCCACCCCCCAGCTGTGCCCTGGGCTCCTTAAATGACAGCTCTCTGCTCTACATGTGCGATAGAGGAAAATGCACAAGTTTAGTTCCCCACTGAGGGACAGTAAATGTTATTTAAAAAAACTGGAGCCGGAGCAAACGGTGCTTAAATGACCCTGATTGGAGTTGGAATGAAACCCTTAACCCCACCATTGTCATCTGGGTTACGTTTTCTACTAATTTCAGAATACAAAACAAAAAACACTTGAAAGATAACTTCAGATAAATGTCCAGGAAACGTCAAAAGAATTCCTTTGGGCAAGTTAAAAACGAAGCAAACTGAGGTTTCATATCAAAAACCTGGAAACTCCTTCATGACACGATTACATCAGCTAAGATTGTATTTTTTATGGTTTTTTTCAATCACTGTCCTCTTTGAATGACCTTTCTGGGACTAAAGGTATATTCAGTTGTTCTAAGAAGCTCTAAATTTATCTTTCATCCGTTTCAGACGTTGCTCTGAGTTTGGAGATTTGAGGAAGTTTGTTGACAACATCTAACCTGTCAGGATCTGTATCTTTTTTGGATTACTCACCTTTTGTTATCGTGTTTGTTGTGTGATTCTTCTGTCGGGTTCTGTTCCTCTGTGCTTCCCTGTGCCACCAGTTCTTCTCTTAATACTTTTCAGCAGTCAGTTCCCTCTCTTGTATCTTGCTACGCCCACCTACACCTGTTCCCTATTCCCATTAGTATCAGCTCCTCATTAGTCTTCCCAGCTTCTTGTTGGTAATATATATCTTTAATTAGTACCCAGGTTCCTTGTGTTCAGTCAGCATTCCTGGTTCCAACCTCTATGACATAACCAATCTGTGATGTCACTTAAAAACGTTGAAATAAATTCAAACCTGTGCGAGCAGCACTATAATTGGTGTTTTGTTGTTTTGTTTTTTTTTTTACAATCATTCACTAGGAAGTCTTGTCTTCCAAGATCTTTAAGACTTCTTGGAGCCTAAGCTCAAGTTTATTTATCTAGTCAGTGACATGAGGTGTTCAGTGACGGAGCAAACCTGTCTGTAGTTTGTGTTTCAGCTGAAACAGTTTAAAACAGTTTTTTTTTCTAATTCCTGTTTGCTTTGGTTCATTTATAAACTTCAGCTCATGTGTGAGTTTACAGTACTCAGGGCGTGTGTTCATATGATCCATTTGTTGCCAAAAAGCAAGTTTTGTAAAAAAAAAAAAAAGTAAATAACCAGTTAGTGTCAATGCAAATTTCCACACATGTATTTACCACAAATACATTTTTCACTGAATCATATAAAAACAACTTATCTCAAACTCCTGCTTCAGTTTACGATTTCTGTTTTGACATTTCTGACGTGAAAAACGAGGACTAAGTGTTTCTTCTCGCTCCTCTTATGAAAAGGCTTGCAGGGAAAAACCAAACCTCCCACTCAGAAATGTCTTGATACATCACCTCGGGCATCTTTTTCTAACCTTTAGCCTTTGTGTGTGCGTTTTGGCACTATAATAGACTGTGATCAGCTCTATCTGCTTGTCTTGTAAAAATGATGTTTTTGTGTGGGACATGTTGAAAGATGACACATTTACTGTGTTTGTACATCAACACGCATGTATCTTGTTTAGTTTGAGGTTTATTCGTGTGTGTGTGTGTGTGTGTGCGTGTGTGTGCGTGTGTATGCAGAGGTGTGTGTGACTAACTGCTGCACCAAGAATAAAAACTGCAAAGCTTTTTTAACCAACAACTTAATAGTCTCAACCTCTTGACCCCCACTTGTCCTTGGTACTGGAAGTTAGGTTATTGCTCTTCCTGTTTTCGATTTCTTTTAATTTAGTTAACTTAAAATCTGTCATTTAAACATGTTTGGTATTCCCAGAAACGTCAGAATCTTGGCTAAAAGCTTGTAAAAACATTTCTTCATCCACCAAACAGTTAAAACCTCAAGCAGCTGAATCAGAACCATTTGTACAGAAGGGAATCAACACAAATATGTAAAAGTGTTTTCATCATTTCTACTTTTTTATAGAAATGTAAGAAAAAGAAAATATTCGTCATTGTTTTATATGAATGGGATGAAAAATAAATGTGTGGGTAAACCTAATCTTTACAGGTACAAAAAAAAGGAATTATTCTTACAATTAAAGTCCAAAGGTTTTTTTTTTAAATATTGATGGTACCAACATGGTTCATTCTGTGCAGAATGACAAAACGCAGTTATTTCTTTACTAAAACCTCTCTAACTTTTCTCTAGTTCATGTTAACAACATGAATCTTTGCATAGGTAATGTCTACATGGGGATTTATAGTTTCAAATAGTTTTTATCCTTATTCACTGTATTATTAACTGTATACACTTTCTAATGCAAAAAAAAATTCAAACGAGGGAAGAAAAGTCATAATTTTTTTCTGTTTCATCCTCACTATTTCTGAAACAGCAGCAGCTGCTTTGGTATTTACACTTCTGATAAAATCTACAGTTTTAGCTTTATTTTGATACCAACACTATTTATGTAGAGTTTGTAAATGCTGAGACAATGTTTGTCTTGTATGGATTTTGAGTTGTGTTTACATTTGTATCTATTTTTTTAATTCTTGACTATAGAATTTGCTGATGATTCTTAAAATCCTGTAGCAGGTGGCCGTTCTCATGACTGCAACACAAGCCTGTTTGACATAAACCAGAGACATTGCACATTTCATTGATTTGTTTAAATGATACTTTACAGACTTGTGCTAAACTTTGCAGATGTTGATTTTTTTTTTTTTTGAACAAAGACTATTTTATTAGTTCTGCATTCAAATTCAATATTTAGCACATTAAGTCACAAACATCGGTTTCCAATACAGCCAAGCAAATCAATTGAACAGAACATCCGAACGATTCGGCGAGCTGAAGTTCCAAGGTGTCTTTTCTCCGTATATTAGTGGAATATAAAACACAGGTTACAAATGGATTACAAACATGAAATAAAGGGAAGATCTACCTCACGCAACTTTCAATTTTAGGTGTGTCATCAAAAGGTTCCACCTTTTCTTAAATACATCAGTGGACATGTTTAGTTTTGCTGTTATTTTCTCTATTGTATAAACGCTCACTGGTCTCTCTTTGCATTGATTTATAGTAGGGGGTAAAGATTTATACCAACATACTGTTATAATTTTTTGGCTACGAGTACAAGGATTCCAAACAAGTACCAGTTTTCTTTACTTAATAAATCACTCGGGAGCACTCCCAGAACAAAGACAAGGGGGTTCCATTCAATATAAATGTGTAAAATATTTGAAATTTCCTCTCTAATTCCTTCCCAGAATGTTTTAATCTTTGGACAATCCCAGAAGACATGAGTGTGATCTCCAACTAAACCACATTGTCTCCAACACAAATGGACAACGGTTTTAAAGAGAGAAACTGAGTCCAAACACTTAAGAAAATGCTTGTCTTTAATATAATGTAAATAGTTACCATGACCCTGGCATTCTTAAGCACAAGCAGCATGATAGCTCAGTGGTTAGCACTGATACCTCCCAGCAAGCAGGTCCTGTGATCAATCCCTGTATCTGACTCAGGTCTTTCTGTGTGAAGCTTGCATGGATTTTCTCCCACAAACCAAAACCATATTGCCTTCACATCCAAAACTCTCTTGCAATCTTAGTAGGATTTGATTAAGTAATATAAAATGCACCCCCTATGGTGTTTTCTTAACACGTCATTGATTAAACATATTGACAAGTCTTTATTTAAGAAAAAAATTACAAAAGTAAAAACCTTTAACATTTAAAAAAACAAATTCATCAAAAATTACAAGAATAAACTACAAAATAAACCAAAGTACTTTAATTTTATTCAGCCAAGAGGCCATCATTAGTAGATGAAATGAAAAAAGTTTTGACCAGCAGAGGGAGCTGTGAGCACATGAAGCTTCAAAAAATGAACCTTTTTTTGAACCAATTGGAATGAAAGCTTCAAGGTTTCACAAGGCTTCATGTGGCCATCACTAGGCAGAGGTGTTGGACGGCTGCTGTCAAGGTAGACATGTCAAGTTGAGGAAAATTCAGTTTGGATTTTTTTCTATTATTGATTATTACTGATAGATTCTGCTTTACAAAAATGCTCACTTGTTCCTCAGGTTTCATGCAGTTACAGTGACTCTAAAACACATTCTGTTGCGCTCTCTCATTTATTTGTATATATGTTTTTTCCTTTTCAAGCGTTCTTCTTTTAAATTATTAATAAAGTCTAGTTTCAACATCAGTCTCTTGATTCTTGACAAAACTTGCACAGTCTCAAATTATGAGTCATTTGCTGAAAATAAGAAATTCCTGGAACAGGCAGAGCAACATCTGACAGCTCATGGTCCAGCTGAAGATCTGGGTCTGATACAGTCCCTCCGATGAGTGTGAGGGTCGGTCCAGTCTACAGTCTACAGGAACCTAAATTAGAGACACTTTGATTACAAAAAA
>JARVJO010000180.1:4001171-4012260 GCA_031762555.1 Cynodonichthys magdalenae | reverse complement strand
TCTTGCCCAAGGACACAACGACTGAGACAGCTGGAATGGGGGATCGAACCAGTGACCTTCCGGTTCCAGGACGACTCCCCTAACCACTCCGCCACAGCCGCCCTATTATGTCGACTATGTAGGCATATGGTGCCTGATTTTATGCATGTGCATTCAAGATCAATTATGATGCTTTATAAGAGAATACATATTTGTTTTCATTGTGTCTTGCTGCTATGTGCAGGTCCTTTTGGCCATTTTTGACTCCATGTTGGACTCCAACCAGGGATGTTGAGCTTTCACCAGGATTCAAGATGCCCATTTGTGATGCTGATGTACTTTAGAAGGCCTGACAGCTAAACTGGTAGGACAATTACAACTAAACTAGTGCATTACTTGCAACAGTGTTAATTTTGTCAGCAAATGTTTATATGGTTTTAAATCAAAAATGTATTTTAGCTTTTAATATTTTTCAGTAATTAGTATTTGTTCTTACTTTTAGGCCCTGTTTACATGTGAACAATCTCTGAAAACATTAGTGTTTTTCTGATATTGATTGTGAAAAAGTCACAGGTTTGCATTGTAATGCTGTGAATCAACAACAGATATGACTTTAAATGTGACCCGTGCTGGCAAAATGAGTCAAAATGAGGAAATATTTCAATCCTGAGTTATTTTCAAATTCTCCATTTCAAAATCTTCCGATGATGCCTGGTTTGTTGAAAGTTGGCCATTTGTCACCTGACCTGGCAACAAGATAGTTTTGTTGACACGAGTGTCAGTTTGAAAATTTGATTTTTTATGTGTCTGGAGTACTTTACTCCTGTTTTTAGTTTTCAACATAAATACCAATAACTTTCATCAAAGGTTTAGTCAGTTTGCTTTTTTAGTTATCTTGTTTTCATCTGGGGAAGAAGGTAGTTGACAAAATACTGTGACAAAAATATTTAATCTATGAAAGTAATGCTGCTAAAAACACAGTTTGATTATTTAGCTGCAGCTCTCTTGCCAAAGTAAAAATTCCTGAACGTTTTAGGAGCTCAGACTCAAAAATCATGCCGGGTTGTGAAAGCCTTTTTTTTCTAATACCAACATAAAAAGAGAGTGTGCAAGATAAACTTAAGGTAGCTTTAAAATGAGATTTAAAAGCGAGTCTCCAGAGCAAAGGTCTTTTTGATTATAAACTTAGCTGACTCTTTACTCAATAAAGAACAGGTCATAATGTTATGGTTGATCAGTATTATAGATTATCATTGTGAAGGAAGAAATTAAAACTAAATCTTGTCACGGTCAAAGAGGATGAACCCAGGAGCAGGTAGACACGAGGAACTCAAAAATGTAATTATTTATTAAAAATAAAACAAAAAGCTGATGGGGCAGCAAACACTTACAAAAAAACTAAACGCAGGGAGACAGAGGACCGAGACTGACGGGGTAAACCATACAATAAACCAGCGGGGAGGAATGAGACCAGAGGAGTATTTATACAAACAGAGATAGGAGAGATGATGAACGACAGCTGGGGAGAAAACTAATTACTGAACAGACACAGGTGAGAGTAGATGGCAGGCTGAGACAAACTGAAGGAGAGTAAGATGTAATGGCACAGAGGGAACACACGAGGGAGACAGGGGACAAGACCTTACAAATCTCACATTCAACAATCTGTCATTTTTAAAAACAGAAATAGTTTAAGTGATTTTTGACTTCATATTAAGATTTTTCTTTGTGCTTTCACTGTAACAAACATAAATTAATGTAATCGGATCATGTTGCCCGTTTTTATCTTACTTCTGGAGGAGATGTCTTTGTTGGAGTTAAAGCTCTGCTGAATACAAACTCTGCTGTCTTTACTACAAAAGCTATGATTGGCTGAGGGGAAAAAAGAAGAATAACATAAAAATGAAATACAGAAGCTGTTTTTCTGCAGGGGGTGGATGATCTGTATGCATGTGTGTTTACTGACCTCCCGCTGTGTGCTAAGCAGAGATGGTGGGGGGAAGAGGCCTGTGGGTGGATCAGCGCCAGTGCTTCCCTGCAGTTCTGTAAGCTCCCCACTTGTCAAGCTTTGCTTGACAATCACCGAAGTGCGCGTGCACACGCTTGGCAAAGAAACTGGCACGACTTCAGAGGGATCTCCATACCCCCCCAGTGCACAATGACATTTGTTGGTACAGGCCCTGTGCACGGCACCAGGATCTCATAAAAGAAAGATGAGTGTTTGTGATGGGAAAGAGACATTAAATCTGAGTAAATTAAGGGTTAAAGACAAAGAACAACCAGAATATGATGTCAGAGATCAGCTTAAAAAACAAACTTTAATTTGTGTAAAAACACAGAAAAAACAACTTAGAGAAAACAAAATCATAAATCTCAACACAGTGTAATCTGTTATCAGTAAGAAATTCAGATACGAACATTTTCTGTTTTTATGCTGCTAAACTTTAAGGCACGTGGAGGTGGAGTTTTTATTTTTCTCCAAAAATATCCTTGTAAAAATTAAATTATTGAAATGTCTTTGTTCACAAAAAAATACACAAAACACTGCAGTAACCACTCCATGCCTGTGTGTGGTGCTGTAACGAGGCCATGACAACGCAGCGAAAACGGGAAACAAGATTCAAACTTGTATGCTGAGTTAAGTGTTAAATGTGAGAAAAAGAGGCACAGTTACATTAGCGGTTGGCCGATGACGTCACGTTTTTTTTTCACAAAGTTGCTTTTTTTATTTTTACATGAAAACACAAGAGTTGACTTTAAGAAGTTTTCACATCGAATAAAAAAAAAAAGTTTGAGGCCCCTAAAGGCCACTTCCACGTACATGCAAAATGTTCTTGTGTGGGCGTGGTCATACCTGCTAGCTTAAGAGCCAGGTGATCTTTAAACATAAAATGGAACATGAACAAGGTATGTTTTAAGTTTTGGAGACACTGAAAACAGATTGAGTTGTTGTAGAAACTGAAAGTGATTTTATTTTAATCACCATCATGCTGTGCATGCATTAAGCTGTGACAGTTTCAGACTATAAACAATCACCTGTAAGGTGATGAACCCAGCAGATGAACCCGTTGGCCTTTATGCAGAACGTGATGAAGAAAAGGTAGAGCAGCCTTCTTTAGCTCGAGGGGCGCACACTCTATACCACTACAGCATCGTCTGCCATCACCTCAGCACATCCATATGGATGGCCTATATTTTAGCCTGTGTCCTTTCAAATATAGAGCCCCTGTGGGAATTCAGTCTCGCTGTAATAATAATGGTAACATCCACCCACCTCATCCACCACACACCCATATTATTACTGCCACCCTAGGGGCCAGATTCTTCCCTGTTGGTCCTTGAACTCCTCTGATTCCTGTCACCCCGAAGCACAGATTAAACCCTGTAATTCACAGGGATGTATGCATCTGTGCACATGTGAAATTTCCACATACAATTTTAACATTTACTCCTGCTGGCAGCCATGTTTGACTGAAACTAACATAATTTTCAAAGGTGGAGATCCTCTCAGAGCATGTTTGTGGTTGGGGGAGCCCTTTCTCTGTGGACATGAGAGTGGGCCTGAGGGTGAATGCCCTGTGATTTTACTACAGCACCCAGGGGGACGCGGTGCGAACCCTTTAATTTCAGGCTATTGATGGACTGTCGGTTATTGGATTTTTGAGGAAATGTCGCTTTATGAGAAGATGCTCATTTGCCAACACATTTAGTCAGTATCATCTTTTAAAGGACAGCAAAGACACCAGTTATGCACTGGAATTTTAATCCTTTACAGAGTTTTTGTTTTGCTTTTTAACTGCAAACCTTATAGATAGATCTAGATAAAAACATTGTACATACATGCCTTATTATTTTAGCTGTGCTAAGTCTAAACAACAACTAAAGAGCTGGTTAAAAAAAAGATTTGAAGGTAATTTGTTGGAAAAAAATAATTGACAGCATGTGGACTAAATTGATCTATTTCTTTTAGGTCTTTTTGAGTAAATAATCTCCTTCCATCCCTATTATCCTGATTATTTAGTTGCTTCTTGTCATATCTTTTGTTTTTCTATCTTTTACGTTCAGGTTGGATTTAGCAACATTTTGTGCATCTTTTGTTGTTAATTTTTTTCATGTTTGCTTTCTTTCCTCACCACTTCATGACATTTTTGGATAACCAGTGATGAATAACACCCCCAGAAAAGGTTACAAAAACAAATAGATTTTTATTTTTCTCATACAAGTGTCTTTCCATTTTGAATTGAGAACTGAGACGGCCTCCTGCATGTGAAGCAAGTCCAGTTTGTTTTAGTTAAAGCCTTTTTTGGATTGAATATTAATTTATTTGAAGCAGCGGTTAAACTCAAAATTACTCTCCAAGGCTTATATTTTCCTTCTTTTCTATTTATTTTAGTAATAAGCAGTAATTTCTCCAATAAAATACAATCAGAAGGATCTTAATTTGTTTCAGTGTGCAGTAATGATTTTGTTGTGGAACCTTTTTTTATTCTAAACCAGTTAGAATCTAACTCTTAAAAACCAAGTCACATTGACAACCTCATGTCAATAACAGATGAATGGCTGCTATAATGGAGCGTACACGTGTTTACGTGTGTGTGTGTGTGTGTGTGTGGACACACACACACACACACACACACACTCACAGCTGGGCAACCTATTTTCAAGCTGATCCACAATTCATCTAGTTGTCAATCACCAGCCTCGACAGGCTGCCTCCTTCTACAACTGGAACAATACATCAAGACACAAAGAGACTTGTAAGAATCCTGTCTCTTCTTCCTCATCCTACCTTCACCTTCTCCTCTTCCTCATTCCTGCTTGTGTACTTTTAATTCACTGAATGTGTCTGATTTGGTCCACAAGTGTCATGTGAGTCACCCCTCACGACCAGACGAGTCGTGCAACAAGCATGTTCTTTTTCCACTAGTTCGTGTCTTTTATAATAGCCACACCTAGACACGTGTGAAACATTTGTAGCTGCCAATTATGTGAAAAAAATGTAATTAGAGGGTGACTCAAGTTGTTCAAAGGGGGCACACGCACAGAAGCAAAGATTTCCATTCTTTGTGGAATAAAAAGAAACCGTTCCCTAGAGAATCGAGGGGGGAAAAAAAAGGCGGGAGACGTCGATGCGCTGAGGGATGAGTGGAGGATGAGCGTGGTCAGGAGTCAGAGCAGATGGCAAACTGTGCTGCAGCCCCTCCTCCTCTCCTCAGCCCCCTCCCTCCCTCCTCCTCGCTGAAGACGTCTCAGCAGGTTATGGAGAAGGGGCAATTAACGACAGAGTAAGAGGGAGGCACTCCAACACCTCCTCGCAATCATTCAGGTGTGTGTATATGTGCCACAGAGGACCACTCCATCAAGATGCACCCCACCCCCTCTCTCTGCACATGCACACTTAGTCTACCTCCCTTGTTCACAGCTCCATTAGTGATGCTGGAGACAGGTGAAAAGAACCTTGACACATGCCAATCAAAAATCTACTACTTTCCCAAACACCATGTTTTTAAAATTCAGATTTTACATTTCCAGGTTTGGATATTTGGTGTTTCATGTTAATTGCATTTTATAATAAAAAATATAAAGCTAAATAAAAGAAAGTGCTCAAACAGGTAGAATATTTTTCATAAATGTACTGTATAGAAAAGAAGAGTTTAAAATTTTAGGCTTTAGTCATCAGAATCTTTGCTTTAAAGAGCTCAGAGATGCACACTGAGCTCCACAGCTTTCATAAATGGTTCCTCAGGTGTTCTGTGTTCCTGAGGTTTGCAGTCACAGCTCCTCTGTTCGCAACATTTTAGTCACAGCCTCACTTCAAAGTGCACAGTTTCATCCATTTTTAAAACCGTAAATAGAAATGCTTTATCTTCATAAATGTCATTTTGTACTGAAGAATTAATCAAGAAAATGTTAATTTTTTATTTATATAGTTCTCTGCTAACAATTTGTTTTTGAGATAATGAAACTACAACACTGTACTACAGTTTACAGTAAAATTAGAGGTACTTTGTTGCTTAAAAATGGCTAAAAACATGCTGAACATTTGGAAAACTTGAGTAGAAACAATGAAATATGCAGGAACCTACAGTTAACCCTTAATGGACACTCAGGTACACGTCCATGCAGACAAACCACACAATTAGAGACATATGTTCAATGCATTTGAAAAGATGACACGAGCACAGAATTTTTTATCTTCAAAACAACCACTAATAGTCGTTTTTATGTTTGCAGTTGGTTGTAAAAGCATTCTTTAGCACCTTTGTCTTCCCTCTCTTTTTCCTCTTCATTTATTCCTCCTCCTCCTGAGGCTCATCCTCCCTCATTCCCTCCCAGTGGCACGCCATGTCATGTACAGCCTATGATTAGAATAATAAAACTAATTAATTCCATGTCGCTGATGCTCTCAAGCACATCAGTGTGTGTGTCAGTGTGTGAGTGTGTGTGTGTATGTGCCCTGCAGTTTGAGCCTGTCTCCACACATGACAGTGGGTTACTGTGGAAAGCCCTTTAAAACATAAACAGACCATTATAAATGCTCAGCTGTTGAATGGAGCTCTTTGGGCTTCACAAACAGACAGCACGTATAGACTTTCCATTTAAGGCTACGTCCAAGAGTGAGAGACCCTTAAAAGAGCCAAGAGGGGGAACAGTGACGCTGTGTATAAATAGAGAAAGAGAAAGAGCTGTGAGAGCCAGGAGGGAGAATGGTAATATTGTGCATCAGCAGAGGAGGAGACAGAAAGTTGGACAGATGAGTTGAGACGCTAAAACAGTATTGGGAAACAACAGGCTGTGTAGTAACTTTTATTTTACAATGTTTAAGAATTTCAAACCCTTTTTAAGGTAAATACAAACAATTCAGTCTGGAATTTTAAACCTCATCATATTTTGAGTTGTTTTGGTCACATCATCAAGAAAAATATTATATGCAATATTTAGCGTATGCATTGGAATGACTCAGCTATTTTAGCTCAATATTTGTAAAACTGACTTGGAGCCATTTATGTGTTTGCTAAGGTCAATTGGCTGTGGCAGCCATCTTAAATTAGGTTGCTAAAAATACTATGGCTGTGTCTCAGTTCATGAGTTGCAGCCGATGTTGGCTGCATTTGTTGACCGCTTACGTCGCTGTCCCAATTTGTGGGCGCCTAATCATGCGGCTGACAAATGTGGCCAACAAAACCCCCAAAACGTTGGCTGCGTCTGAGTATCCTACGCGGCCGATGGTATCCCAGAATTCATTGTGCCGTCATCGAATTAAAAACACAAACAAAGACCGCTGATTTTTAAAAAATTTTATGGCAGAATTTGGAAATTTATCACGGACCGAAAAATGTAAGTTTAGCAACTTAGTTGAAGAAACTTTTGTTGCAATGAGATGTTAAATAAAATGCACTAATACTGGAGCTAAACCCAAATTATTAATGCTTTTCATTTATTTTTTGTAATGTTTTTCTATTAAAACTGAATTTTATGAAGTCATACTGTGAAAAAACAACTGAAGCGATGTGATATAAAATGTATCACCATGGTAACGATGCAGCGCGTGGTCACACAAACATACGTCTTCTGTAGACTAGATCGTAGACAGCTGTTTATGTAGCCGACACGAGTGGCCTACGGCCCACGTAGACTGTAGCCAAAGTTGACCGCGGTTTACACCGGTTGCAACCCATGAATTGAGACACAACCAATAAGTTACAGTATTACTCTTTTATTAACCAATGCAATAAATACACTTCTAATGTTAACCCAATTGCAGCTTTCAGTCCAAACAACATGCGTGTATCTGCAGGCACAAACAAGTCATGTTTTCCAAGTGATGGGCGTTTGTTGAGAAAGATCAATCATGCACATGGTCTGCAGGGTTTAGCTTTAAAGCTAAGCCTCTTTAGCGTGTTTCCATCACCAGTGGTGTATCATCAGAGTTTTGTCAAAAAGACAAATTTCACTTGGTTCAGAGAAATTCTTTGTTTGCCTTTGCTCAAAATCTGTGCTGTAGTTAGTCATACAGGTGGGATTAGGTCAAAGCTTTTACGACATTACATGTAATAACTTCCTACATCTGTATGTTAGTGTTTTGTACATACTGTACTTATTTATTAAAGCAACTGCATGTGGTTCTGATCAATCCATTCTCTTTCCTTGGACAACAAATAAAGCTATTTTCTAAAAAGCCATTAGCGACTCTGTGGTACACAGAAGCCAAGGATTGGTGTTCCAGGGTAAAATGGTAGCTTTAGGTCTGCAGTAAGAGTGAGTAATTGTCCAATTTAATCAGAAAGAAAGTGGTTTGATTACCAGAACGTCCAGTCAGGAAGTGTTTTTGGTTATGATACTGAACCACAAGTTGTCCTATGTGACAACTACAACAAATGTACAGTGTTTGAAGGACTGGGTAACATAACGGGTTGACTTGACGGAAGAAAAATGGCCCATTTGCCTTCAAGTTGGTTTAGTTTCAGCACCAGAAATATGTGGTTTGGATAAGAAAAAGAACACTGTTTGTATTGAAATACACCCTTCCAGAACATTGAGTCCTTGCCAATAAAGAGTCAGGAGCAAAACCGGGCTTCTCAGACTTGATGCCAAATTAAGAGTTAGTCATTAAATGTCAACTTTAACAACAGGGACAAAACCAGTACTTTACTCAGAACATCAAGAGGAGTTTAGAGCTGTTGTGTAAAAAGTGCACTGATAAAAGAAGCTGTGTGCTTTTTACCTCACTGAACACAATAATAAACACCAGGTTTAGAAAGCACTTTATATGGTCTCTAAACCAGTAGGAATGAACTGGAAAGGCAGTCGAGTGCAACCAGCAGAATTTATGATCCCACTTTGAAAAATGTTGTTAGAAGGCTCATTTTATAACCTAGTTAATGTCAGGCACACTGAGCTTGGAGATGTTTTAACCTAGTGAATTTTGAACCAGATTTGGCTTGATTTCTGTCTTTTTAAGGTCCTTGTTTGAGATCGGTGTGGATTTATTAATGAACGGCTGGATCCATTGTAAATGCAGCTCCTCCAGTTATAACATACATATATTTAGTAATGTTAAGTCTTATATTTCATATTTTAATCTTTCAACCGTAGGCGAGACAGACTAGTTACAGAAGACTCTTTCTGTCAAACAAGAAAAGCTCATCTTTCCCTGGTTCTGCTCCTTGTTCCCTGTTTGGCTTACATTTTCTATTAACCATGCGGCAATGACAGGGGCAACTCAAGGGATCCCCTACCCGATATAAGACGCAGACACGCACGCACGTATGCACACACAGTGGAGTTCTGTCAGCGCTGCAGACTGTCTGTCTCCTTGTCGATCCAGCGGTGACTGTAACTAGGTGTAATGGCCAGTCTGTGGTTTGTGACTCTATGGACCTATTCACAAGCCCCCACCCCACCTTCTGCCCCTTTCAAACACAGACGCCACACACACACATACACACTCAGTGTTTACAGTGGCGTATTTGGACAGAGCTACTAATTGAAAAGTTTCTTTTTCCATCCAAAAAGGGTAAAGGGCATCCCTTTTTTTTCCAGTGTGTGTTTGTTCCGCACTCAGCTACAGCATTACCATACAAATCCAAATGGCACTGCTGCCAAATGACACACAGATACCAATCTGCTGTTCTATGCATGGTCTTTAAATCTATGTTGGATTTTATTTTTTCCCCCTGGCAAGTCAATATTTATGTATGGCTCATATTTATTTCCAATGCTCCATATGCAACAGTCTTGGAGTACAGTATGTAATCATCCAAGGAAACTTCACTTAAACTAAAGTGATAGTTCAGATCTTTTTCTGTGGAAAATGTAATTCAGCAATTCTTTTGTGAGTATTTTATTTACCTGACATTTTTGTGTCCATCAAGTGTATTTAGAACAATCCTACAAACAATATATTATAGTGTCTGTATTTGAATCACTTTTCTCCCAAAAAATGAGCCATCTGTAGCCTTTGTCTTAGACAGGGATAATCCAAAGCCAATCCAGGCCTCCCAGGACTGATCTTCATTTGGGTCAGTGTCCTCCTAATCCTATTAGGAGTGGGTGATTTCTTCTGATGCAACAGTGGTATTTAGGGCAAATAAAGTGAGCCCTTTTTGGACAAAATGCAAGCAAGTCCACTCCACTTGTGGAAATAGAACTTTGGTGAAAGTTGGGACTGATTATATATTTTTCAATATTGCTGATTGTTATAATTTGGAGCTCTAAGAGAAGACTTTCTATTGTTTTAATTTATGTTAATTGCACTTTCTGTTTTCAAGTGGACAGCTGCATACAAATATATAATTTTGACACCACTCACTAATTTTTTTGACTGAAAATTCATCTAAATTGATATGAAGAATATATTTAAGATTTTAACGGCAGGGAAAAATGAAGGTTATATTTGAATTCCACTTTAGAAATTTTAAAGGTCATCTGGCATTTTGATAAGCAGTCCCTTAAAAATTCCTAAGGAGATTTAGAGCTTAGAGCGTTCTCATTTTGCTAGTCTAAAAGAGCACCAGAGATAGTGATTTGCTGCATTTAGTGCTAACAGAGTAAAGAGCACAAGTGGAGTCACAAAAAGTAGTAAGCTCCTCAGCAGTCAGTTCAAAACCATTCGTGGAACAGATTATAAAATTTATAAAAGCAATCTTAAAATATAACTCACTTCGAGGTCAAATGTTCACAGGGACTAGTTCTTAATCTAATACAAACAGACTGCAACTGGAAATAAAAATCACAATATTATCAAGATGCAACATTTTCAATGGCACATGCCCCTAATATGACTGGATAATTAATGAGTGTATGTTCCTTTAAATCAAGGTTCGACAAATCCTATTGCCCAATTGCCCGGGGCAGGTAAAACCCCTTGTCGGGCAGGTGGATGTGTCCCGATGCCTGCCCGAATGGGCAGGTAAACCATGTCTTTAGTTTATTAACAGGGCCATTTATTCAAAATATTCGGAAAATAAATTAAGAAATATTGCATTTTAAAACACTTATAGAGAGAATAAATCCTCAAAATTTCCCCCTCTCGCTGTAGAAAAGTTACGTCGTGCAGAACTGATAGAGTTAAGTGTGTCGCGGGAACATATCCCTCCCTCCTGCTGCA
>JARVJO010000180.1:3966365-3979370 GCA_031762555.1 Cynodonichthys magdalenae | reverse complement strand
GTATCATGTTTTTGATCTGAGTTTGTTTTACAGCATGAAATGTCTGAATGAGTGCTCATCCAAGACTGGTGATTCCAGACTTTTTGCCAGGTGTTGTATGATCTAAATGCATCAAGCACATGTTCATCCCTGAATTAGTAATTTTTTAAAAATAATTCCCATTAGAATAATAGGAAGTAATACATGTGTAAAACAGGCCAGCAGACCCCTGTGCCCCCCCCCGGGACAGCAGGAGAGCTCCATTAAGAGAATTTACAAAACTAATAAAGCAAACTTAAAAAAAAGTTTTTATCCAAGTAAATTTGTCTGTAAAGCTTTTCTTCAGGCATTCCTCATAGATTCTAAGATCAGGGCAAATGTGATGTCACCGTGACCACCAACCAAAGTGCAATCAGCTCATCCTTGAGTAAATGTTTGTGTTAAATCAAGTTTGAAGGCATTCCTGAGATAAATGTGACGACAATAACTAGACGAACACGAAGCATGACGCCTCACACAACTGTTACTGATCCAAAGATATATTTGAATAATAAAATCTGAATAAAACAATCTTTCTTAACCGGAACAGTGACTAAATATTTTTGATCATGATGTGCTGTGATCAAGTCTCCCTGGATAGTTTCGACCACAAAGACCCACTCGTGAATACCTGCTCAGGCCAAGAGGTCTGACAGCCCCAAAGAGCTTCACCTGAATTTTTTCATGGATTTTGACAACCAGTCACGTTAAGATGAATGAGCGTGAACGCAGCGCAATCACAGAAATCTGAAAAGGCAGGATTTCAGTGGTGCCTGCGTCTGTGGGAGTATTGTGTCACAAACTCAAAGCTGTACTTTTGTGGCATGAAAAAAAAACAAAGAGACCAAAATAGCTTCCCAGCTATGATTTAAGGTTTATTTATGTCACATTTTCCAATATATTCTTTGAAAGGATAGTCTTGCATATCTTTTTTTATAATTTATAAGACATTTACTCTCTCGGATTTGATTTATTGTCTTTTATTCCGAGAAAATAAGTGGGGCTTACACCCCTGCATGCAAATCTTGACCTGTGAACTTCTGCAGAGCTGCACGGTGCATGCTCAAAGAAAGCTACGAGCATCAATCCTTATTGTCGGTCCTGAAAAGGCTAATCCATTAAACACAGAGTTCATCCAAGAGTTGACAGATTAACCCGCTGCAGCCTGAGACATTCGAGACAGAACTGGAAAAGACCGGAGAAATGTGGTTCACACAACCGGAGACAAATGATTATGCACAAATAAGGAATGATGTATTTTTGATTTATGATATCTTGCTGTAGTTGTACAACAAATCAAATAGAAAAATCATATTTTGCACCTTTTTTTTACTTGAATATAATTAATGAATGCAGTTCATTAGTAGTGTTATTGCTTCTTTTAAGCACAGCACAGAACCCAGATCAGTGGTTTCAAATCAAATTAAAATAATTAAAAATATATATTATTATAGCTTTTAAACATTAATTATCATAAAAGTAGATCATAAAATACGTCATTTATTTCAATACTGTGATATGGTTTACATTAAGGTTCTTTAAGGTCAGAATTGTCTTAAAAGGATTTTTAAAAATCCGCAACATTTTTAACATTTAACTACATTCATTATATATACAGTATGTGTATGTATATATATATATATATATATATATATATATATAATTTTTTTTTTTTTAAATAATGATTTTTAATGAGGCAGTGCCATTTTATTGCTTTAATTAAGTCAATATTGTTCTCAGTGAGGTAAATGTTGCCCATCCCTGGATTATGTGTAGATTGCAGTTCTGGTGTTTGGCCACCAGAGGAGTTCCTGCAGCAGCCCAGGAGGGGCGCGGCTCTGCACTGATTCAGGTCAATGAGTTCCTTGTGGTGAGGGGAGCAGTCAGGCAGGCTCCGTGCCAGTAATGCGCACATGCAGCACACATACACACTTGGATAGGCAGAAGAAAGAAAAATGACAGCACATTCAATTGTGTTATTATTAGCAAACGTAATATTTCCAGAACACTGCCTCGTCCCTGATACACACTCCATAAAGTGGGATGTTCAGTGCATGTAACGTGGCTTACTGTAAAATAAAATGAGTGCTAAAAAAATGACAAAAATGCAGACTTCCATGCAAAGCAGGTATCTGCGTGTCTGTTTATGATGGTGGGGAGAGTTTTGGGTGAGGACCGCTGTGCAGCAGTAAGTATTCAGTTACATGTATTAAGTGCAGGGTGGAGATCCAGGAGCTGTGAAGTGAGCCAAGCTGGCTATTACTGCTCCAGTACTGCTGTGACTGCAACACACACACACCGAGCGGGGGAAACGAGGTCGACTTGGCACTTTGTCAAAATTTTTCTCTGCCACTCTCTCTTGCCAAATGCTGCGTAGGATACTACACTACACACAGTGGGGGCCCTGCTCCACTGCACCATTTTAGACAGCTCGGAGCGTTCAGCGGGTTCACATTTAACACACGCTGCAAAAATGAGCACTGAATAAATGAGGACATGCTCCGTGGATTCACCTCATGAAGTGTCCTTCAGATTTTATAGGCCAAGTTCAGCGCTGTGGGGTTTTTTACGTTTCTGCTCTGTAAATTTAGCTGTAATTGCCAAATCGCCAGGGAAATACATATTTTATTTTTGCACAAGTCACAACATAACTTCATCTGCTGCCAATTTGTTGACAATTTGTAAGCTGTAACACTCAATAGCAAAATACACTCTGAAGGGTTTTCTCTGATCATAGCGTAGAAGCCGTCTATTCCCCAAACAGCTCAGTTACTCTTCTGATGTGGCTTTCATTTTTCACGGTGACGCCCCCATCCTGACAGCTGTAGCACAAATAATAAAAGGTTGTGCAGCTTTCACAGTGGTAAAAAAAAAAAAAATCTATTGTTTGTTCAAATGCACACATGGGGGCTTCAGTAAACACTCCCTGAATGTAGTTTCAGTTTTCTATAACCATCAGACTCAACGTGAGTGACATTTAGCCATGTGCGCATCCTCAACTCCCACTTCCCATGCTCACCTTGACAGTAATCTTTCCACCTTCTCTGATCCTATGTTTTTATCCTTTTTTCAGCCTCCCTGCATGAGAAAAGAAAAACATAAAAATGCAGTTTGGCCAGTGTAATCCTGTTTCAGTGCTCTGGTGTTTTGAAAAGACTGTTCTTTTACAGAAACTAAGCTGCTTAATATTAATACACAAATTCCTTCCGTTTTTTTTACTTGTGTTTGCCATTAATATGGTTGGGGCTATATTTAGGCTAAGTGGGCTAATAAACAAGGATTAGGAAACTCGTTGGTGCTGCCTTTTTTTATTTTTATTTTTTTTTTAAAGAAGGTGTGCATCAGAATAAACAGATTACACCTCCAGTGTGCATTATAGCGGAACAGTCAGCTGATATAACAGGAGGAAAGGTCATTCAGGGAGAAAACAGAGGTTCGGTGAGACGTAATGCTGAGGGATAACGGGGTCAAAGGCAGATTAGGAAATGATTTTGGTTCTTGAAACTATTAAACATTACAAAATAAAAACATGGTGGAGAAAATGCAATTTGCTTGGACTCGATTGAAATAAAGAAATAATTTAAAATAATCTGTCTTTACCCTCTAGCAACGAAACAAGCAAAACAGTTTGAATTATTAAAACGTAGAACTCATTGAAATAACACATTACCTGTCATGTTGCATATAAGAGTTTTAAGCAACTAGGATGACTCTCAGCCACAACTATGCAAAGTTTTAGCTTGATATTTATAAAAATGATTGAGCTATAGGACTTTTTGTCTTGGCTTAGGTGACTTAGCTGTGGCTGAAACTTAAGCTTGAAATTATTCAGGCAAGGCACAGGCGAATAGACGAATATCTGCCATTATGCAAGCGATAATATGTCCCATTAAAAAGTTTGTGTTACTTACCCAGGAACCAAATTAATACGTCTGAAATAGTTCACATAGGTACCTCCATTTTGAATGCTAGGAGGGGTGATATGGGGTTTACGTTTTGATTTGTATGGCACATCATGCATGTTGATTAGAATGCAATGTTAAAATTCACAAAATGAGCTTTATTTTGATATTCAGTTTATGGGGTTTAATTGTTATAATTCATCTGCTTTCTGAGGATATTTTTTAAGGTTTTGATACGTTCTTGATTTGCGCGATAAACTAAAATATTAACTTGCAACAAAATGGGTAAAGAAAGCGTGTGATTCACAGCTGAATATGATTTTAATGTTGGTCCAATTAGTCATTTCCTTCCAACGTGTGACCCTATTTTCTTGGAAAATGTCTTGGCTCTGTGCCAGGAGTGGGGTTCTAATTAGCATAAACAACACTTCCTAATCAGGCTTGCAAAAAAACAAAAAAAAAATGTGCAAACTAAGTAATTTGCTTCAACATACATAAAATTGGTGTTATTGGAATAGAAAATAAATGAACTGTAACACAGTAGTATTTGTTTTGAAATCATTGAAACCAGTCATGTAAATCTTACTGTCAAATTATGTTTTATGTCCTTGCATCACCCACCTGTTGCTGTTTCACTAATTACCCATCGAGCATTGGTACTCTTTGGTTTCTAGTCTATTTTCAGATCCTGTGTTTAGCTTGTCAAATAGCCCATATTGATTTAGCCTCTTGGGTTCTGTAACTAAAGTCTTGTTGGATCACCATCCCACCTGCATTTGGATCCTTTCACCGCAAATGATGACAAGGGGTATCTTCTTGCAGCCCGTGGTGATATGCATAGGCTGTGAAACTCCAAACTCAAGCAAAATGCATGCCTTTACATCTGAAAATGAGTTCCTTAAATTATTTTATGCAAGCCACATTGGTTCATTTTGTACTAAAAAGTAATGTTGCGTAACTTTACATGGATCAAAACCTTACAAATCCACTTGAGCAAGCACTGAAACGTTAAATTAATACTGAGCAGGTTCAGTTAACCCAACATCTTTGTAAGGAAGCAAATTGGGGAAATGTTCAAAGTGCCCCCCTTACTACTTCATCTCTACACTATACATTTTGGAGACGGTTTATGGAGGATTTAATGGGAAAAATGTTGCAAAACATGAAAATCTTGGTTACAGTTATTTAAGACACAAGTCAAGCTCCAGTGGAAATAACACTCATCACACAGAGTAGACGCTTTAAAGACACATCTGTCAGTCTGAATCAGCAAAGGGAGAAATGCCAAACCTGAGATGATTTGATGCAGACCTAAAGCAGCCGCTGCATTTTCTCCAGAGCTCTGGTGCGATGCCGCTCCCTGTAATTTACCTTCTGCCGGAGCACGTAGAGCCGTTCGCCCGGCATTCCTCTGCTGCCCACCGCAACACATGAAAGCCACAGCTGTTCTAGATCGGGGGGAATGAGCCCCAGATGGTGAAGTGTTTTGTGTGCATGCATATGTCTGTTTCTTGCCACATAAGAGAGGGGATTTTTACTGTACAAGTGGCCTGAGTCACCTCCCCAGGGTAATGCGGGGAAGACTACTGCAGGATGGTGGGGGTGTAGCCTACTGTATGTAAAAACATGTTTGCTGTCCACAAAGCAGCTGGTACACACAGGGTGTGTTTTCATGCTTGCACATGTACAATTTAGATATATATTATTTTCCCAGTGACCTTCAAACACTTGCAGAGTTTTATATCCTTGCAAACAAGCAATGGCCAACAATGCCGTGCATGTGCTGCGCCATAGAAAAGGAAACAATATTGATTATGCAAACTGCAATCAGCGTCCTTCCTTCTGTTACATTATGCAAGTCAAACCATGAAGGATATCCTTTGGAAGATGGGATGATCCTAATGCTGGGAAACTAACAGTGCAACTATTAATAGTTGTAGATTTAAAGCCTGATTGGTTAAGTTCTTCATTCTTTTTTCTACAACCTCCTACCACAGTAGTTTCACATGACAGAAAACCTTTTAAACTAATCACAATTCATTAAATGATTCAGCTACATTCACTAATTGCTGCAAATAAATTCCAACAAATGTAGTTACATTATGAGATGAGCTGAAGTCGAATACTTCTTTGCAGGATGTGTGCATACCCAACGGTAGCACAGTCGTGTGTGAGTCCTGTATGTGTATACTGTCTTATTGTTAACACTCTGTTCTGCAGCATAAAATAACGGTTATCCTTTCATTAAGTGATGCTCTTTTTAATGTTCCTATGCATTGGCATAGACACCACAAGTAAACCTGCATGATGTCATAGAGGAAAGTGCTCTGTTAGGAAATTACAGAACTACAAGATCTTTAATATACAGTGGGGCTTGGCTGTTAAGAGCTGCATGTTAAAAGTAAGATTTTAAATTCTATTACTAAGAGCCAGTTGAGAGGAATTAAACGTGGAAAACAATACAATAATTTCTTGTAACTCTCATCAGAACTTTAGCAGCAGCATTTTGGATTGTTTTAAAAACTTTATAGAGTATTTTTGGACACTCAGAAAAAACAAAGATTTACAACAGCCTTACAAAGTCACATCCATAACCCACAACCTCTGTCTTGGCTGAGTTTAAAAGCTGGAAGTCCAATGTTTTTTTGTTTTCAAGACATGCTTTTCAATCTAAGTAACTGATTGAATTCATCAGGCTTTATGGAGAAATAAGAGTGTCATCAGCATAACAATGACATTTTTTTTGTTTGCTAAAAATATTGTTGCTACTCAAAGTATTTATAGGTTAGTTAGACGACTGAAAGCAATTTACCTTAAAACTAGGAAATGCACAATAAAAAAGAGAAACAAATTAAAAGAAAAGTTTTTTTTTCGTACTTCAATGGTGGAAAGAAGAAGAAGAAGAAGAAACTCATTGAGAACAATGATTGTTAGTAAATAAGTTGCTGGAATATTGAAATTAGAACATTTTAAATCCCTTAAAGTTCATTTCTTTTCACTAAGAAACTCCATCAATGGTCGTTATTAAAAGACATAACATTTTTTAAAGTGTTTCTTTGGATCAATAATTACTGTTTAATCAAGTGTTGCAGTTATCAACACTCATTTATCCTGTTTCAAATGACCTCATGTTAAAATCACATGCAGGACGATTTGTGTCATTTACTCACATCTTATGAGTCATACAAGAATCTCTGTCTCCTCTTGACTTTATCTCTGGGCCAGAGTTCACGCCACATGAGGTTTTTCCTTTAAGACCTACAGTACACAGGTCACTTGTTTTATCTGAAGGGAAAACAGAGTGCCGGTGAGCAGGACTTCCAGCATGTTATGGAGGTCAAAAGTCTTACTTATGTGATGGGTAATAGAGGAGGAATTGGTGTCAACAGGAAGGAAGAGAAAAAAAATAAGACAAATTACACTGCAGAGCTGTCAGAGGTACGTAATAAGGTGAAAGTTCAAGTCCTGTATCCAATGCCTGGTTCTTCTCTGATCAAAGGTGATTCTCAATCATTGTGAGGAAACAAGAAGGCTGATAAAGAACCAATGTTTGAGATAAAGCATGTTTTATTATCATATTTTCTTTTAGTATATATATTAGTATAAGTCCTGAATGATTACTTTAAGATAATCAGAAAGCCTATGCTAGAAAAACACAATTCTCCTATTTAAAAGAGAATAGGCTTCTTGAGCTTCCTTTTTTCTCATTTGATTTAAGATTTAATGCTTTAAATCTTATTAAAGTGTTTAAGAGAATAAACTCTTCCACAAATATGTAAATTTCCCCCCCATTTACATTTTCAAATGAGTCAACTGAACCTTTAATTTACCCCAAGGATGATCCAACCCTCCAAACCTTTATTTCTTTTTACGAAACCGATCCTTCTACAACTAAGTTCTTAGTGGTTAGAAGAAGGATGAGCACCAACCAGACTGTTTAAACCTTTGTGCAGGCCGCTTTCACTTCTGAAACGCTGAAACAAAACTATCCTCCCCTTCGCTCCTCCGTGACCTGTCTGGGAGAAAGATGTGGCTTGTTCAGGCCTAAAGAAATGAGACAGGCGGGCACTGAGTTAGCGGCTTCCATGTCTAGACGCAGGCAACAAACAGGCTTTTCTCCTGTCTGCAACATGTAGTGTAAGAAAAATAAAACTTTGGACTTTATATTATGCTCACACACGGTGATGTCACCTCACTGCTACCAAGAAACCAGCAGCTCTTGTTTAGTTTCAAGCTGACAGTGTCTTTTATATTTGCTTCCGAGTAATAAAAAAACAAAAACTTCTTCTTTTCATGTTTTTCTTCCTCTTCCTTTTTATTTTCCTCTTGATTACACTTAACTTTTATCTGCACTTGTTATCCCACAGCACACACACAAACACACACAGGCCAGAGAAAGAGGCCTCTGTGTTCAGAAGACAAAAGCTTCTCTTTCTCCAGAGAGGGTGCTGGAGCTTCCGGTTGAAGGCTTACTGTGTCAGAGGGGAGAGGAAGGGCAGGCGACAGGCCATGAATACGATACGAAGCGAAGTCGATGCGCTTCTGTGTTACCATCATGTGCATTTCTTTCATTTATGTGTTTTGACCCTGTGTGCTTTGTGCATGAGCTTAAATACCTTAAATCCCTTACTGCAGTTGTGGCTCTTCAGTTCATTTTCTGGAGCTTTCCATCCCAGTTTGTTTGTGTGTTTATGTGTGTGTGTGTGTTGTCCGGGTGGTCCATCGGGAGTGTGAGGGCACTGAGTTTGTGTCAGCCTGGTGTGAACCGGTTAACCACCCCCCACTTCCAGTAAGACTGATTGGTCGGCAGGGAGCCAGCCCTGTTCTCACCCTTTTAATGCAGAGATACAAACACCAGGCTCTTTGCTTTTCTTTCTCTTCCTCGCTCATTCATTCAGCTCTTTTACTGCCGGAGAGGAAGTTCTCTTTTAAATCGTTTTTCTCCATTTATTCCTTATTTAATACATTTAAAATGATTTCCTTCTCTTTTCAACAGTTTGTCTTTCTATATTTTTTACACATATTGATGGCCAGAATACAGTGTATAAACTCAAACAGAACATGGATGGGCTTTGCAGGGTCTTGGCAACATAAATATTAAAGCAGTTGGCTTCATAGGTCATTGTTGGTCAGGAAGGGGTTCGAGAATGCACAAGGTCATTATGGTTTATTTTTATGATGGCGGTGTATTCATGTGGGGCCTGCATGCACAGAGGAGCAGAATTAGCCTTACTGACCTTATGTTAGGCCACGTCTGTGATGATGACAAGGTCATAGAAACAACATAGTACAGATGTTGCACTCGTGGTAGCATTGCGGTAGAATGGTGTCATCTTCTAGCTCATAGCTGCATCTTGACACAATGCAGGAGTCTTCAATTAGTATCTCACTGGAATGTCTTTGTTTGCAACTAGTGGATGAATTGCATTTGTCTAAAATGTCTTAAAATGCAAGGTTTCTCATTTTCCTTGGGTAAGTTGCAGAGATTTGCAGTCTTGTTGCTTGGGTTTTGAAGTAACACATTCTCACTCCCAACATGTCACATATTGACACTTATCCAGGTTCCCTCTGCGTCCGGTTTTGACACTTCAGGTAACCCCCTCATGCCAGTTATTTGACGCACCACATAGGGTCTTTGGATTGGTGTCTGTATTTAATATTAGGGATCAGGGTTAATGGTTAATTTTAGGTATTTTGGTCAGGGATAGGATGTCTAGAGCTAATAGAAGTTAAGTTTAGGGTTTGGGACAGTTAATTGCTGTGAATTTTCTACACTTTTCAAAAATATGACAACGGACTCCTCCTCCTTGTTCTCATCTCGTCAATGACTGATGCGAGAGGGTTACCCGATGCATCAAAACCGGACGCAGAGGGAACCTGGACAAGCATCAATATGTGATGAGTTGGGAGTGAGAATGCGTTGTTTGAACAGGTTTATGTCCATCTCCAACCCATCTCAAATTTGTCAGGAGTTTCTCCATCCTTTCTAAATAACTTTATTTTCTCTTCGATCGATGCTACTGTCAAGACCAAAATGATGGATAATAAATGGCATTTGTTGAAAAAAACTTGTCCAAATCTAACTACCGTCATTTCAAAATTGTACTCCAGGAGGTTAAATCATAACAATAGAAACAAATAGTCACGTACAAAAAAGGCCAATATGGGCATTGCTGGACAACAAAATAATGTGCACGGCCTAGCTGCCAACACAATTTGATTTTTCATGTTGGTTGCTTAAAACATAGCTTTTGTTGTTTGCTTGTCCTGAATTCAATATCAATATAAAGTGCTACATCAGTTCAAGCTTTGGAACTCTTCAATACAAAGACACATAATTATAAACTAAATAATATAAATGCAAAAATTTGTAAGTTTTAAACAATTGTTGACATGATGCATACAAAGTGCACACAGGTATGCATACATGTGCAATGAATATGTTTAATGCATGTAATTGTATTCACATATCATAAATAAAATTCTTTCAAAGCCCGTATGTGTTCACACACATTCATTAAAGCTATAGGCGACAGTGAAATATTCGTTCCTGCTCTCATTCCTTTGCTCTCTGATCAGTGATCTGTGTCAGGGGCTTCCAAGAAAAGAAGATTGCGGGTGGTCAACTTTGCACAAATGTAACCCTGTGAGTCTATACCAAAGGATCTAATATGAAACCAATGCATGTTAACATACATGAGGCCATTGCATGGTTTTCATATTAGGACTTGGACGAAAAAAAACATAATTTTGAGAGTTTGTGGTTTGTAGTGACTGCATGTGTACAGTATGTACTCTTTAGCACTGAGTGTACATACTGTACGTCCACAGTTTACTTGGCAGCCTACAGCTCATTTGCATGTGTGCACATGATGTGCGGGCATGCTTCAGTGTGCTCTGAATGTACACACACATGATATCTCCATCCTTTCATCATCAAATGCCCATTACACACAGACCAATAGAAAGGCAGAGAGAAAAGAGCACACAGTACATACTGTGTTCACATTAAAAGCCCCGTGGCTCCGCTCTCTTGTTCTTTCACTCACATGAACACACGCACTTTTATAGCACAATGACAGTTCCCCACAATTAGCTTGTTCCCTGCTGATTGCACAGAAAACTGTACACCAGTTTAATTCTTGCTCTCAACTGTCTGAACACCTCCTACACAGCTCTGCTTTTAGTGCTACATTTGTACTCTCACATGTAGATCAGCAAAAACACACAGACACGCCTGCTAGAAGTACAGTACATGTTTGGTGCCCTGTTTAATGAGGGTGGTATTTAATGTCATGCAAACAATGGAGCAGTTTTAGTAACACTCACAAGGTGACAAATACAAAATGGTATATTTTCATCCACACGTCAGTTACCTGTTCAGGTGGCAGAGGCACCAGATCATGTAGGAGACATCTTTCTTAGCGACACTTTTTGGCACAATTGGAGCTCATTTCAGCTGTTGTACCTGGGATTAAAAAAGTAATAAGTTGTGGAAATATTAAAGGGTTTGCAACATGCATAGAACAGTTAATTGAGAGCTTTGTCTTCTGGCTCAGTTCCTCCTGTACCAAGTTCCCAAACTAGACACCTCGAGGTTCTGTCTGTGAACACAACAAACACGATTGCAGACTGGGTGAAGTCCTTGTCGTAGTCCAACCTGAACCAAGCTAAGACTGAGACCGAGCTCGATTTTGTGCCAAGAATGTGGACACATCCTTTCCCTGGCAAACACTTTGACCCTTTTTTTAAGATAAAACCGTGTCCATTGTTGCTAAAAAGGAATTTACCTAGCCATTCTTGGGCAACAACTTTTGTCCGTGTTTTACCACAGTGTTGCATGTGGTGCAGAACAATTTTCCACCAGTGGTAATATTCAATGACAAATCCGATTTTCTAAAATTAGATGCATTTTTTCTTTTGCAGGCTTAAATTTTAGGAACTGAGATGATTGGTCAAAGTCTGAGCAAAATTAGCAAAAACTGGTTGAATAGCATATAGTTTCTAACTTTATAGCTGAGCTCTTCCACTTGAAATTTCCTTTTTGAGATACTTTTTTAATAGGTTGTCATTTTAACAAACAAATGGGTATCTGCTGCATGTTATTCTGGGGCTACAAGGTCTTAAAAACAAGAATTTCTGAAGCTGTTTTCCACTTTTACTGTATAATTAGAGTGTATTTGATGTATTGTAAATTCCTCAAACCTGTATATTTTTAGGGACATATCATGAGCGTTTTCTATGTATGTTGTCTCTGAGTGAGGAAGAAACTTATGTATTCATTGAGGTTGAGGAGAAGCAGTGCATTAAAGTGAATCTAATTTGTGATTAAAACTAAACAAAGTTGGTCTCAGGAGAGCCGTGAGCACACACAGGGACTCATTATGTGTTTTAAAGGATTTAGTTTCTTTAGGAAATATTTAGTACCTCTGGTTGTTACTCATGCATGTTTTTTTTCTTTCTACAGTTTAAAACATATCTAATGCAGTAAATAAATATTTTAGTGGGAAATTACCTGCGTATGTTTAACATGATTGAGGAACTTTGGCTCTTTCCCACCCATGTTTGAACTGACCCAAGTGCCTAATTGCAAACAGGTTCTTGTACAAGCACATGTTGTTACACATTACAAAAAGGACGTGTTCAACAAAGTGTCCCCTGTTATTTGGCGATAACCTAATCCCGCATTTTAAGCCCAACGCTTGTAATCCTAGAAGTCAAACTCTCTGCTAACAGCTTTATAACAATATTTTCTTAAGGTCAGCTCCTTAATGAAAACATGAACAGCTCACCTATTCAAGAGAAAGGGGAGGGGGAGAAACTCTGCTTTTAAATACAACGTTACCAATTTAATGCCCGACTTAGTGTTTTGTACCTATTTTTTTTTTTTGAGAAATCACATCTGTGATGGAAAATGGCAAACTTGAGTCCAGGAAAGACTGGTGTACTGTGTAAATGTAGGAACAAAGCAGAATGCAGTTTGTAAATTTAAATCCAAAAAATAAAACTATGAATGAATGAATGAATTAAATTTATTTCAGACAATTAACAATTTTCAATAATAAATAAATCAATTTCAGAAATA
>JARVJO010000180.1:3946503-3964286 GCA_031762555.1 Cynodonichthys magdalenae | reverse complement strand
TTAGGGCCCATAATCTCAGTTGGTCCAGATCACTGCGGAGCCACAAAAGTTGTCCGTTTTCATAAAACGGAAAAAAAAGAGACAACAAAGCGTCGCGAGCGTCGCGAAAAAAACTCCGTCCACAAACAGGAAGTCTCCTACAAACAGCTAACTAAACTAAGGAATGCAAAAGTTAGAAATAGTTGTGGCTGTTTGTAAAGTAAACGATAACTTTTTATTTGAACTCAACATTAGGTTTCAGAAAAGTTAAAACAGATGAAGCAGATGAATAAAGTTATATCTTCAAGACCCGATGTAAAGACAGCTATAGCGTTTCTTGAAGGATTGGAGATCGCCAGCTGCATGCTCATGTTTTAAACAAGACTCTTGCACGATCTGTTGATGCTTAGAGTATCTGTTGCAGATGACTCTCAGCTACTACCACACTCATTTTTATCTCAGTATCTGTAAAATTGATCGAGTTTCAGCCAATCTTGCATTTGCCAAAGCTGATTTAGTCGTGGCATTCCATCTTTTCTGGGATCCAGATCAGGCTGCAGGAGCAAAAATTCTCAAAGCTTTTGTTTCGTTACGTTCTCTAAAATGTTTCATCTAAATAATGTCTTAATAGACTTTATACACACAGATACAATTAGAAAACAGAGCTAAATACGCGTAATATTCAGTCCTTTGAGTAACAGCTTTAAAGACAGTGAAACAGTCTTAAGAAGAGGATTTTAACGAGACAAGATTTTTACAAATCAGTTTTCTCTATATTGTTAACAAAATGAAGGCTTATTATAATGGGCAAGCTTGTAAACTAACACGGTGTACAAATTGAATTACAAATTTAATTTCCCAGTTTGAACCTTTTAGTTTCAGTTCTCACGTGATAACAGACGACTGGTTTACATTTCTTTTTGATCAATAGAATTTTTATAATTTTTAGAAGAGGTAAGTTAAGTAATAAAATGTTTAAAAAAAAAAGCTAACATTCATCCATCCGTTTTTATCATTTTACTTTTCCACTTTTCAAAAGACATTTTAATTGTCTAATTGTAACATGTAATTCTTACATTAAAAATATTTTTTTCTGGTCAAGTTAAATTGAAAGCCAAAGTTAATTGAACGCTTATTCTTTTATTTTTTATTATAAATTATTACATTTGTCCTTATTTTAATCCATTTTTGAATCGGTTTAATCGTTTTTCTTATAAAGATGATCTAGCCTTCACATTTAATCAAATATCTGCAAATTAAATTGATCTTTTTCTAGTTTTATATGACAGTATTATAAAAAAATGTCTGCAATTATCTTTTACCTTATAGTTTCCATTCCACACATAGCCGACATGAAAAGCATTTGTTCATGTCAAAAATCCTTTAAAAAAAAATTAATTTGTGTGCTTTCTGAAGAGTGATCTTCCATACAATTAAAATATGACGTCCATCTTTGTTAAAGCTTTATTTGTTCGAGCTGTTTTGAACGACTTCTCATCTGCTGATGTTCTTTTTAAAGAATTTTCCATTAAGATGAGATTAGGTGCTTAAAAAGAAGTAAGCTCTAAAATCTCTGTAATAAAATGCAGAGTTAAAATATTCAGGGAATGTGTTTAAATGTTTAAATAAATGTCAGTTTTTACTTTTAAAATAGTCCCTGTCTAATAAAAATGAATGTTTACTGGTGCATTCTTGCTGCGTTTTGTCAGTTCTTTCCGATTAAGTTTATTAAATATTTTTAACATTTGTTTGAAGTTACTTTAAGCTTTATAATGACTTAATTGTTAATGTTTGTTTACAACCTTATGGTTCTCTAGAGAAGATAAAATACACTGTGTTGCCGAACCTCTTTAAATTTTGCATTCTCCTTTTGCCATTTTTCTCCACATCCATTTGATTACATTTGTATTAAACTGGTAATGTGTGCAGCTTAGAAGCTGATTTCATCATCTTATATTCTCTCTCCGTCTGATTGCAGCCTATCGACATGTTAGTCTTCTCTTCGCTTAGCGTTGGTTTGTTGGTTGCGCGGTGTTTGCATCGCCCTGTGTGTTTAGCGTGTTGAGGCAAGACGAGTAAATGCTGATGCAAACAGATCTCCCTTTAGCTCGAGCTATGGAAACTTGTGCCGTGAACATAAGAAGCAACCCTGATGCAACCTGCAGGGTTGTGCTTGTGTGATGCTCCCCAGACACACACCGTAACACACCCATCCACCCCTCTGAAACTTCAAAACTTAATTCCTTCAGTGTTGTGGTTCCCATTGTTCCTGGTATTGTGTGTGGAATGACAACCATGATAAAGCCCTGCTACTCATTAGAGCATAAGTGAATAAAATGTTGTGGCAGAACAAATAGTGTACAAAAGAGCACAGAAACAACTTTGTTAACATGAACTTTTAACAATTTGTCACATCTAAATTCTGAAAAGAGATGCTTGTTCCTTTGTGATTGGGGGTTTTGAGGGTATGGCAAGTGGGCTAATTCTGATGAAAATGTAATTGTCTGTTTCCAGCAACGGCAGAGCAGGAGTGACATTGAGCAGACAGAGTTGGAGGACAACAACCAGGAAGGAAGGACACCAGGTGATCTGGAGAGAAGCACAGGTAGTGTAAAAAAATCTAGTTCTGCTGTTTCACCTGCTCCAGTATGAAAACCAATGAATCCTCACAAAAATAAAAAACTAGCTCCTATTTTCTCTTCCATTTTCTTCCCTTCTGTAGCAGTCAAGACACAAATAAAAAAAAGAGGAGACTCTCACAATTAATTAACCGGTTTGATGTTACTAGGAGGAGCCTCTAGTGAGGATTATTACCAGCCTTGTACTAATTGTTACAACCAGTTTGTTAAACACTTTTTACACACAGCCTTGTGACAGTACACAGCCTCTTTGTAGTTTCTAACAAATATAATTTATTACAGGAACAATCAGAAAGAAGTAATTAGCCAGATTCATTGGATTTTATTTTTAACTAATTAATTCTAAACAGCTGGGCTGAGCTAAAAATGTAAACAAGAGGACTGAAGATTTCTACAATATGTCCTTTGTGTAAATTTAAAAAGAACAAAATATACAAATGGTAGATATAAACTATTAGTTTTATTTTAATACATATTTATATGCTAGTTAAAAACATAAATTCTTTATATGTTTGGTTTTGTCAGTTTCATTGCGTGTGTGTACTGAAACTAAAGCTATGAAAATAAATGTGTTTTGCACAAAAAAAATTAAAATTATTCATTACAGGGACTACAGTTTTAAGTTGGTTGACTACAATCGAGACAGACTGATGTAAGTAATCATACTTAACTTATATAGTCCAAAAATTGTGAAATATACAATTTTTGCCAACATTTAACCCTCTAAACACAAGTTCAGGGTTACTCTGATAGGCCAGTTTTGATAAATTAGGAATAATGCAAATCTATTTTGTGTTTTGCGCTCAAATTTTTTAATAGCTTTTTTGTACATACACTAGGTGTGTACATACCTATTCTGTTCTTTTACAAGTAATATACTTTAATTTTTACTGATATTACTTTGTATTTCTCAACTATTTCAATTTATCTACGTTATCTTTATTATCTCTCACTTTTTGATTCAGAAATTAGTCCCATGACATGTACAGTAAAGTCTAATTTAGTTTGATAAAAGCTGGAAATTGTCAATCAATACCAAATTCAACATGAATGTTACTGCTAATATCTTCGTATTTGCCTTGGAGGCAATGCTTTGAAGCTTTGAGACTCAGTATGTAGTAGCATGTAAACAGTTATGAGAACATGTGCAGTAACATGTTTACTGTGCATTTTATCTTCATTTCAACACGGCAGCACAATGCAATATTTACATTTCAATAAAAATCTACAATACAGCAGCAGTTTGTGCAGCAGAGTCAGCATGGAGGGACGTTTATAGGCCTTTATGGGACTATACGAGCCCACTATATAATTTAATATTAGACCAATAAACATGCTCTGTACAATAAGCTGGGATCTGTGTAACCATAAACATTGGAAAGATGGATCTGGTTTCAATTTGCTGTGTATTGTAGAACATTAGTGACCACATAATATGATGCACCACAGGTCCCGTAAAAATTTTTATCCAGCTTTAACGCTGGTGAGGCAAATACTGTCAGAGTCTGGTGTGAGTATCCTGAAAGTTTGGTGATAATTTAATTGCTTGTGCCATTCCCAAATTGGAGGTATCCTCCCAACATTTTATTTTATTTTTTATGTAGATATTATAGTCACGCAGTAGCCTCTTTAGGCCTTGTAAGATCAAGTGAATATCTGCTTGACACAAACACAAACACCTTTGGGAACAAACAGAGAAAGCCACATGGTTCCAAGCTCGTTAGAGATCTAGTCACAGATGGTGCCACTTTGCACCAAACTGGAAATGGCCCTAAAAAGCTTCCCATCATCCCCCTCCGGCAACACAGTTCCTACCACTTCCACATCTCTACTGTCCCTGAAACCAGCTGTTAAACACACAGAGTAGATATAATATTGTTTATGGAAATTTATATCGCTCTATAAAGCTATGTGACATACTGTACATAGTATTATTGCAGCAAAAATCATAATTTAATGCCTTTGTATTTTTGGTTCCAAATCTGGTTTCCTGTTGGCTTTGAAGGGGACAATTTAAGATTTCCCACTTATAACCCTACACAGATGTGCTCAGCTCTGGCACACATTTGGGATTTTCTGAAATAATTTTGCAATCACACATACCTAAAACATAAAATTGCTTCATTCTAAAATAGTTTCTAAAATTTCACTTAACTGTATTTGGTAGGAAATGCTTAAACCATGGAAATTTAATTCTTTAGGTCAGGTAAAATTTAGATGTGAAGAAGCTGGACTCTGGTCTACAAACAGGACTTATTTTTGCTTCGTGTTGCTGCTTTGGAAAGTCTTGAACGGAGCAATGTGAGTGACATCTGTATATCTATTAATGTTAAGCCTTTGGGGGGGTTGTGTGTGTTTAAAGGGCACCTTTACACTGAATAAAAAGTCTTCTCAGTTGTTTGGCTGCAACATTTCATGCTTGTATTAAATATCTTCAATTAAGATCTCAGAAGTCCCTCAGTGTCATTTCGTTCTTCAGAGTCCTCCCGCCTAGAACTAGTTCTATCTTCTCCATCTTTTGTTATTGATTTTTATTTCCTCTCCTTTCTGTCCTATACTTGATTGCATAATTACTTTCTCATTGCTTCTCCTTTCATTACAATGTCTTTGTTTTTTCGCTGTTCCTCAGTTTCTTTTGTTTTTGTTTTTCCTTGTCAATAAATCATTGACTCTTTCTTTTCCCACCTGTCCGACAGCTTCCTTTCTACTGCGTTGGGAGACATGCATGTAGGAAAGCTTTATCATCATCTGTTCCTGTCTCTTGGGAAAGCAGCTTGTGATGGGGACTAATGCACTATTGATCCTTATAACCCCACAGATAATTCTTGTTGGTGCATATACAGCAGACAGAATCATAACCAGGCAAAACAAAAAAATCACTTTAATTACAGAAACAGGCAAAAAGTTCAATCAACCAGCATCAGAAATTCCTAAGGTTCCCTCAGGTTCTAGTTCCCAGCAAACATTTCAATTTTGTCTTGCAGTTTTAACTCATTTTTACCTTAAGCTTAAAAATGGTTTCAAAACAAAAGCCGTACCAAAGTTCACGGCTTTACCTTCGTCTACCAGAAAGCAGTAAAAGTGTTCATGCATGTCCTCTGATGACTGCTGACGTTTTGCATGAGTAACCACATCTCAGGGAGAATATCTGCTAAAACAAAACATGGAGAGAGCAGTTTTCTGCCATTTTAACTGGTTTGGTTGACAATAACTGTAATACATCTCCAAAAATGTAACGAACAAATAAATTTATTTAATGGTAATTAAAGCAGCACGTCTTGAAGGAATACGTAAAGATCATCAGTTATTGCTCAGAGTGCGTGTGTCAACTGTGTCAATTTCTTAAAAGTTAACCACTTTTCTAACAGACACACATGGTTGACTCCAACATCCTATGTTTGAGAATGACTGTCAGCTACTAAAACACCAAATTCTAACCTAATAATTTGTTCTCTTATTTATAATTACACTGCTTGGCCAAAAAAAAGTTGCCTCCAGAAAAAACGTTCACACACCCTAATAATTCATTGATCTTCATTCATTCATCTTTTAGCTTTGATTGCGGCACTCATTTGCTGTGTCATTGTTTTGATAATCTTCTGCAATGTCACAAGATTTGTTTCCATCCAGTGATGCATTAATTTTTCACCAAGATCTTGCATTGATGATGGTAGAGTCTGACCACTCTGCAAAGCCTTCTCCAGCACATCCCAAAGATTCTCAATGAACTCTGTGGAGCCAATCCTTGTATGAAAATGAACCACTCTTTCACATTTCCAGCCTGATGAATCCTGGCATTGTCATCTTGGAATATACCCGTGCCATCAGGGAAGAAACAATCCGTTGATGGAATAACCTGGTCATTCAGTATATTCAGGTAGTCAGCTGACCTCATTCTTTGAGCACATACTGTTGCTGAACCTAAATGGCTTGGTATGGCTTGAACTTATATAGCGCCTTATCAAATCCACTTGGACCCCAAGGCGCTTTACACTTCATACATTCACCCATTCACACACTGATGATGGTAAGCTACAGCTGCCCTGGGACACACTGACAGAGGCAAACCTAGACCTGACCAATTGCAGCAACCCCACATCATGCACTGCCCCCACAGGCTTGTACAGTAGACACTAGGCATGATGGGTGCATCACTTCACCTGCCTCTCTTCTTACCCTGATGCGCCCATCACTCTGGAACAGGGCAAATTTTCCATTGCTCTAGAGCCCAATCTTTATATTCCCTAGCAAACTGAAGCCTTTTTTTTCCAGTTAGCCTCACTGATTAGTGGTTTTCTTAAGGCTGCACAGCTGTTCAGTCCCAATCTCTTGACTTTCCTTCACATTGTGTGTGTGGAAAGGCTTTTACTTTCACTATTAAATGTAGCCCGGAGTTCTACTGTTGTTTTTCTTCGATTTTATTTCACCAATCATTGGGTCCCCACCATCCTTCCAGTTTCTAATAATGCGTTGGACAGTTTTTAACCCAATTTTAGTAGTTCCTACAATCTCCTTAGATGTTTTCTGTGCTTGATGCCAATGATTTGACCCTTCTCAAACAGACTGACATCATTTCCACAACTACAGGATGTGTCTTTCTATATGTTTTTTAAGAAATGAGAAGCAACTCATTGTACCAGTTGGGGTTAAATAACTTGTTGCTAGCTGAAAGATCATCCCCCATGCAGTAATTATCCAATAGGAGGCTCGTCTCTATTTGCTTAGTTAAATACAGGTGGTGACCTTTTTTTTGGCCAGGCAGTGTATTTTGTTGCATCCTGTACTAAAGATTGGAACATCAATACATAAACTATTTATTTTTAGTCTAATGAGAATCATAAATGTAAAACAACAAAAATAAAAATGCTCTAGACAGTTTACTAGAACTTTTGACGTATTTGCTTTGTTTATGTTTGACCAAAAGGGATACTGATACACAACGACTCAGTGGTTGGCACAGACGTCTCACATTAAGAAGTTCCTGGGTTCAATCCCCGGTTCGGAACTGGGGTCTTTCTGTGTGGAGTATGCATGTTCTCCTTGTGCTTGTGTGGGTTTTCTTTGGGTACTCCGGTTTTTTTGATTTACAAGAGGAAAAATATGAGTTGGATCCTGGAAAAGTCTTGAATTTTTCCCTTGAAAAGCCTTGTTTTGACAGGGATAGGAACAATTTAATCCAATTTAATCTTATCCTATTAAGGATCTAAATGGTAGATACACTTGATGTGTCTAAACTTCACATTTTGTTTGTTTATATTCCTCAGCTGATGGTTGAATTGCATCACTTGCTCTTCATCCATTTCACACATGTGTCAAAGTAAACTGCTCTGTGGACACACAGATCTAATATAAACTGGGTTACTCCAGATATGACTCAAAGTGGATAAAGAGGGAGGGTCACTGTTTTCCTATGCTCCTCCTTGCTTTGGAGGGGATATCCTTATGCTCACACAAGTGTTTGATTGTGAGGTGCATGTTTGTTTTCATGTCCACTTTGAGTGTTGGAAAAAAAAAAGCTCTTGAGCATGTTCCTTCTCTGTTTACTGCCCAGTTCTTATAGGATAGAAAAACCGTAGAAAACTGGGATGTTTGGACACACAAGGGTTTTTTAAACATGTACAAAAGCTATTAATACTCAGAAACACACTTATGTTTGCCGGCTGCAGGGCAGAGAGTTCAGGATTTTGCGATGTGAAGCTTGTTTGTTTGGTTTCCAATGCACAGAAAATAAGGCGAGGGCTTAAAAATTTAGCCACGCACAAACATAAATGAAAAGGTGTGTAATTATTAGCGTTCACATACATGCACACAGGTAAACACAGCGTTTGTGGGTTCTGTGTACATAAATGTCTGTCATACAGTACTTTGCTGTCATTTGTGGGCCATTATTGATAAGATTTTCACTCAAATTAATTATGTTTGCCATCCAATAACATTGTTTGGACAGATAGGCGTCATTTTGAGTATCCAGAGTCAGACAATCAATTTCAAAACTGTAAATCTATTATATTTGACAGCTGTGAAGAGGTGCTTTAATGGTTTTGATGCACTCTGGTTTCCTCCCATTGATCAAAAACATGTATGTTTGGTTAATTGATAAATCGGCACTAGGTGTGAGTGGTTCAGAAAAGGTAATTGAAAATAGGGAAAACTGAACAGGTTGAAACGCATGACCAAAACAGAATGTAAAGATACATTATCTACGCAGCACTGAGAGAGACTAAATTTAACGTTTCTGCACTCCTAGAGACTCAAAATGTACAACAAAATGTATTTAATGGCAAAAAAGTGGGTTTTGCAGGATATGTCCCCATTAAATCTTAAAGACGTCCAGCTGTGATGTCTGGGTGGTCCTCCAAGTACCTTTTTTAGGACTTGGTGAGTAATGTTTTGGTCACTACCTCGCTCGAAGGGTTAAAAGACACGACACACAAGAAAGATTGGGGGCACATGTCTCTGCTACTAGTATTTTGTGGTTCAAAAGCTGAAGAGTTTGTTTTTGGTTTGGTTTACTTATACCCAAAGGTAGATTTGATTTGCAGGGGTACAAAGCATATATACATACACACACCCACACACACACCCACACACGCACACACACACACACACACACACACACACACACACACACACACACACACTAGTTGGGGTGATATGTAGCATATTTATTTGACTTGTTGTAGGAAAATAATACTGCCTTTTATAAATCTAGCTGCACAAAACTTTCTGCTTTTGTATCTATGTTAATGTCGTGTGTGTTCATGCATTTGTACTGAATGATTTAAATATTTGTGTGACAATTAATGTTTATTTCTATGTTTGCTGACAGGAAATGTAAGCCTCTGTTTATTATCAGTGTTTACTATTGAACCTTCGTGCTTCTGTTTGAGCACAATATGTGGCAATGCAAGAGTAGTCACCTTAGCTCGTGTGTGGGTTGAGGTGACTGTTTTTGTTTGCACGAGTGTGTGTCTGACCCGTGAATGTCGGAAAGTCAGGAGCTTCTGCCCCCCCATGCCGTGACACCCACTGTTGATGTTAGGGTGACCCTCACCCTCCTAACCTTTTATCCTTTGCTTTTTTTTCTTTTCTTTTTCCCCTATTTTCTCTAACAGAACTTTTTTATTTTCTCCTACCCTAATCTCATTTACTTCCTTTTGTTTTTCCCCTTCATCCCTGCCCCCTCCGTCCTTCTGCTGATGATCACCAAAGTACATTTCTGATAAACTTTGGCTGCCTCTCTTTCATCTCCAACCATTGCCAAACAAAAGCAATAATGGACAAACACAACTGAACTGACGGAGTCGGATCAAACCTTTTTTTTTTTTTTTTTTTTTTTTTAACTGTAAATATTTATTCAGGCACTGGCAAATTCTGACAGACTAACCTCATCAGGCCCTCAACACACACTTTCGTTAACTCACAAACACACACACACACACACATATTTATATATTAATAACACACCTTTTACAGGAATCAGTTTGACATTTAGGTCACTTTCCACATCTGTTCTGCGTAAACGTTCCTGTAATTCTATTATATATAATTAACTCCATGGATATGCTTGCCTGATGTACACACAAAGACAAATGCACACTCAACAACACAACTGTGTTTTCCAACTTTACACAGCTTCATTGTTATGAAGACACAAGCTGTGGTGAACTCAGTGAACTAGAAAACAATTGGCTCATATGTCCTGATGGCTTCCTCTGTAGTGAGGCAGGCTGCTATCACTACCCCCCCCCCCACCACCACCACCACCACCACCACCACACACACACACACAAACACACACACACACACAAACAAAGAAAGATTGCAAGGTGACATGCCCCAGTGTCTTCCTGCCATCCTGTTTTCTAGCCAGAGTTTTTTTTTTGTTTGGTCATGTGCTTGTCCATACAGAAAGTGGTTTCCTCATTATATTTGTGTTTTTTGTGTCTGCTATAAATATTTAGGAGAAAATTCCTGTCTGACATGTTGGAAACTTGTAATTAGAAATTTATTTTGGGAACGATTGCTGCGAAGACGTCAGGATACACTCACAAACATCAATTACCAACTGATAGTCCATCTTGTTATTTAAATTCTGATCGTATTGATGAGCTAGCAGCTAGACCAAGTGGAGCAATGACCAAAGTGGATTGCTTAGACAATAAAACAATCGCAATTTCAAAGGTTTCATAGCGGTTAATTGAAACACCTTTTTATAACCTAAACCTAACCGGAAAGTGGCTGTGAATTTGGACCGTCTAGCCTTCGGCTTTATTCCCACTCTTACTCCAGCGTATGTCATGTCACCTTGCAGCCTTGATGGTGCTAAATAGAAGTGATAAACATCCAAAATAGATCAAAATTAGCTAAATATAAATATGTTTATATTATTAATATTAGAGATGAACAAATTTAGCTTAACTTTGCTTAGGCAATACATGAAGAACAAAGGGACCTGCCATACAAGCTAGTTTACAATTATTTCTGACAAGAATAATATTGAAAACATCTTTGCAAAATGACAAAAGCATAACAACACAACCAGACCAGTCTCTCAAATCGGGTGAAAAGGAGGACATATTTGTAGGCTGCAATTGGATGATATCATTGGCTTTCAAATTCGGCTTTTGAAGGATGCAGACCCTGAATTTGAACACAGCCGTTGTTGTTGGCAGTGATTTTTAAGGTTATTTGCAAACACAACAATATAAAAGTTTATAAAATAGAATTTTATTAACTGTTTTAAAATCATTTAAATTTGCTGCAATCGCTTTTGCTTTTGGCTCCACTTAACTAGCTATTAGCTTGTTAGTTTACTCAGAATTAAAGGCTTTTTCTCCAAACTGAGGTCAGATAATTGTTTATATCTTGTTTCCTGAATCCAACTTCAAAAGATTTAAACAATCTCTTACATATTTATAGATTTCTGTGGGATAGATGTGTATTGTCAGTTTTGTTTTATGGCAATACATTTGTTGTTAGAATCATGTGATCAAGCTTGAACAGAAGGCAAAGACCTTTTTATATTCATGGGCTGGTTTCGCCTATCCCATCAATCAATGGTCCAAAGGCATAGTACACACTACACTGATCACAGCCCATTAGAGACGTCTAAAATCAGATAAACTCTAATCCAACCTAACCATTTATCTGCTCTAATGTACACCTCAGTTTAAACTGCTCTTGTATTATTGAAGCAGCTTCTATAATAGCTTGGTCCCTATTATCCAACTTACACTGACTGTATCAGCTGACCTAAAAAAATATATGCTTATGTGGTTGCATTAGTGTTTATTGAATTAAAATGACTAACAAACTCACACAGAAAAAACCCTTCTGTCTTTTTTAACATGACTCGACACTTAGTCAATGTTGAGAATGATTCATTCGCAGAGCGCCACAGTTTTTGTTTGATGCCCTTTTCTTCTAAACCTCAATGAGTCACTGTGCCTAATTAGCAGTGAGAGCTCTGAATAGAAGTTTTTTTTAATGTAAAAAACACACAATGCTGTTAACTTAGTGTTTATCACAAATGGAGACCACAGACCAGAAAGTTCTATCCTTGGTCGTAAAGGCGAAGCAGGTTTGCCATAATGGTGCGCATTAAATTCTGGGTACCCTTTGACGTGGTTTCCCACTCAGTACTTGATACTGTACTAGAGTACATTTGGTCAACATTGTGTGCAGTACTAGTGAACGTGAGCATGACTTGTCTAAAAATACTCATGTCTGTTCAGCCACCTTGATCAGAATTCTCTGGAAGAAGATATGTTGAATTTTGACCGTAACGTCCATTATTTGATATCTACATTTGTACAATTGGATAATACTCATTGATCACAGAGAACCTGTGCTGAAAACCTTGTAAAAAACTAGCAGAACTTTATGTATTCTACTTGTCTTTTGAGTAGAAAGTTGACAAACCAGTGCTTTAGCTCCACATTCTCGCCAGTAGCTAAAACAGGCTGATAGATAGAATATATACAAGCTCATACATGTCATAAAAGGTTTACAGATAAGCAGATTTATGTCCTGCATTGTTCCATTTTCATCCTTTTTTGAGTTTCAGAAACCATACATTTAAAGAGTTGAGGCCTTTATACATTAATAATAAGTTCAAACCTCAATTACTGGTTTTCCTTTTAATAAAAAAGGCTAAATCCAACAACTCTTCCTATCTCTTTTCCTCAAATCATCCTTCCTTTTCAGTTATAGTCTTTCGTAAAGGTTGCGTTGTCATGTCATGTCTACACAGCCTGCCATTCCAGTTGTGTAGACTAAAACCATCTTCTCTTGTTGGTACAGTATTAAGTTATGGTGTCGTAATCATGCTTGAGTATTCATTAATAGGTTGTAAATGCTCACAAAATGGGCATTTTGAATTCTCGACAATCTGGGTATAGGCTGAATCTCACATGAACTTTCATGTCTCCACAGCTGCTGTCGGACCCAACTGTTCAGGGGGAAATACTGGTGTGAGACACTCAGGCTTAGCTGCTCCATGGTTGGGCAGTCAGTGGTGTGCTGACCTCATGCCATGCTCCATTTCCTGTTCTCCCCAGAGCCTCTGTCAGCACGGGGAACTGGGATTCCACAGTACTTGTGCAATTGTGTATGCATGCATTTGAAATGCCTCTTACTTGTGGGTGAAAAGAAATCTCTTCAGTTGTCACATCATCAGCTGTATCATCACAACTGTAATAATAATTTTAGATTTTAAACACCAGTTTTTTCTTTTAATAGCCCTTTCCATTTGTAGTTGCCAACATAAACGTCTTGTTTATTCTTTGACAATGAATTGGACCATAAATAGAACATGTGACGCTAAGGGAGGCTATAATTAGCCAGTGGAAGTTCTTGATGTGCATCTCCCCCCTGTGTGAGACAAAGCAAAACAATTGGAGTGACTGATGAACAATGTAAATGACTCTACTCACTTGATGTGTGTTTGATGGACTTATGGAAAGATCTTACTGTTTGCTTGCACATTTTTTGAGATTTTTTTTTGAGGACCCACCCGGTGTTTTTGCGAAACTGAGGGTCAGAAGGCCGCTGAGGTCAACGGAAAGTTCACACCCACCAACCCCTGCACACAAAAACAGGCTGGCTCTGAGCTCGTTCCTGTTGTGGCCCTTGTTCACTTTGTGACGTAGTTATGTTTTTCTTTTCTTTGTGTTTCAACACTCCTTGGTTACAGACATAGATAGTAAATGAAGTCTTACACAAACCTGAGCACAGGCTGAACAGGGTGTCCTGTGAATTAACATTTCCTGGTTTTGTGACATCCTAAACTTCCTTAATTATGCAATAGAATGTTATCACGTAAATGAAGAACATGGCGCCATTTCAGGGTCTTCAGTTTGCCTTGGAGAGGCGCCCTTTTGATCATAATCGGCTGCTTTTTCTTTCCTTTTTTTTGGCACTGTACTTTTTACCGATGTCGTCAGCACCGTCAATGTCAAATCTTTCAAGGAAAGTGAAAGTAGTGTTGTTTTGAGTTTTTTCTGCAGCCTTGAAGTTTTTGTTCAGAATGAGGAACTCAGCTGAATTCAGTGAAGTTAAAAAATAATTTTAGTTTTAATCGTCAAATGTGCTTTATACTAAAAGCCAGTTAAAGCACACTAAGATTAAGTGTAAAATGGGTTAGAACTGGCTCTGAGTAAATCAGCTGAGTTTATTGACAAATCAGAATTCAAAACTGCACATACTGGAAGTGTGGCAATCTTTACAGTCAGAGGGAGGGAAACAGCTCAGAGCAAATTGTTACGGCACGAGCAAGATAAAAACAAATCCCGTAACAGCCTGAGTTTACCCACTTACCAGAGTTCACGTGGACAGATAGTCACAGGGAACAATCATGCAACAAGTTACTTTATTTGAGAAAGCACCAGTACAGGTTGAGTAATGAAAGATAACAACCAGGTGTGTGGAAACCGAGCAAAGACTGGAAGTAAATTGACAAACAGGTCTTTGAAATCAAATAGGAAATAACTTAATTCTATTAAAGCAGAGACTTTTCCAGTAACACTGCAAGCGCTGTGCATTAAAATAATGTTTTACAAAGATTTTCTTTTTGACAAATGTACGACGCAAAAGTTTTACAATTTGAAGCTAAACATAAATAGTAGGCTTATCTCATTTCTACAGGGTGCAAATTGACATTTCAGGATTTAAAAATAAATTTTCAAAGGTGGTAGTTACTTTAATGATGTAATAAGAGTATAACCAACAAGTTTGTAAACTGAATTTATTTAGGTTGGAAATTCCTTTTATGTCGTAGTTGGCAGGCTTTTAAGTTGGATTTTTCTGTTTCCGAAGCTTACAGAAGTTTACGGAATTTACATAGGTTAAAAAAAAAAAAGTTAAGCATAGACCAGGACTAGAGATTGTGACAACATACAACTAATGAAGCTGAACGCTACCCACCTCCTCTATCCATGCCGCCGCAATTTACTCTTTGTGTCTTCCGCTGGCCTCATAAAATAATTGCGATCATTAAGTGCATCATGAAGCTGTGCCTCACTAAAAGATGGCCTTCTAGCTAAAAACCGGGTAGCTGGGGCTATTTCTGGCTTATTATTATTTTTTGTATAATTAATTATTTTTTTTTGTCATTTAGTTGTTTATATCTAGTTCCTTTCCTTGTAATTATTTTTGTATTTCATGTTTTTCTCACATTTATTTGTTCAGTTCCTTACACCTGTGCTCCATCGGTAATCAGCTCACCTGCCTCTGCTCGTTAATCACCTTTCCCACCATTTATAAGCTTGGTAATTTTAACCAGCTTTTGGCAGAAATCCGTCAAATCTGCACGTTATGTTCCTGGCTCTGAGTTTACATGAGTTTGGTTTGTAGTTTTTTCATTAAAGAGTGAATTCATCCTGTAATCCTGTTAATGAGGGCTTGCATGCTTTTGGGGTTTTTGACATTCTTGGTGTTTTTGACCCAGAAGTGACCACATTTAGAAACTTTAGTGGAGATGGAGTGTGTTTTTTTTAATCTGATTGGATAGGAAAACACCATTTACACAATATTTGCTTAAATGCAGTGGTATGTGCACTGATCAGAAGGCGTAAAAGTAGATGAGAACAAAATGTACATACTAAGTGTTTACTACAAATATACACGTCTTTTTCTACAAAATCACCAGTCATTGATTAAAACAAAGATGCTCTAACTCATGTGCACATGCATTATAGAAAACATCAAACGTTCATAGGTTTCACTTGTCCTTGAGCTTGAAGACCCTTAAAAGCGTCTAAGCAGCAAATGTAAAGTAGACGTTTAGTTCCACAAATAGCGCATTCATGGAGCTCTGTGAGTAGGCGCTCCCGATGAAAAGCCTGAATTTCTCATTTTAGAAAGCACAATCACCGTTTCTATTTAAGTGGCTCTGAGTGACTGCATCGGTTCAAAAATAGCTCCCACTTTTGTCGAGGCGTCCTTGTGAAAGATTCTGACTCAGCGCATGTGAAAGCTGTAAAAGCTGTAGTTGGAAAAAAGTCAGCGCAGTACTTAAAAAATGCTCACATGTCAAGTAGGGTAAAAGAGATACAAACATACATTTAGCCAATTTTTGCATAAATATTCCATGAATGTGCCCATACTTATAGGTTTTACATCCTGTTTCACCCTCATTATTGCTTGGCAGTTATTAAAATACATCTCTTGCATAAAAACAAACCTTTTTGATGTATTCTTGGATAAATTAGATTTTACTCACTGGGTGAATATGTGAGCTAAAGGTGGGAGGTCAGCACCATGTTTGAACTGATAAAATAAAGTGTCATAACCTAAATCTTTGAATTTACCTAAATTCATCACATATCGACCTGAGTGCACGTGGTTAGAAAAGTACATTCATTTAAAAGAATTTTACTCATGCGTTTCACACTGAATGCAATGCTAAGCTGCTCACACACAAACGGCATTGATCAGATCACTGGTTCACCAAGTCCCAAGGGGTTGCTATGGAAACTAGAGCAAAAAAACAGCAGCCGTCGAGACAGCAGTGGCAGATTTCAGCTGGCACACCTTCGACACAACCCCCTCCGGCCTGGCACCTAGAAGGAGACACAAAATAAGCTCTGTATCAGACTGCAGAAGAATGCAGGAGAAACACTGAGATAGAGCAGCAAAGGATGGCATTACCTGGTAAAAAACATATTTTTGATGGTCTAAAGGCCTCTGCATTGTCCATCCGAACTGCCGAAATTCTCTCTCGTCGCGGTTGCAAGATGAAAATTGCGTCATTCAGTTCTCAGCATAGAGTCTTCCACCCCTTCTCATCACAACCCGTTGGAGAACTTCTCATCACCTACACCCAAGAACTTATTGTATGATTAGTCAGAAGTTTGTGCTTGTGTTTGTAATGCTGAAAGCGCTCGGACGCTGCATTTTGCTTTAAATACTCACTTCCAGAAGCTGAATGTTGTACCCGGAAGCAAAAATTTATAAAGATAGTCAAATGGCCAAACACTTAAATGGAGAATTTGGAGGCCTTAATGGGGACATGAGTAACCTTTATGACAACTAAAACTGAGACTTAAACACTAATTTCCATTTTCTGAAAATACCCATACCAACCATTACATTACCATTACATCTTGGTCGTTTACTCAAAATCTCAGAGAATAGAGGTGAAAATATTCCACTTAAACAATACTTCAATAAGTTAATACAAGAGGTTGAAATCAAGGTAGCCATTGTCTGATATACAACACAGATTTCTTAAACTTTTTGGTCAAAATGTACTTTTCATTGAACATAATATAACACTAATTGCTTAACTTCAATAAATGGAAAATTACCAACCTTTTATAGTAATTGCTACACTTTAAAATGACACATGGAAGAGCATTTTCACTTAATAAGCTAAATTATGGTCTGCAGCAGTGATTCCCAACCTGCCCACCAAATAGCACAGCCATGTCTGCTCAGAGGTGTGCAAATATCTATTTAAACTATGTAACTCTCAAAATGTGTTCTTGTAGTTGTTATTTCTGTTGTACAACTACCATTTTTTCCTTTTCCTAATAAAAGTACCTATTCACATTTTTCCTCTTAATATTATTATTTTGATAAAGACATTGGCAGACCGGGGTGGTGGTCCCCTTGTTTAAAAAGGGGGACCGCAGAGTGTGTTCCAACTATAGGGGGATCACA
>JARVJO010000180.1:3934693-3944694 GCA_031762555.1 Cynodonichthys magdalenae | reverse complement strand
TCTCTCTGCTTAGGCTGCTGCCCCCGCGACCCGACCCCGGATAAGCGGAAGAAAACGGACGGACGGACGGACATTAAGGTTGAACAGGTCTTTGGGAGAGGTGCGTAGTAGCGAGGGATGTGGTGCTTAACTTGGTTTAGAAGTAAGAAAGAGAGGCTTTCAGGGAAAATAGGAAGGGAACCAATGGTTTACAGTAAACTGGTTGTAGCAGGAGTTGCTAAAAGTGGTCATATTGGCTAATTAAAATCGGCTGGCAAATTAAGAAATTTGTTTTTAGTTAATACACAATCAGATGTAAATAGGTGCAACATCAATATACCTATACAGTATAATGTGCATAGTAGTTGTCAAGCTTTCAACAAGTTTTATTTTAACTCGTTATTGGTAAAAAGACAATAAAACCAAACATAACACCTAATATTACACTTAACTAGACATTTGCAGTGGTTGTTTAAACAACAAAATAAAAAATTCCTTAAAAAATTTAATGAAAAGATGAAGGGGAAAAAAACCCATGACCTCAGCTGGCCTCGATTAGAAAAACTTTAAGCGATGACTCAGTGTTGTGTGTTACATATTCATTTGCCAGTTAAAATAAATGTACAGAAATGTTTAGCCTTGGTTAAAGAATAAAAAACAGCTTGGTTTTTATAGTTACAGTTCTAACAGGAGCCTGTAAGACATTTAACAGAAGTAGACTATACATATCATCCCACACTTACGCAGAACATTCGCCTTTGTTTTTCATTCATCGTAATCTAAACACTGCGGTCACAGCTGCGGGAAGAAGTGGTGAGTGTCCAACAGAGTGGAGCTGAGGAATTCATTCCGAGTCACTTTAAATTTACTTTAAAGCAGATGCTGTGAATCAGAGTGGCAGATACAGCCGATCGCACCTATAACAAGAAACAAGAATCACACGTGACCGGTAAATAAACCATACAATCCTCTCATGTCATGCTGCTGTAGTCGCCTGCAGTGCATCAAATAAATCTAGACATGTGACTTGGCTTTGTAATCTTGGGCAGATTAGCAGAAATACCACATGTGCTTTTTGAGTCTATGATCCTAAATGACCCCCAAGAACACAATAGTATATGTGTATTTCAACCACATAACATAACTGCGTTATAAATGCATTTTTTACTTTTTAACAAATTGATGCAAATTTGAGATTTTATGCTTGGCAAGCTTTTGACGAGTGAAAATATAAATGGTAAAGTTTTATAGTTTAAGAAACAAACTAACATTTAATTGTTGTGGTGAGGAAGATATTCAAAGATTTAAATTTCCTGGACAAATATATAATCTGCGTTAAATTTATATCAGTGGCTTGCGTTTTTTTCTAAGGAACACAGACAATCAGCTGCAAAAAAGACATCATTATTTTATGTTGATCAACCTATTTGAATTCCCAATCCCATGCCTGGCTGATCACACAGACTATTTGCTAAAAATACCAGGTTGTTTTTACGTGTATTTTGAGTTATGTCTATGTGACTACTTCACTTTGTGACTCAGAGGCATAACAGGGGCAGGCTGACTTCAATCCACTCATGCTGCTTCTGTTCTTTTTAATATTGATACAAAGGTGAAAAGGAGGTTTCTCCGGCCTCGTTCAAAGTGTTTTGCAAAGAAGACCCAATAACATTTATTCTGACAAGTTGTCACACTCCGCCAAGGTTGCCCTTTGTCTTAGAAAAGAAAAAAAAAAAAAAAGAGGTTACCCTTTGTCACCAATTCTGTTCATAACTTTTATGGACAGAATTTCTAGGTGCAGCCAAGGTTTTGAGGGGATCCGTTTTGGTGACCTTAGGATCGCATCTCTGCTTTTTGCAGATGATGTGGTCCTATTGGCTTCATCAGATCGTGATCTCCAACTCTAACTTGAGCGGTTCGCAGCCGAGTGTGAAGGGGCCGGGATGAGGATCAGTGCCTCCAAATCCGAGACCATGGTCTTGAGCCGAAAAAGTGTAGAGTGCCTTCTTTGGGTCGGGGAAGAGGTCCTACCCCAAGTGGAGGAGTTTAAGTATCTTGGGGTCTTGTACACGAATGAGGGAAGAATGGAATGGGAGATCGATTGGTGGATTGGCGCTGCGTCTGCAGTGATGCGGGCGCTGTACTGATCTGTTTTGGTGAAGCGAGAGCTGAGCCAAAAGGCTCAATTTACTGGTCAACTTATGTTGCTTCCCTCATCTATGATCATGAGATTTTGGTAGTGACCAAAACAACTAGATTGCAGATACAAGCGACCAAAATAAGTTTCCTCCAAAGGGTGTCTGGGCTCTTACTTAGAGATGGGGTGAGAAGCTCGGTCATCCGGGAAGGACTTAGAGTAGAGCCGCTGCTCCTCCACATTGAGAGGAGCCAGTTGAGGTGGCTCGGGCATATCGTTAGGATGCCTCCTGGATGCCTCCCTGGTGAGGTGTACTGGGTATGTCCCACTGGGAGGAGACCCAGAGGAAGATCCAGGACACAATGGAGGGACTATGTTTCTTGGCTGGCCTGGGAACACCTTGGGATTCCTAGAGGAGCTGGCCTAAGTATCTTTTACATAGGTCATTTAGAAAATAAGACTTAACCCTTGTTAAGCTACTAATATACTTTATATAAACATGCATGAACATCAGTAAGACATAGCCTGAAAGCTACTTTTTAATGTTGATTCCTGCAATGATTCCTTTTACCCCTGTCTCTTTACACCATTTGCTATTGTATGTCTTCAAACTCCATTTAAACCATTTTCAGACCCCATACTAAAAATGCCTTGATGTCTGGTTATTGATGCGGTTTTAAGAAAACAACACAACTCTAGTGAGAATTGATTGAGCTGCAAATGAAATGTGAGAAATGCATGTTCAACAGCTTCCGGGGGCTGCCGGGCAGTTTCAGGTCAGGAATGTGTGAAATAAATGTCAGCATGCCATCAGAATGAATCAGAGCTTTGCTTTCACACGTTTACTCATGCCACTTGAAAGGCAATCCAACAAACTGGAACACATACAGCCAAATGTTAGATTGTCACAGTAGATCCATTCATATTCTGATTGCACACAGTACTGAGTAACATGAAGAATTTCTGGATAATTTCTGGTATTAAAGCGCAAAGTCCCTGCATTAGATCTGTCAGCTGCATAACTGATGTAATTTAGATTTAAAATTCAGTAAAGGTTGATAGTTTGAAACAAGCTTTTATGCACTTGCTAACACACACACACATTGAGACAAAAGAAAGGCAGGTCTGTCAGGGACAGCCCTCAGGGAGCTGTGGCTTGTAGTTTGGCACTGCTCTACCTGATCTCTGAGCCTCGACACACACACATGAACGCAGGCACATGCTTTCTAGGTAACAAGTGAGCTATCTAAGGAAATAGATTAATATTCATGGACATATTCCAGAGATAGCAGGATAAACATGGTGTGTGTGTATGTATGTGTATAAACGTTTGCATCTTTTACCCATCTCACGTCGCTGCTGTTTTCCAAATATCAAAGGAAGCTTGAAATTATCTTTGTGTTGCATATTCACATGCATGAGGAGCCTGTAAAGAGCCCCCACCCCCATCCCATAAAGACACAAACGCACACTTATACTATCTGTCTCTGAAAGGGTTGGATGACTTCATGACTTGTAAAAAGATACGTTCAAGGTTCCACCGCTGACAACAAAGACGATCAGCAGCTGAAAACAAAGTTCACCACAGTATGAAATCACTGCTGCTGATAGTGCTCAGTGCACATGATCTTTTCTTTCAAAGCTCGTCTTGTGTAAATAACAAAAGCTGTTATTACACTTGTATGCCTTAATGATGGGCAAGAGCTGGGGTTTTCAAGCTGTGGCTCTGGGGTATGGCATGGTATGAGAGCCAAAATTAAGACGATTGCTACATCCTTGTAGCAGGAGGCTATATCTATTCCTAAGCCAGCTATTGAACTGATTAATGATAGGCAATTGAGAGGCTGGAGCTGGCAAATGAGGAGACCATTTATTTGCATCGGAGAGGCTAGCAACTAGCATAGATAAGCTCACGTTAGCATTTGGAGAAGCTAGTGACTAGCATGAATAAGCTGGCATTAGCATCAGAGAGGTTAGTTACTAGCATGGATAAGCTCGCATTAGCATTGGAGAGGCTAGAAACTAGCATAGATAAGCTCGCATTAGCATCAGAAAGGCTAGGGACTAGCATGGATAAGCTGGCTTAGCATCAAAGAGGCTAGCTACTAGCATGGATAAGCTGCCTTAGCATCGGAAAGGCTAGTGACTAGCATGCCTAGGCTGCTCACCTACTTTATTAGACAAACCTTTTTTGGATAAAGAAAGCTTGATAGTTCTGGCTTTTCTCATAACTCTGCTAAAGAGAAAACAAACACCACCGTCCACCAATAGAGAAGGGCAAACGCAGCTGCTGTCTGCTTACTAACTAAAGCTGTCTGCTTCACAGTAATGTGTTTTATGTTTAATATTTATTCTTGACATCATGTTGAACAGTAAATTCTGTCTAAGGAACACCTGTCAGTGCATGTCGCTAATAGGTTTCGTATGTCAACCATTTTTGTTGAGAAAGTTTTCTTTATTCATAAATGCTTGTGTCTAAAAAAGTAGGTGAATAGCCCTAGCATGCTAGCTGCTAGCCTCTCCAATGCTAACTCCAACTTATCCATGCTAGTTGCTAGCCTCTCCAATGCTAATGCCAGCTTATCCATGTTAGTCGCTAGCCCCTCCAGTGCTAACCCTATCTTATCCATGCTAGTTGCTAGCCTCTACCAAGGTAATGCAAATGAATAGTCTCCTTATTTGCCAGCGCCGGCCTCTCAGTTACTGAGGCCAACTGCTCAGTTACCAGTGTCGGCCTGTCATTAATCAGATCAATATCTGGCTTAGTAATAGATATAGCCTCCTGCTACAAGGATGTAGTAACCGCTGGTTGTGCAATAGTCTTAATTTTGACCCTCGTACCGTGCCATACTGGGACCGCATGTGGCTCTCTGCAGCAGTTTTCTAGAGCTTTGACCAAAATGAAAATGTTAGGTTTTTTTTCTATTAAATACAATTTTTTGTTCATTCCAATAACTGTAAAGTTCCTCAGGTGGGGAGCTGTCAAGAATAAAAAATACTCCTTTGAGGTCATTAACAGACACAATTTGGACAGAGAAGCCAAATGCTTTGAGAGAGGAGTCAAGGAAACTGTCTTTGACCATGTTCAGACCTGGAACTAAATCTGCAAACTTGATCACAAGTGAATAAATTAAACACTTATATGAATGTGTCATTAGAAAGGTACTAGACAGTTCACATCTAAGATAATTCAGGTCATGTTTTTATGTTGTTTAGGACAGAACAAGAATTAATTCTAAGCCATATTGAAGGACCAACTAATGACTTAATGGGACTTAACTCATTACAAAAAGATCAATCTCACATTATGAGTGATTGTGACTAAAACACGACACATTGCTGGTAAAGATCACACAAGGGACAAAGATCCAAACAACTCACAGGATGGGTGTGTAGATCAGTGATTCATGTGCCTCTAATGACCTTTGTAGTTTCAAAAACAAGCCTGAAACTCCCAATCCATAATCACAACTGAAAAGGCCTTTCATATGTGAGTCACAACACCTTCAAGAGGTCCAGTTCTGCTCAAGCACTTTGGACCGTCATGACTGAGATTCTACACCAAAATACAAGAATGCATCTTGATGACATTTGATAAAATGTTAGCTGTCCTTCCCTGCGAGTTATAAATTTGGAAATGTGGTTAACGCTTGTGTATGAAGGAAACCAGCAGGGACTCGGGTCAGTTTCTCTCTAATGTTCCCTCATGCAGTAGCTCTAATGATAAAAGATGAGGCACAGCAGCAGAGGGAAGATGCACTTTAAGGAGGAGATGGATGAAGAACGGGAGCAAAAGATTTAAAAAATAATGTGTTTTCTGTTATGGATTGGCTACATTTTTACTGAAATGTTTTAGCTGTTTTCACATTTCAGTCAAACAAAAGAAAAAACACAATCATTAGGAAACTTTCTTTTTTTAACTACTTCGGAGCAGACACAGTTGGGTGGTACTACAGTTAAATCCTTTGAAATTGCAGTATTAGGTGCTTTAATTGTGGTAGCTACAACACTGTAGTTGTTCTGATAATTTTTCATGTGCAGTAAATAGTAGAGCATTTTATTTATTTATCTTATTTTCAAGGGGGTCTTTTAGCAGGTCCTGTATTTATTCAAATGTGTGTGGTTGTGAGCCTCTGACCCACTTAAAAGTGGTTTTAGGTCTTTAGTATTTGGGTGTGCGTGACAAGTAATATACCTGCTTCTCACATCAACAGAACTGATACTTTGTATAACGCTATATAAGTCAACCCATCTCGATGCGCCCGTGTACTACAAAGTGAGGTAGTAACAGAGCTGAAATGGTTTTTTTATTTAATTTTTTTTTTGAAAGAAGAAAAGGGAAAGGAGAGAGAAGAGAAAAAATAAATAAATAAATAAAATAACAAAAAAGAACAAAAGTAATTTGGAAAAATGCGAAAAAAATTTTTTTATAAATAAATAAGAGAGAAAAATAAATTATAATAAAATAAAAAATAAATAAAATAAATTGATTAATAAATAAATAGAAAATGAAAAAATGTATGTATAAGTCAAGAAGTCACAAGACAACACACCCGACATCCGTTTGCACACCTGCAAAAAATGAAGGAACCAAAAAGACAGCACAAAGTTATGTACGAATATATATATATATATATATACACATTTACACCTATACATACATACACATATTCATACACACATACATTTATAGCTATACACATTTAGTGACCATCAGAAGACCCTGGATCTGAACACCAGTGTGTGCGCAGTTGTGATCATGCATGTATATACAAGATTTCTCCAATGGAATATATACTAGTGACTGTGGAGAACCACAGGCCCGACCCCCAAGGCCCGATGCAGACATAAGGGATACCAGAGCCAAGGACCCCGAGAAGGACTCAGAGCGCCAGGCCCCCAAAGGCACCCGCACGCGAAGAACAGCCCACCCACCCCCCAGAGCAGACCACAGGAAAGAACCCGGAGAGCCACCCCAGCAACTACATGCAGTAGCCCCCGGGGCCAGCGACAACAAACTCACAGGTCCCGCAATTTTGCGGAACAGTTTTGTGAAAGAGCCTCGAGATCATTTTATGTTGACAAGTGACAGAATTGTAGCTGTTTTTGGTTAAACGTTGAAATTACTGTTTCACATTACAATCTCATGCAACATTTTGAGACATGAGGCTCATAGGAGCTGTTACCACATGAAATATTAGCTCAATATGTAAATATGCTGAGTTATTACCATTTTTGTATAGGTTAAGTTCAGTTGGCCGTGGCAGCCATCTTGATTTTAATTGACTCCAAAAGTTAATCAATTATAGATGTATATCCAGTGTTTGCTTTCTGCAAGTTTCAATAAAATTTGTCCAGTTTTCATGTACATATTGGTAACACAGACACTCAAACATGCGTAAAAATGTTATTTTCCGCCTCTGCTTTTTAGCAACAGGCAATAAAGTGTTCAAAGGAACGAAGATGACTATTCTCTACTTTCTTTAACTGCCTTTGTGCGAGTTTGAGTCAGTAACTAGACTGCAGCCCTTTCTTCTCCTGATGCATCAAACACACCAAGCTCAAACTGTAAATATGAATTTGCTCTGAGTCATCAGCCTGTTGAAAATAAGGCTTTTTCTAGACTTAGCCATAACATAGTAAATTACCATTATCGTGTTGCAAAACAAACATTATCATCGCTGCCACTGCTCCTGTATGCCTGCATGCACTTTGGTAATTACGCTATCAACAAACTGCTCACTGTCCCACCAGATGCACAGCTGAAAAAGGTTTGAGTCAGCCTACAAATGTAAAAAAAACTCCAAATAATTCTTCTCACTGAACGCTTCAGATTGATTGCAATGGTATCTTTCACTTTTTTTTCTCTTTAGTAAACTCGGCGAGCTGCCAGCCTCTCAGCGGATCATAAATTAACCATAGAAAAAAAGGCAAGGAAATGAAAACAGCTGATAAGCTCAGTTTTCTGTTCTCTTTCATTTTGTTTCAAGAGAAAATAGTCTCAATTTGGGGGGATTTACAGCAGGCAAATGGCCACCAAAGCTTTGATAACTTCATCTGCTGCTAGAGTTTGGGTTTTTTTTGCCATCTCAGGCCCAACTGAATCATGAAGGGGTTTGCTGCGCTTGTCTGAGGTGCACCTTTGAACCTTGATCCCCGCAATCCTGCCTCAAGGATTTAACACAAAAGCAAGGCCAGCCTCAAGCTCTGTGGAGTGGAAATGTGCCTGAATAAAATTAAAAAAGACAGCACACTTGCTGTGGCTCCACTTTCAACGACAATTTCTTTTGACATCCAAATGTAAAATTCAAAAATAGTCATTAAATCCTGAGAAAATAAAATTTAAAAAGTAAATCGTGAAAAGGTTTGAGCCTTCAGATTTAAATGTTTTGCAAAATGTCTGAATATTATTAGACAAATGGAGGAAATTTGCCCTTGTTTTGGGTAAATTTTAACAATGAGCCGAGTTAATGCCTAGGAAATGAACTCTGCCGACATGAAAGGATCCTTATAAAACAGGAAATTCAGCTCAACTTTGAACTTTCTTTTCTTCTATTTCTTTTATATGACACACTTTAGGAAAACTGCAACTGGTCACTTTTTACAATGCAGTAATCAGTGTAGGTTGTTTTTTTTCAAAGTATACGTAAACAGTTTGTACATTCTGCATACATTTTAAGAACAGTGAATCCAAGTCAAACTGCAGTATTTTAGCACTTTAATCGACTTTATTGTTAACAATTTAAATATAATTTTTGAGGTTTGAGGTGCTGTTTAATGACATTAACAGTTAAAATGTGTTTACTTGGATTTTCTTACTAACAAAATAAGTTTCACTGTTTGGGGTTCCACAGGGATCCATTCTTGGTACTATTTAATTAGTATTCCAAAGCTTCATATTTTAGTGTAATAATGATTTCACCACTTTTAAACCTCAGTAACAGAAAACCTAAGTTCCTATAAAAATATATTGCGTAAAAAGACTGCACAACCTATTTATACCAGCCTGCAGTGGGTCAGCCAGCCAGTCTGCCTGACAATTGGAGAGGGAGACCTTTAAGAAAGGTCAGTGGTTGAAGTAGCTAAAGATAACACGCACGTTTGTGCTCACGCTCATAAACTCAGCTTCACAGAGCAGCAGAAATGCTGAGTCAAGGAAAGAGCAAAGGTAAGAAACTGATCTGGTATGCTCATGTGCTGCACACACATTCTTTTTCAGTTATCCAGATGCACAGTTCTGTAATTCTTAAATGTCTCAGGGGTCACTTTTCTCATTGACAGGGCTTAAGCTGTTGTGTTCATGCAGTTTGAAACCTAACAGGACCTCCAAGCTCTGCTGTGTCCTTACATGCTCCTGTGGGTCCTTCATTCATTTTTACTTTTTCCATATAAATAAAGGTATAAATAGTGGTTTAAGGTGAGCATTTAAGTAATGTTCACAGAGGTAAATTTTGTTTTCCCTATCAAATTTTAAAAAATGTAATGTAATTATGTGTTTTAAGTTGCTTGTAAAGTCCCCCCTTGATTTAAGTCGTTAATGACTTTGACTTTTGCCCTATTTGTGACTGCCCACGAGCTCCACAAATCAGATCTCTTCATACCATTTCCAAGACAGGTGCCCCTCCTTAGCAATATGTTTAACTCTGATTTCATCACATAGCCGCAAAAATGATTCCCCTCTATACTTACACTGACACACCTTATTCACATTCAGGGCTGGGCGATATGGCCCAAAAATCAAATCTCCGATTTTTTTTAATCCCAAATTCGATTTAATATTTTAATCGATTTTGTTTCCCACTTCCCGTAGTGCCTCTGTTTCAGGTGTTGAAACAAATTTGTTGTACTCCTGCGTTTTGTGGCAAGAGCCTTCTAACAGATTTTG
>JARVJO010000180.1:3918710-3933822 GCA_031762555.1 Cynodonichthys magdalenae | reverse complement strand
CAGATTTTCCCAAAATTAAATCTTTATAAATGGCAAATTCGAATTAATCGATTAAATCGATTTATCGCCCAGCCCTATTCACATCTGATTACCTCTTCAAGTTCTACAGAAGCCTATTAATAACTAATTAATTCAAATCAAGTGTGTTGGAGCAGAGAAACCAGTAAACCAAGCTGCCCACCCCTGAACTAGAAAATTGCAATTTTATACGCAGTTACATACAGTATGTGTGCAAATATGTCTAAGTTACAATTTAGTTTGATTCTAAGTAAAATAATTTCATATTTGATCATAAATTTGTGTTTTCAAGTCCTCACCAAGCGTCACAGCCCAGTGAGACACAGGCTTAAATGTGTTGCTCATGAACTTCCTGTCTTGATTACTAACATTACGAGTTTAAACTCAGTATTAGTTTTTTTTAATCATTTGGTTTAATTGATTTTAGAATAAATATAATAGTTTATTTATGGAGGCAATAATCAGGTACCAGACATTTGCACTGACTGAAAACAGAGAAAAACTGAATTTTCAAAGAACTTTCGTTCACTTTAATCACCTCAGTTGATCTTCTCGTAACAGTTAATGGGTTTAGTTGTTACATACCTGTGTAGGATTCAAATAGCTGCTATATTTGCATTTTTAAGATGCTTAGGGGCACTTTTTCTTGACTTGGTGCTGCCTTCTTTCCTTAACAATGGGTAATCCCGTTCTCTCTATTATCCACGTGCATTTGGGAGTGTGCATGCTTTTACAGATTTGTGTGCAAGCTTGTGCGCCGTAAGAGCATTCACATGACAAACTAGTCCATGCCCAAGCTCGATTGCATTCCTGTCATAGTCCACATTGTACCGGATGATTATCAAAGAATGGTGCTGTTGTTTGTTTTGGGTGAAAGCATGTGACCTGGAAGTAATAAGAACATGTTTATCTAAAATAATCATTTATCTCAACTGGTTGAATGATGCAGTTTTGAATGAATGTCAGTATTGTTGCTTTTTACCTCTTGTGACATTTTCTTAAAGACTATCAAAGTCCAAAACTTGACTCAGGATTGCGAGAAAATGGAATTCTGACCAGCAACCTGAAAAATTACTGCTTTTTTGTGTGCACTGCTTTAAAAATTGTATTTTACAGTAACAAATTTTCTTATCATGGGCATCCTAAACTTATCTCAAACTCATCTTGATTTAACTTATTTAATTCTAGAGTTGTGTTTTGACACCGGCACAGTTCTCCTTATGATTATCTAATTTCCCTCTGGGATCAATAAAGTATTTTTGAATTTGAATTTGAATGATAAAAAACATAAAAGGCTACAATCTTAAATGCGCAGGTCTCATTATACCAATATCATAATTGCAAAAGTATATTTCAGCAGATTAAGTCATAAACATTAGACCATCTTCCAAGGTGGGTATGATGTCGTCAAAATACAGATTTCCAAACAATGTGCACAAAAACAGACCATGATTTTCAATAATTGACCACTCAGTATTGCTAGGTTGCAGTCATGTGACCCGGATGATTTGGCAGGAAGTGATTTGCTCCGGCAATTCTACGACAACCAGATGAATGCTTTCAAAAGCCTCGAAGCTACAATTATTTAGTTTCAGCTTGAGTCAAACATTTAGGATCCAAATAAGCTTTAAATGTCTGTCGACTTGTTTCTGCCCTGGTGAGGAGTGAGTTGAGCTATTTTAAGTAATTAGTGTATGATAACAATGCTATCGCTAACGCTAACGAATTAACCCCTGTTATTTCTATAGTCTTGGATCTACATGTAAATAATTTATTTAGCTTCTGTAAACCCAAATTCAAGTAACTGTCCAATAAAATATCTGAAACTAGGATTTAAACAATACGATCCTTACCTGAAAGTGTTCACTGCAACCTCTTGCATTGTCCGTTTCCGCACCTCCTGTTTTTAGCTTAAGATTGTTGAGGCACTTTTGTCGTCTTTTTTTCTGACACACTACTTTCCGAACATGAAAAAAACTTTTATATTTCTCTCGATTGGAGTGGTTGCAACAACTGTACATGGCACAGAATTTAGGCATTTTGACGCTGAATCAACAGAAGGAAATGGTTCAGAATTTTTTTTAAACAATTTTCCTGCAAATTTGAGTCCAGTCTCCAACAGTTACAGTCTAGAGACTGACTAAATTTATAACAACTTTCTGTTGAAACCGGCTATGCATGTTTTAATGCAGTGATTCTGTTTTACATTGACACGTAAAAGGCTTTACAGCCAAACTTCATTCCTATAACTAGACAAGCATTAACACTTCCATGAATGGTGTGGAAATCCAGAGTGTGTGCAAGTGTGCTTCAGTGCATGATTTTGATACTCACGTGCTTGGTGTGAGCCTGACATTAATGTGTGTGTGTGAATGTGTGTGTGTATGTGTGTGTGTGTGTGTTTGGTGGATTGAGTAAGCCTTATGATGCTCAGTGTGGTCACAAGACACAAGTGCAATGGCAGGAATGGGTGAGCTGACAGAGGAGAGGTTGTGTACGTGTGAGTTTCAAGGGGGCTTTGACAGGAGTGGAAGCAGGGCCACAGGTGGTCAAGTGAAGAGGAGATGAACCTTTGAGGGGAAGGGAGAGGGGGGGTGGTAGCTATTTGAAAGTGAATTGTCGAATGAGGCAAGAATGCTAGAGAAATATCATTCAGCCTTTGAAAAATAACAAACCAATTTCAGTTTTTCATCAAACCGACCCAGTTGGGCGGATATATCTGTCTGTTGCTTTTTATATGAAATGGATATTGAGAAAGTAGAGCAGCGATGGGGACAGGAGGCCAGATAAGGAGGTAATGAAGAGGGTGGAGGTAAAGAAAATCTGGCCAGTATGTGAAATCTTATGTAAATTATTTCTAAACTTGCCTGTATAGGATCATAGGGCAAGACTTTGGTCATAGTTTGTTTTAGATATAGTCAGCATTCATGAGGTCCATGATTTATGAGGGGTTTCTTCTTTTGGAGGCGTAACCCAATACTGTATGTGTTGTTAGCAGAGAGATTTATGGACTACGAGAGTCTGACCAAGCTTCTGCTTTGATGTCTGGTGCAGCTGTCTGACTCTGTCACTGTATGTTTCTGTCTTTATATCGTTATGCTTCTGGCTATACCTATGGGATTCTTTAAGCAGAGGTTCTTATCCCATAGGGGGACCTCTGCATGAAAAAACAATTCAATAGCATGTCAAAAATATTACATTTTAGCTGAGACACAGAACTTTGAATTGCAGCCTATTTTCCACACTGTAACTTTGTGTCTTTGCAACCAAAACACTGGAGCTGTGTTACCAGTTTTCTGCATCTTTTAATACTGTACATCATATCAGAGACAAAAAATAGATGTCAAGATTCCACGGGCATGAAAAGATGGACAAAGTTTTCCTGATTCTTCTTATTGTTCAAAATCTAAGCCAGTTTATGGTGCAGCGATTTCTACTCCCCATCAATTCACTAACTGTAGCGAAACGTATCGATAAATGAATACTTAGCTTTCTTCAAATCTTTCTTTGCACCATCTGGACTTCCATACAAAACAGTTTGTGCTTCATATTTTAAGACTTTCCTTCTGCAGCACATTCAACTCTGTGCTGTTTCATGGCACTTGCTGTACTTGTGTGTTTCAGCTTCGAAAGAAGAGGGGGAGGGTGTGAGGAAGGAGAAGGAGGAGGAGAGGGATGGAGGACATGATAGGATGTGAAAAGTAGGGAGGGAAGAAACTCTGCATGCTGCAAATGAGAAGAGAAGAAGAAAGAGACGTGGAGAAATAGACAAACGGGAGGGGTGGGGGGAGCAGGCAGAGCTGACAGAGTAGTGTGACATTTTCCTGTGAGGACGAATTGTTCAGAAAAAAAAACAACAAAGTGGTAGAAAGAGAGACAGGGGGACACTGTGACTGTACGATCAGAGCCGGAGGATTCTAACTGTGATTCTTGCCTTTTTGACCGCCTCGCCCTGCATCTGCTCCAAACCGAACCTTATTACGGATTTCCTAATTGGCTCACAAGCATATGTTTGAACAGAAACAGCCCACCTCATGCACGTCTGCTGCCACTAAAGCCATCATATGTGCAGGATTTGCGCAGACACACGCGAGATTAAATCATCACCATCTGTCCTCTCTGCCATATCTCGGTTAATCTCCTATTTTCATTCGCTGAGCTCTCATAATGTGAAACTGTGGCAACGCAGGGAGACTGTTATCCACTTTCAACTGGTTTACTAACCTCTTTCCCAGACCCTGCTGCACTACTCATCCTCTCCTCCCATCCCTGCGTCTCCCTCCACTCCCTCGGAGGCTTTTTACTCAACGCACTCAGTGACCCTTTATCTCTGCCCCCCCTCCTTCTTTTGATCCTGTCTTGCATTTCCCCTCACCTGTATTTTAGCTCCTTTGTACACCTTACCTTTCTATTACGCCTGCAGCGTTGTAATGTCAAGCTGCTCTGCATAGCTGGCATGCCATTATCTAACATCTGGGCTGCAGAAAAAAATAAAAAAGAGAGACGAGGGCTGATCTTCCTTACAACAGAGACAGGGTGAGACTGTAAGTGGGACAAAATAGACTCTTGCATAAAGGTGTGAAAAGAGTCAGAAATCAGTTAGCGGAGCGTGTGCAGCACAAACACTCAAACAAACTGAAGTGTGTTTGTTCAACCAACAGGATAAATTAAGCTTCGCTCTCAGGCAGGTGTATGTTTAGCCGTGACTGCGGCTGTTGGCACCGACTGGTATTTGGCGTCTTCTTGACAGAAGAACTTAGGAAGGAGGTCAGCTGACACATGCAGGAGAGATGCTGGAACAAACAGACTGAGTGCAAAAAGGGGTCATCATATTACCAAGTTGATGATTTTATTTTGGAAGAAATGCTTCAATAGGTTAAAACTGATTAACAGAATCTAGTTTGGTCATGTGTCTTTTTTAATCTGCTACACTAATAAGAATATATTAGGTAAAATTAATGATCAATATGGGTCTCATAATAATGGGCTTCCAGAGTAGCTTGCTGATGTCTGCATTATGGGTATCTGCACCGTTTCAACATAAAATGTACTGGTTTAAGTTAGAAAGGGCTTGTATAAAAATGAATTTGTCTTCAGTCATTGTGGTTTTAAAACCTCTTGTGGTTTATGTTTTAAAGCCTTTAGCTTTCAGCACATTTCTTTACTTGCAACCAAAGCCTGCTTTGACTCTGTAATACTTCTTGGACCACAAATTGAAACTGAATGCATCCCTGAAAATTTGTTCTGTGCCTCAACAATCTGGATATCAATAGGCAAATGTCTGAGTCAAGCTGAAAGGTTAGTTTGGCTATCTGAGGATAGTTATTTTTGCTAGCTTTTGGTGACAGAAAAATTAGCTAATAAACTCTGGCCTATGGACAGTTAAGCTTACTTGCACAGGATAGCAATACCCTCCTATGCAAGATGTTTTTAAATGATGCTGAGTTAGCATAAGCTATTTAGGAAGTTGGTGATGCAGGCATCACATTCACCAGCCAATGGAGATTGTCATGATGAAATAAATGCTTCTAATCTCACTGGTTCTACTCTGAGAACCAGGGTTATGCTAGTGACCTTAAGTTTTGATGATTTAGTTCTTGCACTGTGCAACTGCTGTCAGTTGTCTTCAATAGTCTTTGATTCCAACTCTACAGCACTTTGTGTCAGATTGTCTGTTCCATCCAAGTAAAATGTTGGTTTGCCAGTTTCTTTTTATGTCTTGGCTTTGTTATTAAAGTCTTTAACTTGTCTTTTACATGCCTACATTTAATTCCATACAACAAACCAACCAACATTCATGACACACATTTCATCACGTTAAAGGGTGTCTTCACACCAGGAAAGGCCTTTGGTCCACTTGTTTGGTCCGGACCAAAAGCAGACTTTATTTTGTTTGGTACTTTGTTGCAAGTGGACTCTAATTTATTAACAAAGCCACGCAGGTTACACGGGGGCAGGACAAAACACAGACACGGAAAGAAAGATGGTGCTGTTAGTACAATTGCAATGCCAGTTAGAATTTCACAAGGCAGTTTCACAATAAGTTACTTCTGATTTTGGGACAGCGTTGGCAAATGTGCGCCGCAACCCAAAGGAGACGAGATGCTCTGCGTGCCCTGACCCACAGCGGCTCATTGCTTGTAGCGCAGTGGTAGCATTAGCAACACTGAAGGGCTAATTGTTACCATGACACGTTTCCTGCAGTTGGTTCGTTTCAAGTCCGATCTGTAATCACACCAGAAGCAAACTGCACTAGAGTTCGTTTGGAACTGGACTGAGACCACCTCAAAAATGGGTCTCGGTCTGGTCGTTTGGTTCATACCAGGGTTCGCACAAGTGTATTCACACCCGCATAAAAGATCTGGACCAACGGGGAAAACAAACTCTGGTTCATGAAAAGCGAACGAGATATGTCAGGTGTGAATGCACCTCAAGTCTTTTCAAAAATTTGTAAAATTATATGTCTGTTTTACCTTTTGTTTTTATTATATTACGTTTGTAGCTATTATAATTTGCTAAGACCAATGGTTCTGTACAGGAGATACATAGAATACATTTTAAATTACCTATAATCATAGTTTTTACCACCAAATAGTTTTTTATTTGCAATAAACCACATTTTTAGCACTTTTTGTCAAGGATAAATTTTGTACCTTGTTCATTAGAAAGCAACATGCACCCACTGGAAATCTTTTGTGAAGATTCCCAAGTGAAGCTAAGACTTGATTGGCTAATTACTTAAACAATTAAAATTGTTTTATGTTAGGTTTACCATCAAACTTCCAATCTGCAGCTTAACACTGAAAAAAGTTTGATCTAAAACATAATTGCAACTTGAGAAGTTCTGATATTGTACATACAGTTTCTCCAAATTGATTTTTTTAAACATATTTACAGGAATTAATGTTTTTATGAGATGAAATTAAAAATTCTTTGTTTCTGTGCAGAACTCGTTCAACCCTGGTCGATGGGGAAATTAAAAAAGCCAAGGTTTCATGGGTGCACCAGAATGTTGATTGGATTTTTCTAAATAAAATACTCTTTGGAATTTTTGTCTTACGTTTTTTTGTGTTTTTTTTTACTTCTTAATCAATTATTCAGACTTAAAGCTTAGTATGAGTAAAAGTGTGGACTGAGAGCTCGTCGGTGTTGTGGCTGACATGCATGTTTACTGTCAGCCCACTGAAAAACAGCGCCTGTCAGTCAAATTTCCAAATTTTATGCGGTTTTGTCTGTGTGATTGGCGGATGGTGTACGCAGAGCTGAGGTGCGCTGACACATTATGAGGCCCATTGGGAATTTTTATAGAAGCGCGGTTTGGACTTGAAAGTCAGGGCAAACAGACAAAAACAGAGGAATGAGGGTAAAGGCTAAAAAGATGAGCAGGGTGAAAGCTGGTAAAACAACAAGTGGAAAGAAAAGGAGAAGCTGCATTGTGTTGAAAAACCTACAAGGTTTAACGCTTTCCCTGGAGGGGCATTTATACAGCATCCAGTCACACACAGGCTCTTATGGCATGTTATCAATATTGTTTCACAGCGGTAGCTATTACAGCCGTGTGTGCCAATTACTCTGCCTGGAGTAGTAAATGGGTGGTCGCAATAGCTGAGAAAAAGCAGCGTCGCTCACAAGACTATTGATCAAAACCTTTGTTTGTTTTCTGTGTTTTCTGTGTGCGAGCATGCTTCTCCCATGTGAGCCTTTGGTGTGTCCAGGCTTATTTGTGGCACAAGTAGCAGGCGAAGGTGCCTTGTGAAATTAGAATAATTCATCTTGAATATAGCAGGCGCTGCAGCAGCCATACAGAGCAGGAAATGGTGAAACTTATTAGAAAAGAAGCCTTAAATGATGACAAAGTGTGTTGTCTGAGAGAAGTTTGATGCTCATTAATATATTTTTAAAGGCATGATTACCATCACTTTAAACTGTTTTCTATAAATGTTACTTTTATTATTGCTGTTAGGTAGAAAAATATTTTTTTAAGCTTCATAATTATAACTTAATCTGTTCATGTCACCAAAGTCACAAACTTCATGTTTATGATAGAACTACAAACATTTTAGTCAACGTACAACCTCATATTTATCACCCAATGGCATGTTTTCACCTGTTTGCCTGTTAGCAAAATATTTCATGAACCACTGGATGATGTTTAACAAAACTCTCAAAGTAATCGTTGGAGTTTTGGAGTCAACCCAATTCAAGATGGCCACCAAAGTGAGCAGAATTCACAAAGCACAATTATACCAATATTGAGTACACCTACTCTGAGCATTAATAGGTCTAATTAATTCTTGCGATACCGAAAGTTAGTTTAAAACAGGGCATATGACAGGTAATTCTGTAAACGGTAAGCTGAATGTGACGTCACGTCATGAACATCCACGTAAAAAAAATCAGAATTGAGCTTTAAAATCTACAGAGTGAACGTAGCCTTATTTTAAACATTTATTTTGGTTGCACCATAGACTGATCGATTGTTAATTTAAAAAAATAAATTTTTTTGTCACTGTTACTTTTACAATGACACTAACAAGCTAAATCAAATGTTATTAAGCTACAAACTAGAAGAAATGTAAAAACTACAGATCCAAATGGAAAACAAGAGAATTAAAGGCGAGTTCCCCCTACACCACTCTGTCTAAAATAATGCCAATAGACAAAAAAAGATGCTTGAATAAGATGGAAACTGGATGGTTTCAGGTTTTTCTTTACATTCATAACCTGTTCGTCCTTTTGGTCACTTCTGCTGCAGACGTGCATTAATGCATGTAATTTGATGGATAGTGATGACTGATAAATGTCACTTCTCCCTCTAATGATGATTAAAATTGATTACTCTGTAGCTGCAATAAACCAAAATGATTGACAGAACAATGTCATTTGTGTGGTGTGTGTGTGCATGAAAATGGGCATACACTCTCATTTGCTTGCATGTACACATTTGAACTGTTATATATGTTTCTCCATGAAAACACATCTTGTTACCTGCTGTGTGGATGTTTGCACACGCTGGATGTACATTGTTTGTGTTGTAAAACGCACCGGCAGTAATAAGTTCAGATGGCGCTGATCTCGCCTGCTCTTTACCATCAATCTGTCTCCCTCTTCCTTGCCGTTTGCATGCATCTCCCCGCTGTCTGGCAGCTTTGGCAGCTCGTCAGGTCTGCTCCGCTCAAACGCCAATCAAACCCCCTCCGTCCAAGCAAATAAGCAATTAATCATTAGCATCCACAAGCAGCCGATGCAAAGGAGGAAAAAGAGGCAAAGAGGAGGGGTGGGGAAGAAAGAGGTATCTGGGTTCATTGGGTTTGAATGTAGCCACACCCATCTTACACACACACACACACACACACACAAATGCACAGTTCCCTGGTGAATTCTGTGCCGGTGACCATATAACAAGGGGATTATCTTCTTAATCGCTCAAAGGATAGAAATATGGAAATGAGATAGACATTAAAAGAAAGAACTAAGATTGTACAATATGTTGACAATACAGCAAACTGTTTCTTTATTATTATGTTCCCACTTTGTGATTGAAATGTGTAAAACAGGAAGAAGTGTGTAATTCTCTGGTTATTTAGTTAATAACATTTTTAAACTGAGTTTTTTTTTTTTTGCAGCTGTAAGAATAATGTAGTAAAATCTGAACCAAAAATGTTTATTTGCAGTGGTTAATGTGCAAACTCAACATATTAAAACATGAAATGAAAAGATTGAAACTTGAACAAATGTAAAAAGAAGCAGACAAGGCTTTTTCAAAACGTCTTTTTACTAAAAATCTAAAGAGTACATGAGATAATCATAAAGAAAACTAATAAACTGAAACTTAATTTGACACTTTTTAGCTTCCCCAGGAAAGATTATTTCAGAGTGTTGGTAGGGCAGCTACAACCAACGGTTGAACCTCAGCTTGAGGAAGAGCAGTGTGGCTTTCTGCCTGGTTGTGGAACAGTGGATCAGTTCTTCACCATTGCAGAGTTGCTAAGGGGGTCGTAAGAGTTTGATTCTGACATTTATCGCATTTCTCACGATGGTTTTTGCATCCTCTGCACAAATTCAAGTTTGTTCTGAACGTGGGATTGATAGCAGGATGTCAAGTTTGGGAACATCAAGGTCTTTGTTTTTTTTTTTCAAATAACGAGGTTCTTTTGGCATCTTTAGGCCAGGATGTTTAATGTGCACTGGGGCGGTCTGCAGTCGAGTGTGAAGCAGCCAGGATGAGAGTCAGCTTAAGTCTGAGGCTATTTTTTATGACTGGAAAAAAGGAAGGCTCCCTCTAGGTGGAGGACGAGTCTTTATGTCAAATGAGGGAGTTGAAGTATCATGGTAGATCCCAGATACGAGACCCAAAACTTGCTCAGGTTTGACGATGACCTATCCTCTCTGGCCTGGGAACACCTTGTCTTCCTTCAGGAGGAGCAGGAGAATGTCGCTGAGAAGAAGAATGTCTTCTACCAACTCCTTTGAACGTGTAAATATAATTCAACATTATTCTTTTGTTTGCTTTTTGTTTTAAATATATTTTCTTTTGTATATAGTTTTGTTTATTCTTTTATTACATTATGTTCAGTAAAGTCAAACTCATTACCCCGACATCTTTTCTTTTTTTTTGTAATTTGGTCCTTCTTTGTGGATGAAGCAAAAACCTTTTTAATTATTTAGCTTTAGAGGTGTTGGTACACCAGCTTTTAACTGTGGACACAGCCTTGACTAATTACTAACCTCATAAAAATGAGTGGAATCGTCTGATTTTACACAAGACATTTATTTATTTTTCTCAAAATGGAAGTAGTAGATAAGCCCATTATAAATGTGACTGATACTTTTATTTGTTTTGAAATAACCACTCAAGTTAATACAATCGTCATTTTGACAATAAAGTAATATTATGACAAAACACCTGCACATGATCACCTCCATTGCATGGTGTTTGATGTCAATATCTGACAGGTTGCAATAAAGAGCTTTATCTTAACCGTAAAGACCATTTTTCAGAATGCATAAATAGCTGTCACTTCTCACTATCAACTTTTACAACCTGTATCGTTTCCTGGCTTTGTTTACTCAGCACCAGATGGAGATAACCGATTCAGCGATGCTGACCCCTACAAATGGCCCCGGAGAGTAGATTGTCTTCAGTTGCTATCAGTAGATCTTCTCCTGTTAGCTGAGGTGCTCAGGCCATCCTCAGAGCCCTTGTAGATAATGTCACATATCTAATTACACGCAGGATGCCTCCGTTTTGTCCTTACCGGGGCTCAAATGTGACTAGTGATGGTTAAGTTAATAATGTAGGCTTAAGATGAGTTGGATTAATCCCTCAGGGCTATTATTACAACGTCTGCTGTCTGAATGGGAAAGGAGGGAAGGTTGTAAAATTATGCTGACAATTTTGGTGCCAAAACTCACCTAATAAAAATGTAATCTCCTTGAAAGAATGCATGTCGCCCAACGACTTAAATGACTTTCAAAATAAAGTTATGCACAGTTTCATGCAATATCACAGGATGCCACATTCAGAATGTTTTGCAAATGACTTTCAGCTATTACCACTTCAAATTTTAGCATAAAATATGTAAAACTGACTGAATCATAACCATGGCAGTGTTAGCATATGTTGATGAGTTGTAGCAGACATCTTTGAACCTTCAAAATAAAATCATCATCATCTGTCTTTTGGCAGCGGGTGATAAGTAAATCCTATTAAAGTAGACTTATATGATTTTTTTTCACACATATTACTTACACTCTATGACCCTGAGGCCCCCCTCCACTCCCCTGAGAAACATGAATTAATAAGTGACCTTAGCATGTGCACCAGTGCACCCCTCGATGTGATAAGTTATGATAGCTAGTTCTCCTAACAACCACACACACTGTCTCATATTCTGCTTGTCACAGAAGCCAGAACCCCTGACAGTTTTTCCAAGAAGCTAGTGGCACAGCTCCACCTCCTCACAAACCCACAGATCAGCAGCATCACCACGCATGTGTGTGTGTGTGTGTGTCCCTTGTGTGTTTGTGTTTACAGCAGCCGGTCGCACTGATTTACCTACCCTACACGTGCTACCTCTCTTCACACCTCACGACACGTAGCCTTCAGACAAATGGCAAGGCGCCTCCCACTGATGCAAACCAACGATATCAAGCTCCGCTCACTCGGAAATGTGTCACAGGTCTACATTCCTGATGCAGGAATATCTGTTCTATCGCCACACATGTACTTAGTGGCATGTGAGGAATGAAGCTTTCATAGACAGACGGACGCGCTCTTGTTGATATCTGATGAATGCGTGATAAAAGCCGGTAGATAAGGTGTGGCATTTCTGGTTTGACATGCAGTTAAATTCTAATCAGACAGCAGGGACCCATTATAGAGCATTGAACAATAAAGATAAGACACTTCCTGTGTGCTTTTGTTGCCTTTGGAAGTTTTTTTTTTTCAGTATTCGGTGCGTGGGTAACGTTTCACCATAAAACACCTGGTTATAATTTGAAAAGACAACTTGATGCAGCAATAAAAGGATTGTCCGGATCTTTTGAAATAGGGTTCTGTGAAACATTTACAAACTATTAATATCTTACCTGTTGCAGATAGCTTATTGAGCAACCTGAGTTTGGAGATTCATTTTGACTGGATTGTTGAACAAGTACACAAACCTGTCTTTTCTTTGAGACAGAGGTTTTCTGTTTGTTTTACAATCTTACCTTAAAATAAATATGTTTATATGATCTGTCACAATCCCCATCTTAATCATAAACTTTTTGTTTTTAGATATTGATCCCGAGTGAAACTCAAAACCAAAATAAAAATAGAATAATTTCTGATGCTGGAATGATACTGAAATGACTTAGTAACATCAAAGGTCAATTCACAGTTCACTGGTTCTCCTATCAGTCCAATAAAGATAAAGAGTCATAAGTAAACCCAAAGATAAAACATTGCCTCCACACGAAATATCCTGCTTTATTTGTCACCTCTCTGAGTATAAAGTTTAGAGATTAGCTTTACTGGCGTCCAGAGGTATTTGCTTTGAGACTGAAACTCGCAAAGCCATCAAGTGAAGGTTATGGCACCGTATCTGAGGCATGCTTTTTGTTTTCACTGAATGCTCGAGCTGTGACGCATCCAGGGGAGCTTTAGCCTTCAACTCGCCGCGGCAGAGGCACTCCCCAAAGTGTTTACTCTGCTACAGTATTTGCATCTGAGGCTTTGAGTGACAGCTCACCAGGATAATTTGATGTTTAAAGACAGAAGTTCAGTTTTTATATTTCAGCTGCCCACTCTGTCTGGATCATCGTCTTTTTTTTTCTTTCTGCCTCCACTCTGTCTGTTTTTCTTTTATTCCCCTGAGCAAAAGGGGACAGCTGCTTATCCCTGATAAACGCCTGGCATTTGGCACGGCGAGAGCAGGGAGAGATGGGAGACGGAGTGGGGAGGAATGAGAGAGAGAGAGAAAAAGTGAGGGGTGTGGCACATTGATTGAGAGGGTGGTGAGGTGGGGGATTAACGAGCAAGGATTTTTTTTTTAATTTTTGTTTTTTGGCAGCGGTCACCCATTAGAATCGGGAGGAGAGGGGAGGGGATGAAGAAGATGAGGTCTAAATGTGACCTAGATTCCTGGGCGCACAGACATAATAGGCAGGGCTTTACCCCACGTGAATCCCCCCCACCCCCCCACCCCCCCCCCACCCCCACCTCAGTCAAAACAATAACAGAGAAGAAGAGCTGCAGGAGAAGACACGGGGGCCGGTTTGCGGGGGATGGTTCCAGCCCACCACCTCTCCAATCTCCTCCACACAGCAGCTGCATTGGGACACAAACCTCTGGAAATTCCTGGAAAGAGAACTTGAGGAATGTCGGAGTTTGTGTTTGAATAAACTTCTGCTGGGGTCCTTTTTAAATACACTCCAGCTCTTTTAGGGTCTGCATTACTTCTTTGGCTTGGAAAGAAAATAAGACTTTACAAATAAAGAGGATGTAAAACAGTAAGAGTGTGGTTTTAGAATATATATGCTGAATTTAAAATTAATTTGAAGGAAAAACTACATTTTTGGACACATTTGAACAGTAAACAAAAGAAGAATATAAGAAGAAACCAGTGTAAGAATGCTACTTTATATTTTTAAGCAGGCTGTGTCTTATATTCTTTATGGCAACTATCACTGTTTATAGTCCCGCGGTTTATCTAAACTACAAAATAGTCCACTGTACAAAACTGCAAAATAAATGCTAACTTAAGTGAAATAACATTCAAATCATTATTTTACTTTCTCAAACCTTTTTTGTTGTTTTAGTTTTGAACAAATTCCAAATATCAAAAGATCACATTAACAATTATAATAAAAGCACATTATTTAAATGTTTTAATCTGCCCAGTAAACTGTGATGTTGTATAATCCCCCTCTTCCCAGCTCCCAAATTATATTCCTATCTGTGTGACATGATCAAAGTTTAGTCTAGGTCTGTGTTTGTTTCACCTTTCTGTCTCTGTTTTTTATCTTGTAGCTGTTGCCTTGGTTGCAGTGTCAGATCCAGACAGCCATTTTGATGTGAGCCGTCTCACCGGGATGCACCACGTGGTCTGAAACCATCCCTGTGAGTTCTTGTTGCCCCACATGTTTACATTTTGAACAGTGTCTGATCTTTTTACCATCTTAACATGCAGTCGGTCTTATTACACATATACTTTTAAGTGCAGATTAGTGTGAAAGTGTAAAAGGTAGACCTTTTATTTTCATTTTAACAATGATGCTGTTAATTTAAATTTTACCTTTTAATCATATGTTTGCCACTACTTCACAGTTACAGTAGGTGCAGTCAAGTGAGTTCACTATACTAGAACTCATCTTTGAAAAATTGCAATTTTTGCTCAATTTATATGTTGTGTACAGACTAAAACCCCCTCACTGTGTTGCAACTAATTGGCAGAAACATCTCCAAAATGTCTCATTTTAAATCCTTTCTTAGATTTGTTGGAGGGGTCCTAAATTTGTTTAAATGGTAAATGGACTGTACTTATATAGCGCCTTTCTATCCATCCAGGATACTCAAAGTGCTTTACACTACAATCTGTGCCCTCATTTA
>JARVJO010000180.1:3887884-3913123 GCA_031762555.1 Cynodonichthys magdalenae | reverse complement strand
TATGGAGACTAATCAGTGCCACACACATTCATACACTGATGGGACACACATCAGAGGCATCAGGGGTGAAGTGTCTTCAATGGGGGATCGAACTGGCGACCTTCCGGTTCCAGGACGACTCCCCAGACCACTCTGCCACAGCCGCCCGTTTACAACATTTCTCAAATTTTTAACTTTTTTCAAACTTGCCTTTAAGCCTTCTCAATTTAGTTACAAGCATCTTAAATTGTCAAACTTTTCTCACGTTTGATGCAAGCATCCTAAACTGTCTCAAACTTTTCTCTATTTTGTTGCAAGCATCTTAAATTTGTCTCAAACATTTTCTCAATTTTGTTGCAAACATCTTAAATTTGTCTCAAACTTTTCTTAACTTTGGCATTCATGTTTCAAAAACCTCCAGAAAATGTACATTTTATTTTGGGCCTTCTCAAACTTGTCTAAAATACTTCTTGATTTAATTTTTGTAAGGTATAAAGATGTATTTAACACATGTATGGAGCTTTTTCTATTATCAAAAACATCCAGGGCTAAAGCTCCAAATGTCTAGATCTAAAAACCATGCAGATGATTAATAATAATTGTTAAAGAGCTGGTTTAAGTTTGCAATTCTCCATTTCAAATTTGAACTCCAGAAGATCAAATCATAAATTTCGGGACAACTATTAAGGTAAGACATAGGTGGTGAAGATGGACATAAAACACAAAAATAGGTTGAGATGCAAAGTAAGAGCACAAACACTCAGATTTTTGCTCACAATTTTGAATAGTTTTTCAGTTTTTTTGTACCATTTTGTATTGGAGAATACATTTTATGTAAAACATTTAAAAGTTTACATCATGTTTGGAGGTCTCAAATTTGTCAAGTGTTTTTCTTGTGGTTTTACATGAGAAAAACATTTTTAAATCTCTACTTTCTGATGCCATTTCAGATTGTGTGGTGTTTTTTACTCTTGAGTGGAGAAAAAAAAGGCCTGTGTGCAGTATTTTTCTCAGTTTAGTCGACTGATATTCTGAACCAAAAATGTTGGTTTTTGGTTGAGTTACCACAGGCAGATCACAGGAATATTTGAGAACCCGAGGTCAGTGGGTTGGTTAAACAGAATTTGGTAGCGACCTGGGATGGGGAGTTAGTGAGTGCAAGCGTGGGAGGATTGTGGGTTTGCTGTGCAGGGGAAAAAGGAAAGGAGAGAATGAGGGAGACTCATCCCGTAGCCACTATAGCGACAGGGACCAGCCACTAGATGTGCAATGTGCAATCATTTCAAATAGATGCTCTTCACCAATAATAAGCATTTTGCACTCATGTAAAGTGACAATTTGCGCATAAATACCACAGCTGGACAATGTGATGGTCTATTTTTGTTTTTGGCTTCACCGGGAAGAGACTGGATGTAAAAGAAGAGAGATGAGCTTCATGGTATTTACTCTAGTTAAACACAAAATCCTTCATACCAGTCTGAGGGAAGTAAAAAAAAAAAAAGTTTGTCTTTACCTGTAGTTTTTTTTATTATTCTCAGATGATTGTGCACCAAATGCTACAAAACACAATACAGTCATTATGCAAGCGAGAACGTGGCTATTAAAAAGTACCAGAGATTTAAAAAGCAGAGAGGAAGAAACTGTCAAGCTGCCTGGTGCAGTGAAAACATAAAATTACCCTTCGAGTTCAAGTGCTCACCCAAGACCAAGCTATTGTAGGTGTTGCTCTCAAACAGCCGAATCCTTGCAAACAAACACTTAAAAAGCTTGTGACTAAATCAGTCTAAACAGAAACTAATATAACCTGAATGCTAAAAATAAAACACAGCCAGGATATAAATAATCCTAGCAACTAATGTCAAGGACACTTCCTCCCTTTGTTCCACACAGAGAAGGGTAAAAATAAAGAGCGAGGAGGGAGAAGGAACGGAAATGGGCGGGCGAGATTACATTAAATAAAGCCGAGGGAGAGACAATGTAGGCAGTTAAACAGAAAGCGTGTGAGAGAGAGTTCTAACGTAACACTTGGAAGATAATGATGTGGTCCTGTCATGGAGAAGAAGAATGTGACAACTTTCCCTTCTCCTCTTTAAGATAAAAGAGACGAGTAGCTTGAGGCCAATGAGGCCAAGCGGAAGCTTTAATTAAGAAGGACGGAGTCGGGGAGGTTTGAATGTAAGTGGTGGTGTATGTTTGGGTAACAGGGAGTAGAGGTGAAGTAGTGAATAATAAAAAGTGGGAATAGAGTCAGGGGTGCTGGTTCTCCATCAGTCATTGGGCGGCCCAAGCACCCGCACCTAGGGTCAATTTAGAGTGTCCATGTATGTATTACACATATACCAAACCGGAATACTCAACGTGCAAACTTCTCATTGCAAGCTCCTGACTAGGAGAGTCCTTCTTTCTGCAGGCGATGGCTAGTTCGCTGAATTTAGTTTGAAGTTTTACACACAACATCAAGAAGTACTAACAAAAAAGTTTGATGCCCAACACAAAGGAGAAGCGTGGTTCTTAGATAAAAGCAGAACTTGCTTTAATATCCACACTCAAACCCACTGAAGCTGAAAAAAATAAACCTCAAGGAAATGAAATGACGACATAATTTGTCTTGATTTTAAAATATGCAGCTTGGTGACAAAAATAGCACCACAAAATATCAACCAGGTCTAAAAATATCTAATCGTCTGACTTCCCATCAGAAGTGCACTTTTTGAAGTGACAATTCCCAGCAATCCGTTTTACTAAACTGGGCCACTGATCAAAAATAATAAAGCTTTTTGCATGTGGGAGTAAAATAAGGTTTCATTTCTGTAAATGAAAGAAAAAAGGAGTCTTTGATCTATTTGGAGCTGTACTTGGAAGCTGCTCAGGTCCATGACATGGCTTGACATGGGGTTGGAGGGGACTCTCTCATTACAGAGCTTAAGTTTGCAAAGGCTGTTATTCCCTAAGCAGAGGTTGGTTGGTGGCACATTGAATAATGGATGATTGGACCCAAATTCTTTTTTTGAGGCAAAATGGGCTTCTAGAAAAAGGGGCTGCTCAACACTTGTGGCCTTGGTGACATATATGAGAAACCTACCAATGTCACCAGCACACACAATAAAAGCATTGTGATGAAAGCCCAGACAAGATCACACATCTTTTTGCTAATTGCCTGTGGAGGCATTTTATTGACAGAATGCATTCCTTAGCCCCCTGCCCTAACCATTAACCATCGCAACTGAATGCCTTTAATCCTAGCCCTGACCCTTATCGTGACCTAAAAATAACCCTAAAACCAAGTCCTAATCCTGAAAAATGTCTTTGCACCCAAGGGGACCACATTTTGGCCCTTTTAAATGAAAAGATTTCCATAAGTTGGTTTCAAGCCAAGTTTTGGTTTCAGTATAGAAACACACACATATGCAAAGACTCTGAATAAAGCCATATGTGCATAAACCCATTTGACAGCCACTGATCAACAGCCAGCAACAGGTGCAGTTGGCTGAGGAGGGTAACATGTGCATGTGTGTTTGCTCATATGAAATAGAAAACCAGGCAGCTCTTTAACCACTGTATGTATAAGCCACAGTAATGTGTCCTTTCCCCCAACCATACATTAGCTGGTCTAAAAAAGGAGCACAGGGGGATCACTTAGACGGCATACAGGAAAACCCCCATTAATCTCTCCACCACATGAAGAAGAGAGAAAAAAATATCTGAAACACGAGGACTGGCTTTGTGGTTTGCATGTTGAGTATTCCGTTTTTTGGCAAATAACACATTTAAAAGCTTTGATTGTGAACCATTTTATTAAGCTGTCTTAAATCATTTCTTTTATGTTAAAACACCTACTGATCTTTTGTGGGAACAATCTGCTCATCTTCTGGTTACATGTTAATCAGTTCTTTTATCTCCGTTTTGTCAGTTGATGTGAGAAACTCAACCATGCGAAAGCGGAGAATCCAAGCTAAGACAAGACACTTGTCGTGATGCATGTTTTGAAACTTAGCCAGTACAGCCTGAACCTTTGAGAATGCAAAGACTGTCCAATTCCCCTCAGGCTGCCCTGTCACCCAGTGTCACAAACAAACAGGGCCTGTGAGTAAATTTGTCCTGGAAACTTCACTATAAGCAAACATGTTGAAATAAGAAGCTGATAAGGGTACTGGTTTGCCAAACTGGATCCAAATGGAACCAAACACTTGTATTTTGCATAAATCTAAAGGATTTTGTGAGTTTTCAGTTGCAGTAAGAAGTAGACATACAGTCATGGTCAAAAATGGCATGCTAATTTTAATGTCTTATTTGAACCATTTTCACCAGCGTGGAATGATTATGCAACACTCATGATTAAAAAAGAAATAGAGTGTACAAGTTAAAATTATGTTGGTTTTTTCATATCCACATAAGGTCAAATTATAAATGTAGACATACATTTACGCATTTATTAACAAGTTGAACTCCAACCACATTCTTTTTGCAGCCATCAACGAGCTTCTAGTGTAATTTTGGCCGATGTTTGAACATTCTTCTTGGCGGAAATGGTAGACATTACCTAAACTAGTCGGTTCCCTGGCATGGAACTCACTTTTAAAATTAATCTACAAATTATTTATAGGATTGAAGTTGGGATTTTGGGAAAATCGTTTCAGAAGCTTAACGTTTCGCAGTCAGAAACTAATTCTAATTTGTCTTTGGGTCTTGTTGGAAAACCTAAAAGTTTTAACCTCTTAGCTCTTGATCTGATAAGAAGTTGAATAGTTTGGAAATAGTCCTCCTCTTTCAGTATATCATCTACTTTGTGCAGTGTATCCCTTAACCCACTATGCTTGATGTATTGTAGAGCGTATTTTATTTTAGTTTATAAACCTAACCAAATGTACTTTGTGTCATTGTAGTCAAACAGTTCAGTTCTTTAGATGGACTTTGACTTGCCATGAAGGCAATACTAATTTTTGATTGAGCTTGACAAGGCTTCTTTCTTGGTCAGCACCCTCTCAGTCCATCATGATAAAAATACTCCAGCAGTCTGTAGTTCATGCCAGACTTGGTAGTTCCTTGGTTGGTCCTGAACATCTTAATCCATTTTATTTATTCAAATTATCCAGTTATTGCTGTCAAACTACCAGCTGCAGCCAATAACAATCAATAATGATGAGGTAATAGGTAGGCCTTATGAAATTAAGACACTCTGCAACTTAAATCCACCTAAATCTTTTAATAAGTGGTGCTGAATGTCTTTATGTGAGTCTGTATGAATAAAACACATAGTTTCCATTTAAAGATTAGACAGTTAAATCCAAATACTAGGTTTCAGTTTTGTTATGAAGTTGTTGACACTTTATAGGGCCAATAACAACATTTCAGTCAGCGTACACCAGCATCTGGCAAACCAACAACATGCCTCATAATGTGTTTGGTATTGGGACTAACTGTACTATGTGTTTACTGCTAAACAGTGGCACTTGAACTGTTTGTGCCTAAAGACATCTTTTTCCCCTGACATTCAGGTTCATGTTGTGGTTCTTCATTTTTTATTTTGTTTCTTGATAATAGTAATTACTCAGAGAAAAGTAGGTAAACAAAGCAACAATACAAGCACTTGTGGGGGAAAATGACAGTTGTATTTTACCAGCCTGAATAAAAGATAACGGTACATTCTGTCTTGTTTCCTGTAGATGTTTTGCTTTTTTAGTTTTAAATACTTTGTATGGAGTTTTAAGTTTTATATTATATTTAAACTTTTGAAAACATGAGGACCTGGATGACAGAGAAAATATGAAGTCAGTCTTATGGGTTGCAACTGCAGTTTCCGCTATCGTATGTACACACATTAATTAATGGTAGTATTTTTAAATGTGCTTGAGTAACTTTTACTTTGCAGTGACTGAATACTTAGTGTTTGCAACCTAGTGACCTCGATGTTTTGTGTGACAAATCTTTGCGAATCTCTGCTTATTTTTGTGTGCACGTCTTGAAAACTGTCTTCTAGGCCATAGTTCTGCCTTTATTGTACCACCTTGACCTGCCTGGGCCCCATTTAGCAGCCACCCCTGTTTTTATGATTTAATATTTTAATGTTATTGACATATTTGAGACCCCGCGTGAATGCCGTTCACCAGCTAGTCTATATCAGACGCTTCCCAGTGAGAAATTGGTTTTAACCGGCCGCTTATTACACACCAGTGTTTTCCCACTAACCTTGAAAAGATATAATATCTTTTCAAGAAAATTCCCACAGAAAAACGTTGAACCAAGCATCTAAATCACCAGGACATTATGGTAATCTAATGGAGCTTCACCACAGAGGGGTAACATTAGGCTCTACCTTCCCTTCACCTACCTGGGCTTTAGGGATGCAGCCATGCATCCCATGAGTGACTGATCCATGTTGATTGAAAGTCATTACTTAGCACCCCGCTGAACTCCTGACCCCACTTCAAGGGGGGTAAAAGACCCTCAATGCAAGGTCACAAGCGGCTTGTGGTTCATCAGGCAAATGAGTTACCTCCATACAGGCACATATAGACAATGTGCACACACAATACACACACTTATACAATGGCTACAGCCCAAAGAGGATTCGATATCATATGCCATAATCGGCCTCTAAGCCTAAAGAGAAGGGGGGTCTCTGCGATAGATGAGCTTAGAGAGCTTCAATCCTGTTTTATCTGCTTATATTTCCTGCGCTCATAACTTTTGGGACTTAAAACAAGCCGGGGTGAAGGTAAGGTCAACCTTTCAATGACCTCAGAAAGGTATGTAATATCTGAGCTGAACTAGAGTGATACTAGAAGGTATTATTCACACTGTAACTCCTAGTATTATCATTTTTTTTCTTGCCGACTTCGGGGAAAAGATTTGTCATCTCGGAATTTTCATTCATCACTGTGGAATAATGTACAATGTGAAATTCCCCGTGACCACACACACATTATGCCCACAAAGATTTATTTTCCCACCTAGCAACATCATCTCCTGGGAGCCTGTTTAAACAAGCATCAAACAAAACAGAGGTGAAAAGAAAAAATAAAAAGCTGAAAATCGGATCACTAAGTCTCACCATTTTCTTATCCACCTCCCTTCTTAGCTTGCTTCATAAATGACAGCGGGACCATTTTGTAGGCTGCATTTCAATTCAGGGGCTGCGTCCTTCGAAGTCCGCATTTGTTGGCTGTGTATATCACTGTCCCGCGCTGAAGGCTGTCCTAATTCGTGGACTCTTTCTCATGCGTCCAGTGAATGTGGCCCATAATATCCTGAAAAAGAAGGCTGGATTTTAGTATCCTTCCCAGCTGAGGAAATCCCAGGATTCATTGCACCGTGAGATTTTTTTTTTTTTACCAATCAGTGTTGTTTGGAAATTCATCATGGACTAAAAAATTAGTTTTCAAATGTAGGTTTAGCAACTTAGCTGATGACATTTATGCTGCAATGAGAAGTTAAATAAAATGCAATTACAAGTACTGATTGTGGAGCTAAACCCAATCATTCGTCATGCAAAGGCTGGACCATGTCATTACACAGCCGTTTTATGCAGCCTACCCGGACTGGGTGTGGCCTACGTGGGCCGCGGTCTAGGTAGGCTGCTGCCCCTGAATTGAGACACAGCCTCTGTAGTCTTCTGAATGTCAGGCTTAACCAACTGTGGACCCCCACAGGGAAAAATTGGAGCCAGCGTTTGGGAATTACGGGATACTGCCTTGAAAATATAGAGATAAATAGATGTGGTGAGGCTCTCAAACCTGTATTGTTCATTGAGGCTGTTATGGACAATTTGTCAATTTTCATTAGCAGATTCATTCTGCTGCATCTGTTTTCATAATTTACTTTCTCTATTAGCTCCCCTACATACACAGACACCACATCCATGTGCAGGCCCCTGCCAGACTTAATGGCAGTATGGTCAGACCCAGTAACGGCAGCTTACTACTCTCCCCTGAGACCTTCCTGTGACCTTATAAGGGGGCACAAGGCACGCTTTCTGTCATGAACCAGGCTAAACAAATTGCTCTCCATACATGTTCCCCCTGCAAGGCCGGATACAAACCAGATGTGAATTCAACATGAATAAATTACAGTTATAAAAGCATGAATATTTAAGGACAGACGTGTAAAGGGGGTGGTTTAAGAGATGTAAGGGGTGAGGGTCTTGGAGAAATCCACTTGTGAGTGCTTTAACTCGCTACAGAGAGATTAAAATTTTCTGTGTGGCGCAGACTGAGAGTTTATTAAAAAGCACATTTGACAACACTCTCTTGCTTCTTTAACTGCTTCCATCTCTAATTGACCAACAAGAAAAGTCTCTAATCCTGACCCAGAAGAACATAAGCTGACAGGTTCGGGGGTAGCCGAAGGAGTGTGTGGTAGTGTGTGGGTTGAAGTGATGAGACGTGAGAGATGAAGCAAAATAACACAACTGAGTGGGGGTAAAAAGTTTACACGAAGAACAAAGAAACGAACAAGAGAATGTGAGAAGCCTCAGATGAAACAAAAATGCCTGGAGAGAGGAAGAGAAAAGAGAGAGGAAGGCAGTGAACTCATTAAAAGCTTAAGCTGCAGGATAAGGCCGAACGGCAGCCCGGGTGAGGCAGGGTTAACTATTCTGAGCCACGGTTCCTCCCCTGGGATCTGGAGTGCACACTCTGCTCCACACAGAACTTATGAAGCTAATAAGATTGCAGGTGATTTCTTTCCACTTCACTCTCTCCCCTGTTACATACAAGACAGGGTCAGGTCTGATGCTGTTGTTAGGACTGCTTAAAGTCAGACTAAATGTTCGGGACAAGGTATAGATTCAGATTCAGGAGAAAACTTTAAGGATTTTGCTCAAGGCTATTGTTGTATGATTATTTTATTACAAATCAAAGTGCTGAACTCCAACACAACTTCACTTTTGAATGGGATGCTCTTTAATATTCAATAAATTACTGAACAGTTCAGGTGAAGTTATCTAATTTATCATGTTGTCTTTCACATTGTGTGAATGGCTGATATCATTTTAGAATTTGCAGTTTTGGTCATGTCCCTAGTCTATGTTGCCAAGAATCCACATGGCCACAGACCCTTCCTTGCATGCTGCCTGTCATGCAAGGCACCTACATAGATGGTCCTCCACCGGTCAAGCGCCAGGAGCCAAGGCTCAACCACCTCGAAGGCTTGACCTCCCCTCTAGCCCTGGCTTAGATATGCCCTGGTTTCCATTGTCCTTGCAAGGTTTCCTTATGGGCATGCTGTTTTATTCATCAATGGTTTCAATTTGCTTTTAGTCTGACCCCTCCCCCGAGCCCTGTTTGCCATTGGAGACCCTACCAGGGGCCCAGACAACATAGCTCCAAGGATCATGGGGGACTCAAACCCTTCCAAACGTTAAAGTGGAGATTCTGCAGAGGGGAGAGAGGCTCCATCATCTGTTTGGAGCTCATTGTAGAGCCGCTACTCCTCCGCACTGAAAGGAGTCAGTTGTAGTGGTTCATCTAAATGAGATGCCTCCCTTTAAAGATGTTCTGCGTAATGGTGCCCCAGGATAAGCTGGAAAGTGTTGCTGGTAAGAGGGACTTCTTTGTTTCCCTTTTGGGCCTGTTGCCTCCGTAACTATGAACAATAGGTAGAAGATGGAGATTTGGTCAGTGAGTAAAAAAAGGGTACACATATCATTGATCTCTTTATGCTCTTATGTTGACAGGTGAATAATTAAATTACTTTGTGTTACTATAATCTACTCATCTGTTCAGAATTTTTTTTAAATAATGGTTGGGCTTACTGAGGGGCGACAAAGGGGAATAATAAGAATTATTTGAAAATACTCTTCTGAGTTCCAAGCTTTAGTTTTGTTTTTTACTAGTTAGTAGAACTACTTAAACTAAAAAAAAATCTAAGAAATCTTTGAAGGAATGCATGTCATCTGCCACCTTGTATTCCAAAGCTTAAAAGGAGGGTGTTATGCAAAATCAAGTTTTTTAAGCTTTATGTCATGTTATAATGTCATTCCCTCATCAAAAACACACCTAGAGTATTGCTTTGACTAATTTGTATATGTTTTAAAAAATCCTTGAGTCTCCCATGGTAGCCATTTAGAGCTGCCTAAACGCTTCCTGGTACAAGGCTCTGCCACTTTGTACCCAGCTCCTCCTTGGAGCTCAGTCTGCAGCTGAGCTCCTGCCCCACAGAGCACCTGTCTCTCCAAGCTTTGTTTGAAAATGTGCTGAAGTGGGAGTGTCAGAAATGGTAGCATGTTCTTAAAGAGATAGAGGCTAATTTCAAAGCATTTAGATAGACTACGATGGAAAGTCAAACTTATTTTTGATATATACAGCATTTTCATAACAACTGAAGGTAACAGTTACTTGATTGGGGTATAGAATTGAACTATGTGCCTGGAAAATGCATAATACCGCCCCTTTAAAGCAAACTCCAATGCAGTTGGTTAACACTCTAAAATTACTTTTTTTCTTTCTCATTTCCATGTTCAGTAACAACAATTAGCTGTGAAAGCCATCTTTGATCATGTTGACTCATCAGTTGTAGATTTTCATCCAATGATTTCTGAGAGTTTCTGTAAAATCTGTCCAGTGGTTTTTGAAATATTTTATTAATAGGCAGACAAATGAACACACATGCAATAACCATTTGCCTTTTAATGGAGAATAGTTGGCTAAAGGTTGGAGTTTGGCTAAGACTAGTATAACTGAATAAAGTAATATATAAAAATGTGTGTCATGGGTACGAAATGGTAACACTAGGGTATGACATGGGATAACATTGATCTCAAGTCATCAGTTGGATGTGACAAGTGTAAAACCACACTTTGCATTAGGACCTAAATAGTCTGACTGCTGACAAAGGTGTAGAAACACAATGTAGTTTTCTTTTTAAAAAATTGCGTGGTTCAAGAATTTGTTATAGAACACATTTGTGAGCAAATTAAACACTGATTAGACATTTTTGAAAAAACAAAACAACTAAAGTTTTATTTTGTACATTGTCTCTCCTCAACATGCGACTTTTGTGACCATCTCAGTGTTTATTTTAGTTTTCTTTTATTATTCTTTTTCCACTTTGTTAATCTCAGTCAGCCTCGTTTTAAATATCTCCATTCTTCAATTTTTTTTCTCTCAGCTTTTCCAGACAGCGGTCTTTTACTGCATGTTGTCACTCCGCCTCGTTTTAGCCATAATTGGCTGCCTGAAATCATCCTCATGCAATCCTCGTGCACGCTCACAAACACATACAAGAGAGCGCGCCAGACTGAGATGAGGAGACAGAGAGCGGGAGCAAAAAGTGAGGCTGGGAGAAAGGAAAGGGAGAGACAGCTGCCGGCGCCTGTGTCTGGTCAGTGTCTACTGTTGATTTTGGTTGTAGTAATATTTAGTTTAAACACCAATAGGCAACCACATGTAAATGTCAGAGCGCCTTAAATGGGTGCTCTGCAGCGTGAGGCCTGAAAGGCAGTGAGAACCAGCTGGATGCAGATGCACAAACACACAGAATCACTCCCACTGTAAACAAACCGAAGGAACCGGAAGGATCCGGTAATAGCCTGATACAATGCAGCGATAAAGTTGGAATAAATCTCGAGCGCTACTATGGCTTTGTATAGAAGAAAATGCAACATGACAGCTGATGAATTAAATTGCAGTGCATTTACTTTTTATAGGTACTAGGCAGACATTGAGAAGTGCCCTGCAAGCATCATTTTAATATAACTTGAAATGCTGCAAGAAGGGCTTACCAATAATGATTTAAATCATCCTATCCAACCTGAAACCATCAAACATTCTCTTTAAACTTTTTTTGTTGTAATGCATTGCACGACTCCTACTTAGTGTTTTTTATACTATGTGAAAGAGGGAGTTTGCTTGGCCTAGATTTGTCTGCCCTTGATACTTCTGGAGGCTGTAACAGGAACATAATGATATCAGTGCAGATTTACCTGGGCAGAGGCCTTCAGATGCATAAATGGGTCAGAGGGATGAAAGGATGAAGGTGCTGCTCAGGTGAACAAAGACCAGCCTCTTCAGAGCTGGAGGTCCACAGTGTGACGAGTTTCAGTTGGTTAGATGGAGTAATTTGTATAGATTTGATTATCCATATGTTAACACAGTTTTCTTTCATCCAATGTCCATAGTCAAATGTCAAAATGTATTCATGTATTTCCCTTTTTTGGAGACAGAGTTTTGGTCCAAACAATAAAAGTTACATAAACACCTTAAAGCCATGGTTAAGATCTTTAGAAGTGGGATTTAATGGGAAAGTTATGAGCAATTAATATCTTACCTGTTGTCCTTGAGAAACATAATTTTGTAAACAAAATAAATAAATAAATAAATAAATAAATAAAATTAGTTGTCAGTTGACAAGGCCAAAACAAAAATAGATGCTGTCATCTTTAAACAGCAGCGGTGTGCACAGCTAACCGAAAAGCTAGGTTCACTTACCAATAATCCACTAAACAAGAATCTTAGTTCCACTAACGCTAAACCTCTAAACAGATAAGAAATAATAATTAGTGGAATCTAACCACTAAAACGACTGTCATACCTCTTCATCTTCTTTTAGTTGAAGACTGGTGGAACTGACACAAACCTGTTGTTAGTTTTCTATTGGTTTAATCGGAAGGTGGGCGGGATTATCTGTGGCAAATCGACCAATCCAAACAAGAGTTATAGCTTTGTTTAACTTGTGATACTTCCAGTTTAACCCATTCAGAATAAAAGCATTTCTTTGATCGAGTTTGTACTTTTATAACTACCATTTGAAGTTAGTCAAACAACAATTTTCAAAGACTTTCTGTACTCTATTGTACACATAGTCAATTTTTGTATTCATTATTTAAATGTTGTGAAATGTTAATTTATTTTGTTCAGCTGCTAAAGACGCTACACGCTACATAACTCCCGCACTGCTCATAAAAGGGGATAGGTTTTAATTTGTTTCACACTTGTGAATTTTTTTAATTAAAATTAGCAGAACATAATTTAGTGAGAGCTAGCAAAAAAGCTAATCCGCTGAATGAGAAGTTAGTTTCGTTATTAGCAGATTAGCGGAACTGTGCTCAACATTTTAAAACAGTTCCAATTTTTATAGCGGTTCATGTCAATGCTGTTTTATAAAACTCATATTGTTGTCAGTCTTGTATAGCAAAATTATTTTAATAGAATTTTATAGTCATGTTTAAGAATAAACAGCAGCAGCTAGCTGTAGCATGGTTTGTATAAAATTGGCACTAACCATTAGCTTGCAGTCATAATTCAACTCCTGAGGTCCTTCAAAGAGCTATTTACAACAGGTAAGATATTGTTTAAAACCTTTCTACAAAACTCTGCTTCAAATTGTCAGAACTATCTTTTTAACCTCAAACTAAAAAGTGAGTTGGTTGTGATAAAACAAAAACACTAATTTACAGGAGTTACTGACATAAAGTAAAACAATTGAAGTGGCAAAATCTGTGAATATTTGTTAAAATGCAACAGAACTTTGTGCTTCAACTAAATGTAACTCTAAATCTTAGCTTGCTTTTTTTCTTCAGCAGTCTAGACGTGTTTCTTTCGATTCGCCCCCGCTCAGATCAAACCCATTCTGCCTTTTAAATCGGCCAAAGATAGCACTGTTTGGCTTCTGAATTCAATCTGCAGCACACAGGGGGTCATTTTATGCAACACAATGACAGCCTCGGACATGTTGGCGTGCCTGTAAAGCAGTTGGTCCATCTGTGCTTGGCCCAGTTTTTTTGGGTTATGTGGTGCGATTCCAAACCCCGTTCTCAAAGGGGACAGACAGACAGAGGCGCTGTGTCTGTCTGTTGCTGGATAAATATAGCTGTGACATTCAAAAAGCCTGTAGTTTAGTTTGTCAATTCATTTAAGGGAGGCGCTGCAAATTCAGAAGCCCCAGAAGTGAGTAAACTCACAAACCAGAGCTGAAATGAACAAACTGGGAGGGTTGCACAACTGAAATAGATTAAAAAAAAAGGTCATAATTTGAAGTAAAATAAGCTTTTAACGAGAAATGACAAACAGCTGTTTTTTGTCAAACCTTGTAAATGAAGTTCTGACCGATCTAAAAGTGTTTCATTAAAATCAATGGAGTGGTTCACGAGATAATTTGCTTTTAAAGTCACACAAGCCCAGACAGGTAAAACATCTACAATTTTTTTACACAGGTATGTCACTAATTGTTTTTTTTTTTTTCTTACATCATAAAAAAGGGCGTAACCTAACGCTCCAAAGGGGGTCAGTTTAGTTAAAGGTGTGCTCATATTAGCCACCAGCCATCTAGCCTAATTTGGCTCAAGAAGAAAGAAAACTGTGGCTTCTGAATTTTTATTGGAAACGGAGCAGGAGCATTAACGAGTCAACTAATAGGAAAAGTATGTTTCTGCGAGGAGGAGGGGCCAGAGTGTTACACATCGCAAAATCTCATGTTTCAACAAAGAGGAATACTAAATATATATATTCATAAATATATACATTCTGGTTAAAAAAGTGTTGAAAATCTTGTTTTACCTTCATGTTATGCAACTTTAAATTATCCTGGAAACAGACCAGCTTTCTTTGCTCATTCAGCTAAAGGCTACACTGGAGGGGCTCATAAAACAGCTAACTGGTGATCTCGTTTGGCTTTTTCTCATAAATCTTTCACCAAAGATTGCTGTACCTGTCAAACCAACTTCGTAATGTGAAGGATAAAACAGTCATGAGGTGGGGAAAAAAAATTAAAATCCAGGTTAGTGTTCACCTTGGGGCAAGATGGCCTCTCTCTGCTCCTGATGCTGAGTTTGTGAATGAATCTGGGCTGGATCTAGGCCACACAGCGGGGAATTGTAATAGAATTTCAATATATCTGTTGAAAAGTATTAAATCAATTACAACTATATCAAACAGTGCAGTTTGAAAGAGTTTACTCCAGTACTTTTCCATTTGCAAATCTGAAGTAATGGTCCACACTTAATGTAAACAAACAAACCTAGCGTAGTTATATCAATAAAAACAAGAAAGCCATGTCTCTGGGCTTTCTGACAATGTTTTAAAAAAGACATATGATGCTTTTAAATCCTTCTTTTTTACATTTAAATCCTTCAGTTGGGGTCTTTATAAAGGGGAACTGCAATGCTTTGGTATAAATTCCTCTTTGTTGCTACCCCACAAGCCCCGCCCCTTTCCTAGAGTGTGTCTCAGATCAACTCATTTTAAGACTGTCGCTTCACACCCCACCCCCTCCAGCTTCCATAGTGGTCCATTCTAGTTTGATAGAGGGGTTTATGACTATATAGCTGTGCAGAAACCTTTTATTTACAAATTAATTAAAAGATGTCAACAAGGGAAGACTTGTCCATCCAGCTTTACATGTTGTAGCCAAAGTCTGACCAAGAGCCTGAGGAGAATGAAGACCACCAAACTGTGGCTGGTGAGTCCAGAAATTACTTAGACTGAAGAGAGAGACTAAAATCAAATTTTCTGCACTCCTAGACATTCTAAATAGACAACAAAATGCATTTAACAGCTAAAACAGTAAATTTTGCATGATATGTCCCCTTCAAGAGCCTCATTATGTTTTATAATGACGGCGATATGGATAGAAATGTTGTGAATTACTGATCCTGACACGCCGGCACATCACCCGTCTCAGTGAGGTTAATCATCAAAAAAGGACTTTATCCATAAATGGCAGCCAAATCTTTCAATGACATTTGAATGCTGCAGATTTGATGTAGTCGGTTTATGAATCACCGGTGATTTGCTTCATCAAGTGTACACTGGTGTGTCAGAGTTAATAAAGAAACCATAGCTACAGTGTGTTTTATGAGTCATAGTGTTGTTGCTGTATGTTTAGGCAGCTTAGGCGAACACCAGACAGGGATATCCTCGGGAATCAGGACACTCCTTGGACCAACTTCTACTATGGCCTTAAAATCTTAGCTTTGTGTTTTTGTTTTTTGTTCTGCTTTTTTGGGGGGGCAGATTAGCTGAGCACACCCTGTACACGCACAGTCCAGGTTGCACAACACAGGAAAAAACAGAAGCATTTGAAGCGTTGATGCCAATCAGATTTTACTGTGGCAACAAGACCTTAAGTCACATGCAGTCTAGACTTGGTTGAAAAACATAATTACTCAAAGTTTGACCTTTTGGCATGGAAGACACACATTTCAGTCTGGGTCATTGCAACGTCTTGACTTGTCTTTTTTAGCTGTTCTGCTGCTGTGTTTGAGATCCTGTTGCATCATAACCCATTTTGCTCCTAGTTTCAGCTGTCAGACGGATGGCCTCACATTTAACTCTAGAATACTTTGGTCTACAAATGAGTTCATGGTCAACTCCGTGACTGTAGGTTTCCCAAGTCTTGTTGCTGCAAAACCAAATCATCAACCTTCCACTACTGTTCTAGCAGGTAGAATGAGGAGTTAGAGTATTTACTTATAGAACAAAACTTCACATTTGGAGAAAAACAAACATCTCTACTTTGGTCTCATCTGTCCAAAAATGATTGTTCTGGTTGGTTTAATCAGATGCAATTTTACAAACATAAGTTATGCTTCTATGTTTGTTGTTTTTTTTTGTTTTGTTTTAGAAAGGAAGGTCATTTCTTCTAGCATCTTGACTAAACAAGTCACACTGGTTCAGTTTTTCTCTAACTGCCCTGTCATAAACTTTACCAGTTTACCTGCTAACTGAGGCCTGTAATGTCTGAGATAGAGCTCTTTGCTCTGACCTCAGGGTGATTTTGCTGGAACATCCACTCCTGGGAAATTTAGCAGTTACCAATTCATCTAACATGCATGTCTTCAATCTGTGGAAGGAACCCAAAGTACCTGGAGAAAATCCCCACATTCATGGGGAGAACATGCTTACTCCATCTAGAAAGACCCCAGGATGGACGGAGATCCTATGACCTTACTGAGAGGCAATAGCTCTAACCACTGTTCTGCTGTGTCACCTCTTTATACCTCATACATACTTAATTCAAATACTAAAATTGACAATATGCTGTAGATGGTTAATGGTTAAAGTTTTTAAAGTAAATCCTAATTATTATTTTCAAGTTTCATCAAAAGTAAAAAAAACTTTAGAGGAAGTGTTGTAATGTCATAGAGAGTAAAATTTACCTGTCCACAATACAATCAGGTGCTAAAAGGTTTATTTTGACTTTCCAGCTCATTTATAATTTTCACGGAAATAGTCCTGCTCTTTCTTTACCTTTAATTTATGACCGTACCACCTGATTGTTGGACATAACAGTTGGTGACACTGTTTTTCTGATTATCTGCTCCTGCTTTTACATTCTTATGTATTGTTGTCAACAATAACTATTGTGGGTCTGCTCGGCGTGTCACCTGACATCAGTTATCGTAACTTGTGCATACTCCCTGATGTCTTTGTTGTCATATCACACTCTGGATTGTGCCGTATTGACATTCAACAGAGCTCGACGTGGACATTTGTCAGAAGGAGAGGGCAAAGAGGGTGTAGACCATTACTGTACCAAAAACTGACGGGTTTAGTGTCAGTGAGGATAAAATAGGTGTGTCTAAGGTTTTCCTGCTACATAACCCCTTATCACTTCCTTTGCTATGTAAAACTTGTTGTTTCTGGTCTCCTTGTGCCTCTCTTCTGGTACACTTTGTGCTTTAGCAAGTGCCTGACATTCCCTTGAGGGCACAGGAGACAGCGTGGACATGCCACTGCAGCACATTGTCTTCTCCATAACACCATTTGAGATGCTTGACATTGTTCTGGAATTAAAGAAGAGACTGCATGCAGCAATCTGGATTTTTAACGAGTTTGTGCTGCTGTAGCATGTAGGTCACTGCTGTTTGCCTTCTAAATTATCAGCATCTGCGTGATCCCACATTTGAAAAATCGGCACAAATGTTAAAAGTCAATTTGCATGAAATTTGATTTAATGTTTATTCAGTTTATTTGGATGAAAGACTTGTGAACTTATGTTGCTGTGGTTCCCAAAAGTAGGAAAAAAATCATCTGGAACACCCAATGTAGTCGAAATTTCCATTTGAAAAATATTTTCTCACTAATCCTTAAGCTGAAAGTCCAATATGGCCGACTCATGGATGAAAAGCTGTTCAAGTTAAAGAAATTAACTTTTTTCCCCCTTTATGTTTTGTAGCTCATGAAATTTTCTCTATAGTGCTTGAATATATAGAATGCAGATTATATTCAGATGAAGCTCCCAGAAAAGTACAGAAATTGAACTAAAATTTGGTTTTGTAGAAGCTAAGCATCATCCCCAACATTTACTTTGAGTACTACACATTGTGCAATATTTTTGCTTAAAACAATGACATTAACTTTTGGAGCAATCCTGTTTTGTGCTGGCAAATAATAATTAGTCCTCAGAAATCCAATTTTGCAGAATGTGTTATGTGTTCGTAGGCCTGTCGCGATAACAAATTTTGCTGGACGATAAATTGTCTCAGAAATCATCGCAATAAATATTAATATTGTTTGGAGACCATTTTAAACTAATATAATGATAACTGCAATCATTAAGTTATTGCTTATTGCAACAGGCCTATGAGTATGATTAGAAAATGTGTACCCACTACTTACTCTCTACTAATAGTAGTTGTTTCTTTTGGTCCTTCTGGGCTACCATAACAAACAAGACAATATTTTTACTAAAACTCATAAAATAGACTGTTAGTTGGTTATATTGCAAAATGAAAGTGCACATAAATGATTGTTCTCACTGAAATTTGAGTTGGCTGTGTGTCTTTTGGCTCTAAATTCAAATTTCAGACACTGAGAGGTGACTTCAGAAGTGACTGACTCTGTTGCCACTCCTTTCATCACATAACCTACAGACCAGTGAAATTCCTGTGTGAATTCTCGACACTAAGCCATAGTCCTGGTTTCACCCCTGAATCAAGCGTGGGAAGGGTTTGCTCTGAAATTTGAGAGAAGTTGTACTTGTCAGTCATTATGTGTCAAAACTTGGCTCGAGGCAGAAAGTTGTGGATTCTTGCCAGAATGTAAAAAAAAGCAAAGCATACCTTACGCGATTTAAGAGCTTCATTCAGTTTGATTTTTGACGTCTGTAATTAATTTTGCTTTTGGCAAAGTGACGCTGAATGTTCAGATCTCAAGGCGGGCATTCACCACAATCACAGAACTGAATTTCTGACTTATTCGGGCATCACAGGGAGGAGACTCCATGGCTAACCCAGGGACTATTTATCCTCTCTTGCCTGGGAACGCCTTGGGCTCAAGAGTGATTGGGAGAGCGTTGTCCAAGTGTACCTCTTGGACCTCGTCGCTCTACAACTCAACCTTGAATAAATGGATGTGGATAGATGTTCCACTCAACTGTAACCTTTTAGTTTCATAATAAATAACAGCATTAAATGGAATGTTGTGGGAATAGATGAGCATAATTGAGCGAGAATATTCAGATAGTGACTGAATCACGTTGTGTAACCCGGGCATGCAGCAACACATGCAAACACAGAGACCAGGATGATGAAGGCCATCTGCTAATGATAAGATTCCTGACACACACACACCCACAGATGAATTAAGTATTAAACAGTAAGAAATCTGTCAGTCATTCATATGCTGACGAGCAGCACTCAGCAAAATGCAAAGGCACTCAGGATTTTCACACCTTTCAAAGTGAACTTCCTGTCTTCCCTGTCATTGTGACAGCAACAGGACAGATTTCCATGTTCGATCACATAGATTCAGACTGAAGACTGATGCTAGACTTCTTAACATAAGAGACAAGAAAACATGATTATTACATGTATAAAACAACAAATAGAGCCTTTTATCCAATTTAAATTGTTTAAATTAAATAAACAAACTTTATAATAAACCTGACAGTTGTAGCCAATTTAGTGGTTGGTAAGGTCAGTTAGATGTAGACGCCATCCTGTTGACTCAAAAAGTTAATTAATTATAGATGTATGCATCTTTAAAAATCCATTAAGTCATTTATGAGATTTTGTTTTTCCATCCATCCATACCCACCTAACCATCCATCCATCCATCCATCCATCCATCCATCCATCCATCCATCCATCCATCCATCCATCCATCCATCCATCCATCTAGCCAGTTGTTCCAGAGTCAGGTTGCTGGGGTCAGCAGCAGGGAGACCCAGACATCTCTTTTCACAACCCACCTCCTCCAGCTCTTCCAGTAAGATTCCAAGGTGTTCCCAGACCAGCTGATAGACAGTTAGTCTCTCCTATAATCCTAAAGTCTCTCCATGATGTCCTGGGTCCTCCCTAGTGTCTTCTTCCAGTTGGACATACTTTGAAAACCTCCTGAGGGAGACATCTAGGGAGCATCCCCAATTATCGCACATCATTGTTATTCTAAACATTAAGTAAACCATGTTAAAACTGGTGCAATGAAGCAGAACAAAATATATGAATGAGCTAAAGTGGTGTTATTCAACTTATTGATGTGTGTCTTGGTCTGTTTATCTTTCTGTTCTGCTCTTGATTTTCATCCACTTTGAGTGGGAGAATCAAAGATAATAATCTGCAAATACATCGACATAAACATGTTTTTGTTTTGTTTTATCTACACACAATTATTACACCAAGTCAGCAGTAAGTAAAACAGTGCAGTAATTCAAGAGGTCCTTCAACTTTCCAAAAAGTGAAAGATGATACTTGGTTAGTGGTGTGGCTACAAGAAGGGCAACATTATATTATTTCAGAGAATCCAAACCTAAACATTACTTTAGCTTAACTGGTAAGTAGTATCTTCAACAAAACAAATTTTGTTGTATTAACAGAGCCTTGTTTTCATCCTTTGTGTTGTTTTTATTTAAACTGCAGACATGACCGTCTGTGACTCAGCTGAAAGGTGGATGATTTAATTTCAAGTCAAAGGAGGAGTTCAAACAATGCTTAACATTGTTTTACTTTCTGTAAAGTTACTTAGAAAGGATAGTTTTCCACTTATTAAACTAACCATTTCCAGATTTATTTAAAATGGTTTTGTTACTTAATAGTTAAATTATTTTTAATTTCACAGACTAAAACAAGCCCTTAATTAAGTCTTTCACCAAAAGACAGTTTGTGACCATCCTTAAGCTAAACCAGCCCCCCACCACCACCACCACCACCACTTTAGTGTAGGGAGGGGCAGCCCAACCTTAATGGAACTGAATAGATGAAGAAACCCAAACCTCAACAGGCCCCATTGTGCCACAGCATCAAAAGGAGCAGTGGCACGGCAGGGGCTTTGATCATGAGGCCAACACAGGAGAGGGGAATGAGTTTGGTTTTGGGAGCGGGGAGGGGCAGACACCCCAACAGATGATCTCACAAAGAGACACCAACGCACAGGTGTAGAGATTTTTTGGCAAAAAAACTTAGACATATTGTCCACATGCAGCCATATGTGCTCTCATGTATGCATTGTCTCGCAAGGAACATGTGGTGTTGTCTCTTTGATGACCACCTGTGTTTGTACCTGAGGCAGAGTCACACAATTATTCAATGTTCTGGTTGCAGTGCTGCAGTGTAATGTTTCACTATGAATGCTTCTGAGGACTGACTGGATTTCCTCTTTCTAGAATTTCTGAGTTTGTTTGCCAAACTGGAAACAATCAGTTCTGCAGTCCTGCTGAATACGTGTCAGACGTTTCAGATTGTCTCACCATTGTTATTCTGTCTCTGTCTTTATGTCTTGTAGTTTTTTTTCTGTGTAAATTATGCCCAAATGAAAAACCCTTAGCCCCAACTCTGAAAGAATACTAAAGCTAAGACATAACTAATGGTGCAGCATCTAAATTAGCTACAATAAGAGATTATCCTCATTTTGGTAAATGCTCAGAAACCATTCACAACATATGAGACACAAAGAGTAAATGTGAGTCATCATGAGAAGGTTGATGAGTTTTATTATGCACTTGTCAAATACATAGCTCCAGTTAATCCAAACTGTTGCAACAAGAGTAAAATGAGAGACATTCAGTTGTCATGCTGTTTTTATTTCACCGGGCGTTTCCAAAGTGTTTTACAACTTTTGAGTGAGATCTAAATTTTCTTGCGAGAGTCATAAACATGATCAAAAACTTTGGGATAATTTTTACTTAAAACTGTCACTAAGTTGTGCGAGATCTAAAAAAAAAAACTAGAAAGGGGCAGATCTGCCAGTCTTCTTTTCAAAATTGTCAAATGCATTAAGTTATGAATGTAAGGAAAGTTGCCAAGGTGGGTACAAACTGAACCATTCAGGTACGATGTGTGCGTGAAATAGTGTCTAGAATATAGACACCATTAAAGCAATACCATATAGCCATATAGCAAACCATTAAAAAAAACTGAGTTTGGTTGAAATGACATGGTTGCTGAACACAAACACAAAATTGAGTGAAACTTCAATGGAAAACACGTCTATTTTATTTGATTTTGAGTTGGATGTTTGACTTTTTGAAAAATATTCATCTATAAAGTTTTAGCTTTCTTTTTATGATAAACTTAAAGTTGGGTGACTACTTCTTCCCTTTAGTTGTGCTGCTACTAATCTCAGCAGCTGAAACACCATACCATGTATTGTCTTTACTTAAGTTTATGCTAATATTGCTTGAATGAGATCTGACTATAGAGGATACTTAAAGGTTGGTAATTATTTTGGACAATAATTCAATCATAAGCCAAAAACGAAAGTGGATCAGTGGTTCGGTTAGTACTTATAGCTTTTAGGGGCATCCTTAGGGAAGGCACAATTTATGCTTATCATTATCATAGACATCAAAATTACAGATTAGGGCATCAATAAAGAGGTTTTAATTCAGCTTATGGGACCAGAATCTGTATTAGCAATTTCCTGTAACTACTAATATGCTTTATGTTTTAATAAGTGAGCAGTTCCCAGCAGCTTTTTATGTCCAATTACTTAGTGTCGGCAATAATTTTAATAACTTTCTCTAGAAATCTGCTACGGTATTTTCATCAGTCAGTTCAAACCCCCCTCCTGTCCTTTTGAACATGCCGCACTAATCCGTCCTCAGATGTATATTGTTTCATGTTACTGTGCACCAAGTAACTGGAGTGAATGAAAGCATCTTAAACAGCAAAGCAATATAAATGCAGTCCCAACAGGTTTCACTTTGGGCTGTGTGCAAATACCCCAAACACAACAAGGTGAAGGAATGTTAAAATTACAAAAGTTTCCGTTGTAGTTTTCCACAAAGAGTTTCTTGAAAGATGAAATGTGTAAACAGTCTGATGGTTTCCTGAAACTGACCAAGTCACGGGATCAAAAGAGGTTTCTGTTAATGATTTCACTGCTCAAACAAAGACCAGAATACCTGCAGACAAATAAACATTTTGTTCTGCGACACGAGCATGATCTGGTCTACCTGCTCAGGTCACATGTGGCAGAGTTCCCATTGGAAAAAGATCAGAGGGTGAAGTGAACATCCACCAACAAGTCAGTGGTCAACTTGGTACAGAATAGTCAAACAGTGGAAAGTCTCAGCTTATCTTAATCAAGAGTTATTTCTGTGTTCTGATAGGAGGTTTATCAAAACACGTGCTAGCACTAAGTTAATTAAAGCCTAATGCAATCAAACAACTCACTTAGTCATGCTGGTTATTTCCTTCCTGCACAACTTCTTGTTTTTGCAGTTTCTGTCACTTTGTACCCAAACCTTTGTTGGTACAAAAACAGTGCCACCTGTTGTGGATCTCTTTGTACCCACTTTGACAGTTCATGAACTCATCTATCTTACTATATTCTACTCATTTACAAAGATAATAACTACAACCAAAGAAACAACAGCTTCCTGTCATGACATTATTATTATTATTATTTTAAATTATTGTTTTCAGATTCTGTTTTTGTAAAGGTGACCTGAGTAGAAGGATTTCAGTTGGGGACTTTGCTGAAGGACAAGCAGGCCGTGAAAGTCAAGCTGTTTTCCTGGTGGAAAGTTTACGATAACTGCACTCATAGTTTCCTAATCAGCTGACAGGCACAAAGGCCTCTGGAAATAGTTGGCACAGGTTGCTGTGATCATGAACCCCCCTCCTCCTCCTCCTTTTCTCTTTTGGTGGCTGAATTTGTAAATACATTTGAGTGATTGTGGATGTGTGCAGGCATGTGTATTTTCATGGGGTTCCTGTTGACAAAAAGGAGGAAGAATAGTTGGTGGGAAACACAGGAAGCGTTCAGCTATCACTTAAATTATAGACGGCAAGGAGAAGTTAAGAAAAAAGTGAATCTCTTTTATTTTTATTGAACACAGTCAACAAATGTTCTCAGGAAACCTGCATTCAAATCATTGTTTGCATCCAGTTATAGAAACGGATCTTATCAGGTTTTGTTTATTCAGCTAAGCCTCGATTCTAGAGAAATTATTTCCAAACTACAAAGGCCTTGCCTTTTAGAGAAGGGAATGGCTGTGCTATTGGAACATTTGACTTTCAAATGATTCGATTTGCTTCAGTAAGACTTCCATTTAACGCTATTCTAACTTGTGAAAAACATTTTCTTGTCAAAATGTTTTGATGCATTTGAACTGAGCTGTTGTTTCCACTCGAACAAGCGTGCAACTTCCAGCATCTTTCCTTGTGTACAGGATATTAAATGGATTGTAAAAACTAGTCATATTATGGGATAATTTCAGGGCATTACCAAGTGGTGTTACTCTAAAATGAGATGTGCAACAACTGCACATATGAATTATAAGATATACTGACAACTTACTTTTGTCATAAGTGATATATGATATTAATATGTTCATGTAACAGCACTGCAGTGGTGCAGATACATGTTACTGATACTTCTTATGTTTCTTACATCCCTTTCTGTTGTTTTTTGTTTACAGCAATGCACATGATTAATGTGAGGGAATGGTCAATATATTTCTTTTTTTAGACATATATTTATTGAACTTTTTTTTTTGCAAAGCAGACAAGACAGACTACAAAGCACAGTATCAGCAGTAGTGTAAAAGATAAACATATCAGTAACAGTAAATATTAAGATAGAAAAGATAAATGAATAATTAGACAATAACCTGAACAGACATATAAAATGTAAAAATTAAATAAATAAATAAATAAATAAATAAATAATACAATAAAATAAAATTAAAATTAAAAAAATAAAAATAAAAAAAAGAGAGCAAAAAATGATGGTCTAGGGAGATATTATACCAGGTTAACCGGCTTATACCAGGCCAGGTCTATAAGACCTGATTTCATCCTACGGGATGCAGTGCCTCCTAGGTAGGAAAGGAATGGATCCCAAGTCTGATAGAATAAAAAGGGTTTATCCTTCAACATTG
>JARVJO010000180.1:3856584-3869164 GCA_031762555.1 Cynodonichthys magdalenae | reverse complement strand
TCACTGCTTGACGTGCCCACCCCCCCACCCCAGGCCTCCCTCAGGGTTTGGGGTGTAGATGCACAATCAATGCAATATTCATAGATTTTTTTTTTTTTTGTCTACAAATATTGTACAGCATGTTTTTATTTTATTTTCTGTGTACATATTTTCCCTGTTTGCATTTAATTTATAACATGTAGACATTCCACACTCTGTGGCTATTTATTTTTTATTTATTGTCTTTTTTTTTTTTTTTTGCTAAAACAAACAAAACTACAAATTTGTATCCCCACAACTTTGCCTTTTGGTTTTCATTCCTATAACTTATTTTTTACATTTCGAACTTCTTTCTGAGATGTGGAGGATGCACTGAAGCAGTTGTAACACAGAATAAAACGTTTATCTTTATTTGAAAAAAGAGAGAAGAGCATTTTGAATGTTATTTAGTTTAAGAAAAAGAGTTGGTCATGTTCAAAGATGACGTATCGGAGTTATCTGGTTTGTGTTCTGTCAAGGTTCATTTGGGGAAAATAAACAACAGGTGAAAGAGTTTTTCTAGTCGTCACATAGCCTCTTATTGGAGACGTTTCACTTTAGCTGTGTGACTCGTGGCTGTGAAGGATGGATATTGCTATTTTTTGATACAGAAGTTTCAATTAAACACTCATTTTTGTGTACAGATACACGTCTGCTGTCTTGATCATTTTAAAAACAAACCTGTTTGCACACAACTCTGCCTGTCAGCAAAATATCTCATTAACTAGTGGATGGATTTAAAATTTTCCCACCTGTTCAGTATAACATGGTTTGTTTATACAGCCTGTAGTGAAACCAAATCTGCAACATGGGATCTGACTTGATGTGGCTGAAGACGAACATCACATGAGCCATATGTTTGTTGGAGAGGAGGGATGTTGCTGGAACAGAGGGAATGACAAAAAATAAACTAATCGCTTTTCCATTTTAGACCTCCTGCTTTGGCAATCTGCTGAACAACAAAAGTCATCAGGCAGGCGGTGAGTTAACAGGCTGTTGGAGGTGTGTGTGTGAGGTGTTTCCAGGAAGCAGGAGCAAAGTGTTTTTGTTTTCTTGAAGTGCTGCCCCCTCTGGTGAGTCAGCATAGTTTTTTTTTACCTCTTTGATTAAAACACCAGAGGTGCCTCAAGTAATGTTTAAATGTAGGGACCATGGAAAATCCTGTGGTGGTCCCTGATAAAAACACAGGTAACTCACCTCCACTCATCAGGGGTACACTATAATTTCAAATTAAAACTGAAGGGCTTAGCTAGTTTTCGTCTCCTTACAGCACAAAAAATTTGTTTTTTCCAGTTTTAAGTCTGCTCTATGCTGCAAATTTGCCAGTAAAACACCAAACTTTAAACCTTTAAAGTGCCCAATGCATTTTTTATTTATAATCAATATGAATGTGTTTTTGAAAATATTACATTAATTAAATAATACAAAAGAAATTTCACACCACTCAGATGAACAGTTGTTGAGATGGTTGCATGTGAAGTAACAGGAAGTGATGTCAAAGGGGAATGACTACATGTAAACAGAGTGTTGCTACAATGGCTAATAACACAGACTGTAGAGAAGAATCTGATGTGTCTTCAGATTATTTTGAGTCACTTTCAGGGAGAGATGAAGAAAAGTTGAAATATCGTTTCAATAAACACAAACCAAGAAGTTCCTTTTCTTAAAAAAAATCCCCTTTGATGTCACTTCCTGTTTCACTTCGACTGAGCCAAGTTCAAACAAAATAAGACTGTTATGAGACAGTGGATAAAATCACGTATTATGCCATGTTTCTTAAATGTAGATATGTTTTTTGACTTGTATTTGAAGGATATGAATGACACAGGCTCTTTAAGTTTTTTATCAAAACATAAACCTCAAACCATGGCAACACCAGGTTTTCTACAGCTGAATACGCCTCTTTAATACAGTTCAAACCCTCATGCTGTGACACAACGGAGCTATAAATGATCACTAGTGTCAGACTCCATGCGTTAACATCTGTGTTTCTATATGCATCGCAGTAATCCTCAATTGTCTTCGTATCTCGGGGCTTTTTGACATGCAAATGGCCGCCAACTTGTCTTCATTATGATCCCTTCTGCTCAGAGTTGCAGGCCGCTGCGAGTCGTCTCCGGCTCGCACCGTGAAATCCTCATTAAATAAATCAGGATGGATGCCACGCCGTCGTCTCCCGTCAGCCCAAGTCTGATCCCAGGGGCTGCTTGTCTTCATTAGTCGCTGCCATTTTCGTCATGGTGACATGGGAATATTTGAATAATTTGTGTCCAAGATGCATGACTTTTTTTGTGTTTCAAGAGGTTTTAGTGCTGTAAGTCCACATAAAGAGGTTTTCTTTGCTAGTGATAACACAAAGTGTTTAAATTTGAGCCCAGGTTGCGCCAGGAAGGGCATTCGGCTTAACTGCAGTTAAAGCCTCAAATTAATAGAACAGTAGCTAACAGGAGCCAAATAAGAGAATAGAAGAGCAAAAATGCTGAAGTAGATTTTAAAAGACAATGTATTTTAAATAATTGATGGACTTTCACATGTAAATCAGGGGTGGCCATGGTGGCAATTGCCATCTCTTGCACCTGATTGGCTAGCCCAGGTACCACCCCCAAATAACTGACAAGTGGATGGGGATCTTGGATTTTGTATTTGCATTTCAAAAGGAAATTATCAGCTGTATGTGTTTAAAAATGGCTGAGTTATAGCCTTTTGTAAAATTATTTTTAGCATTAGTGGTTAGCAAAATCTGGGATTAGCATTGACAGCCAGTATATGATCATTCTTAACTACTTTACAGCAAATTTTATCACAATAAATCTTAAAATGGCTCAATTATAGCCTTCTAAAGCTAGCTGTGGCGGCCATCTTGAATTTTTGAATAGCATTTAGATTTTGGTAAAGTTTGTTTTTGGCTACTTCTACACTAATCTTCAGCTTTGTGCATTTAAAAATGGCTGAGTAAAAAGTTGTGACTAACATTCAGCATGTTATTTGGATCATTCTTAGCTATAATCATGCAAAATTTTAGCTCAATATTTCTTAAAACAGATTAATAAAAGCCATTTAGATTTGGCTGTGGCAGCCATCTTGAATTTTCAAATCCAGAGGGCTTTGCTTTTTTGTATGTGTCCCCCCTCAAAAACACCTTGTCCTTGCCCTGCAAAAAACGTAGCTCCGCCCTTGATGTAAATAAAGTTAATTAATTCAAAATGTCTTAAATTTACAAATACTAAAAGTCACAGCACTCTGTTTGATTTCAAGAAAAAAAAAGTTTTAGGTAAATGGACTTAACAAAACAGAAAAATATATATAACTCAAGTATTTTTACAGATATTGATATAGTATTTGGTATGATAGTGGCTGAGCATCATTTCCAACACATACTTTGAGCTCTGCTTAAGACCTTGACATTAACTGTAGATGTGAACCCTGATTGTTAACAAAGTATCTCATGAACCACATTTTATTGAAACTCAGAAACTTAAAAACTGGATGTACATCTGCAACTCCATTCAAAAACGTCACGGCTAATCGATGTTAGCGGACACAAAAACTGCTTTGAAAAACTGTCAGTGTAAACTGTTTTTACAGGCATTGAGCTAAAATTTGGCCTGGTAGTAGCTGAGTCATCCTCAATACATACTCTGAAGGTTAACATGTGTCATGATGAGAGCTCACGTTCATACATGTTTGTACATAAGGTCTGATCAAAACAGCTACAACTCTCTCTGTTCTCTTTATAAAAGGATCTTTAGTTAAAACTCTCATAATAAAGCTGGTGGGTGATATGCATTCCTTCAATGGATGGTAGACCTTTAATTCTATACAGTTTTTGGCAATAACACAAATGTTTGATTACCAAACTCTTTAGGTGTATAAACAGTGTTGAACCTTCTTAACTGAAAACACTATCATGTCCATCAGAAAACAGACTCATATCAGTTTATCACATCACATGTATGTTCAAACAGCACATGTATAGAGCACATATTGTGTAGATCAAAGGCACACTGGTGCTAAACGAGCAAGGCTACATGTTTATAAAGTATTGTACTGGTGGTTTTAGCTTCATATTTAACATACACACATGAGAGCAGTAAAAACGCGAGTCTCCCAAAATATTTATTTAAACACCATGTGTCAAGTGAAAAGGAACTTTGAAGTGTTTAATATTTGTCATTTTATAAAAGTTTCAAACTCTGAATGTGAATTTTCTGCATCCTGAAGTTTAGTTTAGTTACACTTAAAAGGATTGGGAGTTTTGTGAATGTGCTTCGTAACCTTTTAATTTAGATTTTTTTTTCTGCTGCTGGCACTTGGAGGCTGTCAGCGGTGTCCGTGATAGGTGGGAAGGCGACAGACACCAGTGGAAGACGCCAGATGGACTCTGGGCCCGAGGGGCGCAGATGGGTGGGTGGGTGGCACCCACACAGGCAGCATGCGGTAGCACCACGGCTAAAGATGAGGAGATAAAAAAAAGAGACAGTAGTGATACTACGCTTCACGCTGCTCTGAGTTTCATGAATCTGACCCTTTCAATAAGGACATGTAGTCGTTTCAGTACATGGTGTTAAAAGCGTGATGCTTTCAAGGACCTGTAAAAACAAATACCTTTTGACAACATATTGCATCTTTCCCCTGTTTAGCTTAAAACTTCTGTTGTGCTAGACTCTTGCTTCTTTTAATTAACGTTTTGCTGCGTTTATCTAGTGTTTTGCCACTGTCAGCCAACATAATGCTCCTATTAAAATTTAGGTTGCATCATTCCCGTTTAGCTTATAACTATTATTCTGCTACTTTTAGTTTCCTGCTAGCCTTTTGCTGCCTTTAGGTACCATTTTAACACTGTTAGCTAACATTTTGCTGCTTTTATCTTGTGTTTATCCACTTATATCCTTTAGTGTTTTGCTACTTTTAGCATCCTTTCCATTTTTAGCTTATAACTTCTGCTTCTTTTAGCTTTCTTAACTCAGTTTCAGATTATTCAGCGCTCACACTGGATTTTTACAGAAAAAGCCATTTTCCCAGTTAAATTTGATAGACAGTTTGTTCTCCCATGGGAATATCGGGATGTTTCCAGTCATCTTGCTTCACCTGCTGAGATTTGTCGTTGTTGTTTGGGAGCTTGGCAACAGAACCCGAGCTCTCAGACCTGACTGAGGCTTTTGTACCTTGGTTTCTGTTTCATCTCAGGAATCTTGCTTCTGTGTGTGTGTCCCAGCGTTCTGACACAGTTGCGTGTGTTTGCCCGGCCGTGTGAAAGTCTCCGCACGAGTTTCTTTCTGCCTCTCTGAGAAACACACCCCTGCGCTCGTATGTTTACACCGTGTCCTGTTAGCCGAGAACAATGAGTTCCTTCACAGCGATGGCAGCAGGTTCCCACCAGCCGGGTGGCCAGGTTCTCCTTCTCTGGCCCTGCTGCAGGTTTTAATCATCTCGGAGCCAGAGCAGTGGAAAGTCCCTGCGGAGGCTCAGCTCAGGGTAACAAGTAGGAGGCCTCCAGAGAAGCCAGCCTGGTATTCTGCATTACTGAGTCGACACAATAACATGAAGCATGATGTAAACACACAACAAATTTGATTTATAGCAAGTTTTTAGTTTACATATATGATTCTTCTGGGTGGAAATGACAAAGTGATTTGAGTTGTTTAAAACTAACTAGCTAATGAAACACCCAGCATTCCTTTCATGATATTTTAGGCTAAAGATCATCTTTTGTCTTTAGTTGTTTTTGTCAATAATTAAAAATAACGTGCAATATCATGCCATATTGCAAAATGTCACAGAATATTAAGGAAGACTCCCAGGTACCACCACACTAACCTTTATGCAAAGCACACACAAAGACCACCACATTGTCTAGTTTATGTTCAGTCACTTTGCACTAATTAGACCCTTTTACCCTAACTGTTAGAGTCCTTCTGTGTCCACACAGTTTATTTTTATTTACACTACTATTTTTAGCCTTTTTGCTCCTAATTCAGAGTTTTTGATTGTAGCTTCATGGTGATTGGTGCAGCATTATGAATACATGATAAAAAACTGAGGGTACCAACCTTTGATTATTAGCATAAAGTCATTTTAACAGCTGTTGATGCTCTCTTCAGAACTTTAAGCAAAGCCTATGGAACATTAGAACATGCTGTTCTGAAAGTAGCTATTGATTCTGACTCCTCTGTCATTATTGCAAGTCCTGCAAATTTGCAATATTTAGATAAACAAATCCCATCTGATCACTTGCAAATCACATCGTAGACGGTCTGACTTTAAGATCAGATTTGAGACACAGAGTTGATTTGCCTGCAGTTGGAACACAGCTTTAGGCGGTGCATTCATTTCATGTTTTCTTGTGGAAGTTTTTGTTTTCTTTCCGGTGTCTTCTCTGCTCAGTCAATCCCTGCATGCCTCACTTGCTTTTTATTGGTTCTGTTATTCAAAGCAAGTTTGTATTGTTTGGTTGTTTGTCACAACAAACCTTCACGACTGAGGTCAAACTAGGAAAGTGATAAAAAATGAAGTGAGGTTGATATTAAAGGTACTCATCGCAAACTATTACCTAAACGTAAAAACGTTGCAGTTTGAAAGAGTTTACTCCAATATTTTTTATAAATATTAATATGTAATTTTAAAACCCAGGTGCACACTCAAAGTAAAGAAAATACTTTTATTTTTGTACTTTACTCAACAAATCTGAGTGTAAATACTTACAAATTTTTTAATTTCTAAAGGAATTTCATGAAAATAAACCTGTATTTTTATATTATAGATATAGATTGATACAAATTAACTTTAGAATGTCTATAAATTCTCAAAGAACATTACCATAAAGTTTCTGGAAATTTCTTGTCTTTACAACTGAACAAATACATCAAAATTGTCACATTTCTTGATCCCAAGTGTTTAGACACCGTAGCTGACCTTGACTTTTTCTGTAAAAAACAAACAGATGTGGTATTCAGAAGCTTGTGACAATTGTTTTATTTAAGTACGCATTTACCATCAGTATGAGAAAATAATTTTGTATAATTAACAAAAAAACCTTTAAAATTATTTGAAAACCAATCATTTTTGTGGGGGGAAAGCAGCAGGTTGGTTGATAAATATGGTTTAATAAGAAGTTTGAGTTTTTTCTAAATCTATGGAAGGAAAAGTGTGATCTGCACGTCTTCAGAACACAAAGACAAACTTGTTTTTCTTGTCAGCGGGCATCGCTGCTCACTGGTTCCACTCTTGCTTTTCATCTGTCATGGGAAGTTTCACTTCTTCAGGTTTCAGCCAAACTGTTCACAAACATTCAGGTCAAGTGCAGCACAATGATGGGGAGTTCTGTGATGGGCATTACTCGGATGCCTTTCAGCACACTGCACTGTGGGGCAGGCTCCAGCCTCCTATGAACTCACAATAAACAGGTGAAGAGAATAACCTCCTGGTGCTCTCATAGCTGAGAGTTTTTCTCAGGATGGTTTTAAAAGGACACTTCCCACAAACTCAGGATAAACACAGCTCTTGTTGCTATCAAAACGTTATTGTCAGAGCAGTGCCTCTACTGGATACAGTGTAAAATAAACGGCTCAAACCTTTCTGGGAATTTTAATTGACTCTCAGCTTGTAGTCGCAGCTCTCATTAGTGCCATTTACATCAGAAGGAATCAGTTTTCAGCCTAAAAAAACTTGGTAATGAACTCTTAAAATACAGGTGCAAGTAATTCCTTCCTGTTTTCCTCCTTCACCTGTCACCTCACATCTTGGCTTTACCATCTGCACAGAACTAAATCCAGCTTTTTCTCAGTCACCTGATTCCCAACACCTGCCTTCCCAAATGTGTTTAATTCAACCAGAAGCCCATAAAGCAGGAGTCATCAGTAAAGTTTGCTTAAGGGCCAGAATTCTTCTAAACAAACAGGTTTAACTAGTCATGGTCTGCAGTGAGGACCAGCACTGGACACCGCTGCTTTCAGCTTGTTGTGTCTCGATGACGAGGTTTGCGTATCTTTCTTCTGCCACCTCCTGCTAAGACCCCGTCTTGTGCATTGCCTCCAGGCAGAACTAATGTCTTGCAATGTATGCGCCACGTATAGTGCGGATTAGGGATGCACCTAACAATTATTTTGATAATCGATTAATCTGTCGATTATTTTTTTGATTAATCGACTAATTGATTAGTCAGTTATTTCTGTCACACGGTCCATCAATGCTTCCTGTGAGTGCAGCCCCTGTTCCAGCTGCACTGCACATCTCACCTGATCACACTTAAAAAAAATGACCTAACATGCTCCTTTTTGGACTTCACGAGCCACAAGCTAAGCAATTAGCCCTTCAGTGTTGCTAACGCTACATTACGCTACAAAAAATGAGCCGTTGTGGGTCAGGGAACACAGAGCTTCTCGTCTCCTTTTGGTTGCGGCATGCAATTGCCAATGCCGTTCCAAAATTTGAAGTATATCTTTGCAAAACCACCGTTAAATGAGCTGCTCTTGTGCTCTGTCCCACCCCTGTTATTTCTATCCAATGGGAGGAATGATCGTCAACTGCATGGCTTTGTTTATAAATTATAGTGCGCTTGCACTATAATTCTGCTTGCCAAGTGTGAATGCAAACCGCACCAAACAAACAAACAAAATAAAAGTCCTCTGTTAATCCAGACCAAACAAGTGGACCAAAGGACCTTCCTGGTGTGAATACAGTGATTTATGAAGCACTGAACTCATTAGCTAACGTTAGCATAACTGATAGCTCCACTTCCAAGACAAACTGTGTTTGTGACAAAAGATCCACATGCTGAAAAATTATGACTCCAACTGTGAAAATGAATTTATTTCCTTCTTCACTCAACCCTGAAATTCTACTGTTTATACAATCAGTCACAAACTGTGAGAATAGTAGTGCATCCATCCTCCCACCCAAACACTGTCACCAAACCTGGCACGGCTTCACAATGACAATGATTGAAGGGCTCGTGTTCACCACAGGTATGTGACAACCACTTCAAGCCAAGCTTCGCTCCCCTCATTCTACCAGGAATGTATGGGAGCTGTTCTTAAAGGGGAGAAAACTACCACTGTGTGGGAACATTACCCTTTCATTTCTGCCCCACCTCCAAGCTTCTCACCCAACCGCATACAGCAGACCACTGGGCTGAACTTTCACCACTCGTTCAGCCTGAGAATATATGGGAGGACCATGAGAATCTGTAGGGGGGGGAAGAGAGAAACATATCTTGATATCTTTTACTTTGTAAAACAAATATAGAAAATTAACAATTCATGAAAAGCTTGCAAAAACATAAAATAAAAGGGAAATTTTACAGTTTTCTCAGACTTTAAAAAACAAAGAAATGAGATTTGCACCATGGATAAACAGGACTAGATATTAGCAGATATTAGAGTTCATTTTAACAGCAATAATAAATGGCCAGAATTTAAGGCCAAGTAAAGAGCATGAAGTGTAGTTCTTTGAGCTTTAAAATAATTTAAAAAACTTAAAAATGTGTATTGGAGATATCAACATTATCAACACTCATGACTGAAACCTAATTAGCAGCAGTCAACTGTAGCACCTCCAGGGCACTTTGAGCAGGAATATCAGGATATTTCTGCTAATATCATGTAATAAGATATTAACACAAATGTAAAGATTTATTAAATATCAATCATGTGAATTATTAAAATAGGTTCATTTTAAAATTGCAATGATTCACTTTGATTTTGTTCTGATGAGCCATTAGCTCGACTGGTCAGAACTAATCTGTTTCTTCAAACTGTGGCTCAAGCAGATATAACAGGTATGATAGTAACATTTCCACAGATCCCAATTTCAATAGATATGAACTATCCCTTTAAGAAGATGTAAAGTAAGAAAATTGGTTCTTGAATAATCAAACTCACTCCTATTGTACTCTGAAGACCAGTTTTTAGCACTGGCTTATATAGGATATAAAGGGGTTTATTTGTACTATGTGTAATAAAAAAACTGCATTTATTAAAATAAAAATGTCCCAAAAACACAAATTCATATATATGTGTAATATTTGTTATAATTTATTTTCCTAACCTTAATAAGTGACATGCACCTGTTTGTAGATCAGATTTGGGCTTTATTTAGCCATCAACACACCATCAAAACCAACTCCCCGCCCTCCTTTCCAGGACACTGATCACCTGTGCGTTGTAGCAGAGAATGACTCAGCATTGTCACATGTCAGCCCTACTTCCTCCTCTGAAAAATAATATGGAGAAAAAAAAAAAAAACTTTGATGGAGCAGCTCTGGAGCAGCTCTGGAGCAGCTCTGGAACAGCATGACCCCGATGCAGTGCCAGGACGTCACAGATAAACCCCCCAAGGACCTGGATCAGTGGCAAACACTGCTGCTTCTTCTTTTCTTTTACTTCACCCAAGTCCATTCATTCACTTTTTTCTCTGCATTACCTCTAGGGTTAATAAAAACACCCAATAAAAGCAGAAAAATGCATTAAAATGTCAAAACATTGTCAAAAATTTGTCATCAACTGAAATATGAGCGCGTGCTCCTCCGGTTATTTTATCAATACAATCAATTGTTCTCTGTTTCTCTCTTTCAATCAAGAGATTTACATGAAATTGCAGCAGTAATACGAGAATATTTTCTTATGAAACTACACATTTATAGGATGAATTAATTTTAGAGGATATAAATAGTAATTATTTAGTGCTTTTCTTCTTCCAATTGAGATTTGTTTTCTATATATTGGAGCTAAGATTCTTTTAATGTAAGAGAAACTATATTTTTTTGTTCTGTATTTAGTTTTGATTTGTTCAGCAATTCTGTAACTCCTACACAATATAACCTTTACACAAGACCCCTCTTCTAGTCAGGTGGTTGCCTGTGGCTCTGTCCTTTATTTTCCTGGCTTTACCTGTTTTTGCTCTGCTTCTCTCCTCCCCTTGCTGGTCCTCCTCCTCTTCCTCCTTGTTTACCTGTAACTCTGTAGCCACGGCGATGGCCACGGTTGTCACAGTGATCATGTTACAACTAGGACAGCTTGTTCCGAGAAAGGGGAAACAAGGGATTCCCAATAATAAGCCACTATTGTTCCCAAACGGCTCTCTCGGTGCCGCTCGACTCCCGTAACGCGCACAGGACCACACAGATACTCCAAGAAAAAGGACACCAGATAAACACCTGTGCGTGAAAGGCACAAACGCACACACACTCCAGCAATGCACAAACAAACTGGGACATAGTGTTCCGGACGTACATGTAACATACAGTACAGTTTTACATGTAGGTCATGAATTTAGAACATGTAATACCTGGAAAAGCATGTCTGAATGTCCAACCTGTAACTTGAATTAAAGGTTATCTCCTGACAAAAACAGTGACCAGTATTATAACAGTACAAATAGGTCAAGATACTTTATTTATTAATCTCAAAATTAGCTTCAACTTTAGATTATTTCTCAGTGCACTGTAGTGTAGAAGTTTGGGCATGAAGGTGGTTGTGATCTTGATTTACTGTAGCTGGTTTCTCTTTGTCAGCATAAATAAGATTTGTTTGATTGACCGATATTCAACATTGGGGAAAGTCTCAAAAAACAAAACAGAGAAGATCTAAAGAGTGTAACTCGGTGAGGATGTTCAGGATCAACCCAAGAACCACCAAGGATCAAACATGCTTTGGTTGGAAAGAGTTCTTCATCTTCCCCTAAAACAAACAGCTGGACAGTTGGACACAGTCCAACAGGACAATGATCTCAAACACACCAGAACTGTTTTCTGATTGGACAAGGCGAGTTAAATGAGTTTTAGAATTGCTTTCCTAAAGTCCTGACCTCAACCCAATTGGAAATGCATGGATTGTGCTTAAAAGCTGGGTTTGTTTACTGAACAAACCAATTTACATGAACTTAACCAGTTTTGTTGATGGCTATGGAAAGTGTGTGAATAACATGCAACTTGTTTAATTATTTATTATTTTTGCAACATTCACACTCACGATGAGAGAATATAAACGTCTGACAGCAACTTGGACATGAAGGATTCTGAATGAATTTTGGAATGTCAAAAATTGATTTAGCCGACATTAATCTATGTTGCCACTACCATGGGTGTAAATCTTGATACAATATTTTATCTATTTGTTTGGATATTGATACAATGTTTCTCTTTCACAATGTCTGTCATCATACAGTTTGGAATCAGTTAAATTCATAAATCTGCGATTGATATATCTCTCCAATGATGATATGGTCGATGTTTTCACTTTGCCTTGATGTAATTGAATCATAAGTCATTTAATTGATAAATCGATGTGGATCGATGTACTATCCCTAGTAGCTGCCTTCTGTGTTTTCACATTTTACTTGACTGAACAGAGAAAAATATATATGTCTATAAATAATAGAGTTATAGCATGACTGTCTTTAGTAATGACTGAAACACTTGATTTCTGAATAAATGTCCAGGGATAAAAACTTTGCTAATTGTGTTAGCATTTCTAAGCCATTCACCTACAAACACACACACACACACACACACACACACGCACGGTCTAGTACAGCTATCTTTATGGGGACCTTGCATTGACTTCCA
>JARVJO010000180.1:3837462-3853983 GCA_031762555.1 Cynodonichthys magdalenae | reverse complement strand
CACATTGTAGGGAATACCAGCCCGCACACACACACACACACACACACACACACACACACACACACACACACACACACCTCTTCAATGTCCTCACTTTATTTGCAGCTCTACTGGGCTTTACTAGTTAGATTTAGAGGTATGGTGTGAATTAAGTTTTGGTTCAGGTTAGGGTTAGTCTTAGGGAAAATGTCTGAGTTAGGCATAAATACATAAAAATGAATGGAAGTCAATGCAATGTTCTCAGTTTGATGCAAGTACAAAGGTGTGAGTGTGTATATAGTAAAGTTGTTTGGTTGTCTAGATAATCAAAACGAATTGTAACTGAATTGTCAGGTGCTTAAAGATTCCCACCTCTAATGTGAACATATTAGTTGTGTTTTATGTTAGCATTAGCATAATGCTGCTTTCTTTGTTTAATTTTGATCAGAAAATGAGACAAGGCTTTAAAATTTGCTTTAAAAAATACTGGGAAAATTTGCTCCTCCTCAACTAATTTTTGCTATAGAGGTTTCAAAGTTAGTACGAGCCACAAGAACCACATTTGTGGGAAATGCACTGGGTGGAAACAAACAGGAATTCTCCTTTTAGTGTATCATTATAAAGCAGAGAGTAGGCAGCAGCAGCTCTGAGCCCGCTGCTGAGTGGTGAATTTTCACTCACAACTGCACGTAGAAGACGCCACCACAACTGAACACAATTCCCACAGGCTCCTTTTTTTTTTTTTTTTACTAACCCAGCCTACCACAGGAAGCTGAGCTGGATGCTTTAGTTTTATAGGAAGCAAATCAGTGCACTGCAGTGTAACCTGCAGCAGGGAGCTCAGATGCTGGCCAAACAGAAGTAGGTCAGCTCCAGCGTTATGACAGCTAAGTGGAAATATAACTGAGGAGCATGGCAACTGATTGTGGCCTATTTTTCGTTCCTTCTTGCATGTTATTTATTTTTTTTAAGTTACATGCTTTATAAAAGAGGTTAGATGCAGAAAGCACACATTTAGGAATAAAACCATAAAATACAGTTTGTAAAGAGTCAGAGTATTAATAATGAAAAATAACTCTGGAAGATAAACAAAGAAAGAAAGATGTAGGTGTTTGTGTGATCTGGTGGAAGGCGAAGATATCAGGAGGTTTTGTTACCCAACAAACAACATTCTGCCAGAAATGTTGACCTTCCAGCCAGATATACATATATTTTTATCTTTTATGGAAGAATTAGAATCGATCAAGCCTCAAGTGTAGTAACTAAAATTTAAAAAGAGAGTATGAAGCTCAGAATAGATCATATGTTCTGAGAATAATTTATGTACAGTGCTCATCAACAAAGCCCATAACCAAGTTCAGTCTGCAGCAGGTGTACCTGATATGATTGGCTATGGTTACACGTTCTGTCAGTCCAGCACCGGTTTACATTCAAATGTTGCTGTGATGTCACCCACTTGCTTCACCATCCAGGCGCAGCCACATAAAGGGTTTTGAGTATCAGGTATTGTATCTGACGGAGTGTTTTGTTGAGCATAAACAATATAGTAGCTCTGGCTGTGAATCTGTGTCGTCAGGGATATAGCTCATGGGTCCAATTAACATAAAATCAAATTAAGCTTCTAAATCTGTAACATTTAGCCTGAAACCACAACCTCTACCTGTAATGGCATTAAAAAAACAGAATGATGTGGGCATTAGCACATATTTGTGTTTACTCGCTCTCATTCAGTCCTCTGTAATTAATATAATATATAAAATATTTGGTGTTTTAGCTTGTATTTAAAACTGATTTAAATCTAGAACTGTGTCAAAAAACCTGATATTTGAAAATGCAGACAATGCAAACACACACACCACGCATCAGCAGCAGTGCGTCATCGGGACGAATGCCGTGAGAGCTCGTTGACTCAACCCGGCTTTTATTCCTTCTATTTGCCTTGCTGTTCAGCTCCGACTGACATCACTCCCGCTCAACCGTTGGTAACTTTGGTATGCAAAGACCCACCTGTCAGAGGAGGAGAGTCGCGGAGTGTGCCGATGACGTCACCGAGAGGCAAATTTCACGTGCGTCCACTTCTAAGACGTGTGCAAACATTCTGTATATACTGGATCTTCCAGCGTTCCCCTGTCGCCTCTGAGCACATGTGCACATGCATGCTCTTCATCATGTTTCTAAAACACGTGTGCACGCTTTTATAACAGCTTTTATCCTGACGCTCCTAGTTTTGTACTCTAGGTGAACTCTTGAAGAGGAGTTCAAAGCACTGATGGGATGTTATGACAGCATGGCTTATATGGTAGTTACTGAAGAGCAGAAGACAAATGCAGTCAAAGTAGATAAAAAAAAAATAACAGAAGGCTCCACTTACTCACCATATATATATATATATATATATATATATAGATGTATGATGCCTTTATAAAACCAATCCATTACTAGAGAGGATTCTTACCCAGGAGGCTTTGGGAGTTCAGTGGTGGGACAAAGTACAAACACAGGTCAGTACAGGCTTGAGGGAAAAGCCTATCTACTTCAACAGTATTCACACACCCACACATATGCATAGTATAATTAAAACATGGTGATTAGTAACCTGTTACTGTTTAATGTGTTGAATAATGCGTACCTCAGCAGGAATCTGGTACAGACATACAGTTTTAGCCACTATTTTGGCAAAAATACAGGAGGATTTATAGTGTATTTTAGTATTTCAAAAAAGGGGGATTTGCAATAAATTTCTATTGTTTAGGGGATGAATTGATTGCAGTTTTCTGACCTATCATGATCTTTAAAATTCCCAACCTGCCGATTCTGATTTTGGCCGATACCAGTTTTTCTTCTCATGTAAATATTGCAGACCTCCCAACAAACGAAATCAGGTCTGGTTTATCGGTGCTCTTCTAATTGTTTATTTAAAATAATGCTCTATATCCTCCCCCAGATAAATCCGTATTTGGTGACTCCTTGTCAGACATCTGATGCCGATACAGATATTTCTATTTTTCAAGCTAGATATATTTATATATTTCATGAGTATTTAAAACATGGGTACCTAAAACAAATAATTGTTTATTTAAATAATGACTGCTTTAGTCTTGGCCCTGATTTTGACTAGCCGATAGTTTATCTGTCTGGTCAAATTTCCACTATTTATTCAAGCTGAGTTTGTTCTAAAGGTTTTCTACAACAGATTAGAAAATCATTTTTGATCATCTTTCCTAAAACCCAACCTCAAAAGATCAAAATGATCACTGTAATTGATGCAGTTAAAAACTGAATTTATATTTTAACAGCAAAATGTGGAAAACTTCAACTTTAACAGAGGTGTTTATTTTTCATTTTAATTCAGGGTTTTAGCAATAGACAGAACTGTCATTGCAGAAGTGTTGTCTTTTTGTGTGTGTCTGCATCTACATGCTGTGTAATGTGTGTGTGTGTGTGTGTGTGTGTGTGTGTGTGTGTGTGTGTGTGTACAAAATGAAAAGAGGATAAGGTTTCTGTGAGCATCTATATGTTTGCATGTTTGGCTGCCGGCTTGCGTGATCTCTGCCTCTTAATGCTTCATGGAGTCATGACCAGGCGATGTCGTACATGATGACTAAAAATAGAGTTTAAGTTATCGGCTCAGTGAACAGCTCAGCTCTGCTTAATTATTCAAGAGCTGAAAAAGGTTGATGACTACCATTTTGTCTCCACCCTCCTTCTCTTTCTGCTTACGGTTTGTTTTCAGTCCATGACGTGGTGGACTGATGTAAGCGTCTGCGTCACCGCTGAGTGTGTGTCACTGTGTCATACGCTCGCCTCTGGATCAGCGTAATATTCTAGGCTTTTCCTCTAATCACGCTCTGTGTTTTCATCTGCGTTCATGAATAACATCCAATGTTAAAGCAGCAGCTGGCAGTCAAGTTATTACATTAATACCCTCATACAACTATTCACATTTCCCTCCATAATAACAACAAAATCACTGCAACATACTCTATTAAATGCTCAACTCTTGCTCTTTATAACATTTATTTATGCATTCTATAAATTACTTGTGAATTTATTTTAGAATACAATGTTCACACAGAAACGCTTTTTGGTTGTTTCAAAAATATCCTTGTAAATATCTGTAAGCTGTTTATAAACTCAACATAAGCTGTAAGCTAACAAGTGTTACAGTTGAGCAAATGACGTCTGTAAACATGTAATTTACCATTATTGTTATTATTGTTGTTACATCTGTTATGCTTCAGGTTTTGGGTTAGGCAGGAGGTGGGACTGTGACATCATTGGTTTTAAAAGGTTGCGTTTTGTTGTTTTTTAGGCAAACAAACAGCTGATGTTTAAGATTGTTTTATTCTAGAAGATGTTGTAAAATTACTGTTTTGAAGCACTTAAAACACAATTTCTATGTAAATGCAAAGCTGAAATGGTAAAAAAAACACTGTGTATTCACAAAACGTCATCCGACCACTATGCACTCAATCCAAGGTTTACAAGTGTCCCAATATTTTTTGTGATTTAGGAGTAGGGCTAATTTGTCCAACAAATAAAAAAAAAAATGTAGGTGCACAGTGTTATATTAGCTAAAACATTTTACATAACTAGTAGTTTCTCCATTATTAGAGTTTTTATTAGGGTTGTCCCAATACAAGTTTTCCTCAAACCGAGTACTGAGTACCAACAGAGTACTTATTGAGTTAGAACCTAAACTTTATACGATGGCTTTAAAAACATATTTTGTTTAGAACTAGGTGGCTCTCCTTGTTTTTATTTACTTTTATTTAGACAGGTAATCTCATTGAGACAAAAGAGAACACAACATCAATTAGACATAAATCTTAAAACATTATGTTGACATTTAAAAGACTTAATCTAAAAATCTATATCGAGACACAACGAGTTTTTATACTCATTGTAATATCTGTTGTTTTTAATGTCTTACATTTAACATTTTTGTAAACCGTAAAAGCGTGAAAACATACGTCATGTATCAATATCACTTTCAAGCTAGATATTTGGTCCACATGTTGCATCTGTTTACATTGACACTGTTGAACATCTCATTTCACTCTTTCCTAAACAGTTTTCATTGTTACACCAAAGTCCAGGGACTTCTCAGCCCTTTATGTGATGTCATTGACTGAGACAAGCAACACTAAAATTGTTTGATATTTGAAAATTAGCTTGTAAACCATCAAGTGGTAAATGTTGAGCAAATAGTATTCATCATTATTCATTAGTTTGTATTTTGATGAGTTTATGGTCCGTTAGTTGTCAAAATCAGTTTTACTCCGAATGAAAGGAGGCTTTCTTCGCTGTGATCCATCGCTGACCAATCCTGGAACCCTCCGTGTCGATGGAAGGTTCAGCAGGTGCCATGACGAGAGAAAAGAGTGTGATTTAATCAGAGTTCACTCGGGACATTCCCTGGCAGCACGTTTACCCTCTGCAACACACACACACAAATGCATGAACCCCTCTGAACCCTCTGCCACATAAACAGGCAAGCATGTTAGGAATGCCCACGTGCATTTACAGACATGTTTTGTGCCAATGGTGGCATTTGTTTGGTTAATCGGTTGAAGCAGGCGGCTGAGCCCTTTGTTATTAGCTGGGGCACATAGGCAGGGCCTGATGGCTGAAAGAACCTATGAGCATCAGCAACATCCTGCTGCTTTCATCAGGGAAATGCAGGATACATACTTGTAACACAGAAGCATTGTCGTGTGGAATAATACAGATGAGAGAAGGGTATAGAAAGAGCACTTATTTTTCACTATCAAAGCCTGAAATAGAAAGGAATCAGAAATACACTTAAATTATTTTTCTTAAAGCAATACTCTGGGATTTGTTTACTCTGTTTTAAATTAAAACAGTTTTATTTAGTTGTCTGGACATCTTGTCCTTCAACTTATCTGAAAAGAACATTTTCAGCTCAGGTTCTTTCAGATGTCTTATTTAAATACCACAAAACTGAATAACTTTTTATCTGTAACCTCATTGTAGCAACTGTCTGTACACTTTTCTTGTACTAAAATCACATTTTTAAACTTACATGTTACACGTTAGCACTGATGACCACTAAGGTCCAAAGCACCATGCCCCCAAGGTGGCTGTACCGTGAAAGAACTCAGGAAAAGATGTCAGGAGGTAATTTCTTACACTGGGATTCCTGGTTTCAATTCATGATGTGTTCTCCTGGGTTTAGTTTCCTGGGAAGCAGCAGAAGTAATTGTCTGCACCTGCGTTTCATCCACTGAGTATCCGTCCAGTATTTAGATTTCTTAGTTTTCTCTCTGTTCACTTTCAGGCTATGTTTCCTGTCTTTTTTAAGATAAACTTTTCTAACCTGGTAAATTCTGCTTTTACCCTTGCATATCCTCAGTCATTACTACAAAATTGTATAAAAACATGATCAAATTAAACACTGCTTATTCAAGCCTTATTCACTTTGGAACATTTGTGGGTTTGAACAAGTTTTTTTTTATTGTTTGAACCTTACGTCCACACAGATACTGTGTTTTAGGAGTCCCTAAATGTATTTTGTAAAACTAGGTTCTAAAGAAAATCCTTAAATGCAACTATTGCATCCTTGTGGAGACAACCACAAGGATGTACACATTAAAACTGCTCAATTTGTACCCCAACACTGCTTCAGATATGCACTGAGCCAAACCAGGGCTGGATTATCAGTTTAACGTCACACTGAAGTTTTCAAACCAAATATTGCGCTAAAATGACTAAAACACACCTAGCTGTCCACCTACACCTCAAAGATAAGAGACTCTATACAGGACTAAATGTTTGTTTTTGACAGAGAACACAGATAGTTTGAGATGTGTAGTAAAAGAAGACATAGGAAGAAACAATTTTAAACAAACCTCTCTTGTAAGGCAAGCTAACAAAGAACCTAACAACTCTCTAATGTGAGGGGAGTAAGATTAGTCGGCATTCTTAATTTCTTAATTTTTTTAAGGAATTTATAATGATTAACATGCTCAATTAGAGACACTAATAAGTTGAGTTAAAGAGAAAAACCCATACACTGGTTTACAACACAACCGCAACTTGAGTTGGTGCTAGCTGAAACTATTAGCATCACAGAGCTAGCACCAATCGATGTCAAAATAACCCAGCAGTTTTCAGTGTGTAGAGCTGTCTACAGCGGGCAAATTATTAATCGTTCATAACCTTTCCACAAAATCCCACTTCAAAAGGTCTGAAAACCATGTGTCTGTTCAGCTGAGAAGCTCCCTCAGCCAATAGCAACCAAATCCCAAACATTTTAACCTCTCTGGGTCATCGACACTTCACATGAAAGCCAGCAAGGTCATATGACACTCGTGTGAGATGAATCAGAGCCATTAGAGTGGCAACATGTCTTAAGGCCAAATAAAGTCAAGACACACAAACAGAAAGCGTTTAGTTCAATCAAGAAAGAACAGATGTATCCCCCATGACCTCAAGTCAGAGGTTTGACTTTTCTGTCTCAGTTAGAACTAAGAACTCATAGATTATATAAAGCACCTATTGTTTACACTGCAAGTTACATTTGAGGTGACTGTAAAAATCTAACAAACAGGGAGATAACAAGAAAGTTGTATATTTACTTCCTAAGCAATACTGCCAACACAACAACTCTATTGTTTAGGTTTTTGTTTGATGTGGCTTGGTAGAGAGTGTGAGGGGGAGACAAAAGGGAAAATCCACTTCAGAGAGTTCCCAAATACAGTGTGGGGCTCCTGACAAAATCCACAGTGTTGAACATTTGGACAGGTATTTAAGGATAAGGGGAGATGCAGACGGAGTGATGCAGAAATAACATTTAAAGCTCACTTATGTCTCCAAGGTCACTGTGGTGCTGGGCGAGTGGAAAGTCCCGTCGGCCCCTCTTTGGTCCTCCTGCACTCAAACAGAGTGGCTGGTGTCCAGTGGAGAAGCAAGGAGACGCCAGTGGGCCACACTGACCCTGTTGTTAAAACATGTGAAGCTGGGGGCAGGGGCTGAACAGGGGGATAGGACTACAAATGTTTTGTTGCTGGGGGGAAAAATAAGAAAGCTGAAGATTTTTTTAATGGAAAAGACAAATACCATAGAAAGTATGATGTAAGGAAAAGACGAGTCAAGGTGAGTAGGATTAAAGACACGTGTGCGTACGTGGCAGAAGTTACATTTGTTTTAAATTACCCCACCACCAAGCACTGCTTGTAAATGGTAGCATTCTGCCAGCCGTGTGGGGGCCATGGGGGACCGGGGCTTTGCTGCTTGGCAGGAGATGAGGTGAGATGGACCCGATTAACAGTCACGTCTTGTTCTCTTGCAACCTCTAGTTGTGTAACGCGCTCCTTGACAGGGTGACAGTTCGAAACCATCACAAATCCTGTTCGCTCCAGTCACTCAAGACCTATTCAGTTTTTATTTTATTTTTGAAGGAACATTCTGTGCCCTTGGTATAAAAAATACTGTTAAAACTGTTTAGATGCAGGCCAATATAATCCGATATTCTGATATCAATATCGGATCGGGACACCGTTCTCGCATTCTTGATTGCCTCATTTCTTTTGATAGATATCAATTTGATCCTAAAACTAAGTTTGTGCATGTATCATGTGATCACCGGTGGGGTCACTTGTTGTCTTACTTGTACTTTGCTGCTCATCTACAAATTGACAAGGAGCATATTGAATATTTTCAGAAAATTGAGAAATCACCAGCAAATTTAAATGACTGTTTTGCCTATAATGCTCATCCCTAACTAACAGACTGGGTTTGAATTGTGACCAAACAATCTAGTAATGTTAATCTGTTGCATTCAGGATGATTTATTACATGAGTAAAGTATTTCCGTCCTAAAATCAAAGAAAATCTTTTCAGTACATTGTAGTTAAAAGTTTGCTGTTTGTAACAGGAACAGGCCTTTGTTATGTAATTGCTTCTCTGGTAGTAAGTCCATCTGGGAGTTGTGCATTGGCACGTACAAACATGTGTGAGAGCATGTCATTGTGTAGGCGAGAGCAAGATGGAAAGAGTCAAGTGAGCGTGTCTGTGTTAGCCTTTTGTGCTTTTAAGACAATTCAATCGAATTTATTTCAGGTCTTAAGTTTTGTCGTTTACGATTTTTCCACCTGATGGTTTTTTGTGACCGTGCATTTCGGTCGTCCTCGCTGCCAACGCGGTTGAGATTCTTTACACGTGAGCGTATTTGTGTGTCTTTGTGCGGGGGCCGCAGCAAGCTGGTGAGTGGGCTGTTCCCTGTTCCGTTCTCCACCTTCAGAGACGCTCCCATGCTGTTTTCTACCCGAGCCATTCACAGCCATCACTAAATAGCCTCAGAAACAGGATGTAGGCCAAGGACGTAGCAGCTACTGCCTGGACATGGGAAGTCTGAAAATGTTCCAGTGTTATGTAAACCTGCCAGATCAAGCTGTGGAATCGTTTGCTCACACACCTAATTTACATTTTCAGCAATGAGATGAAGCGGAGCAAGGGAACCGATGTACTGTCTTGTTTCAACTTGATCAGCGATAAAAGTTGGGATCAAAAAGTGTGATGTCTGTCATTTTACGAGATAGTTCAGATGTTTTGAAGTGAAATGGGGTTCTGTGGAACGGTTATGAATAAAGATATCTTACTTGTTGTGGATGGCTCTTTGAATGTTGCCAGCTTTTAAAAAATGGAGTTTAATTTGGATCAAATTGATAACCTGACTTGTTCAAATATAATCAAAGTGGATTACTGCTTTCCTAAAACAACTCCAACCTCAAAAATGTCATAGTGAACACACTTTTATTAATGCTTACATTGCTAAATTTTGTACATTTTTAACTTTTTTATTGATCAGTGCAGCATCTAGTTCCAGTGCAGTCCAGGCAACAATAATATACGTGAAAGTTTCTAAAATTTCATGGCCTGCTCAGATCCAAACTTAAAAGAAAATCTTGGGTGTTTACGTAACTACAGCTACAAGTTGTGAACAAGATTTAATTCTCGCAGTGAAGAAGCTCATGCAGCTCAGAAGAGGAAAAAAAAAAGTGAGGCTGCCTGCAGCAAAACGCTCTGCTGGAGGATTCCTGTCTGCAACTGCGTCCAGCCTTTTCAACTGCATGTGTGTCCAGATGTTTCTGCCCAGAGTGTGTGTGTGTGTGTGTGTGGCCCACAGACAGACGGACACTTTGCACACAGGACACCACCTAGTGTTGGAAGATTAAAACACACAACAGTTCATGACATTTAAGCATTAAGCTAAATTTATGCCAACTTTTCTAAAGTAAATAACTGATCATGAACATATTATGTTAGTTTAACACTGTGTCATTAAAGGAAGGGGTGATAGATCTTTATTCTCTTTTTAAAACTGCAATTCATTTTTAATAAACTGCATTGCTTAAATATTGATTGACTTTTGTCAGCTTTAGTGCAGCAGGTCTCTCTGGGGAACGAGTGGTATGTCACACCACCACCAGCAACTCCACATGGAAGATGTATGTCCAAAAGTGCTGAGCTGACAGAGAAGTGACAGGCAAGGCTTAGCTGACCCAGCAGTGCTGTGGCCCCCCCACCCACGTCACTGACTGCAGACTCATCAGCACAGCCTTCAATGCAAAACGTGCACTCTCTCCTGGAAACCTTACAGCCTGAGTTCACTCTGTTAAAAAAACAAACAAAAGCAAAGCATTCCTTGAAAACACTTTACCCGCTGCCTTTCATGACAGATTTTTAGACTAAAAAATTTTAAAAACACCTTTTTAGTCAAACCTTTTATAGACTTTTAAGGATAATCTCATGTAAGCCATGCTCAATCGGTTAGAGCCTGGAATATGTGTTGGGAATGAGTGTCAGCTACTACCACACAAAATGTTAGCTCAATATCTGTGAAATTGACTGGGTTACAACCATGTTTTGTCTTACAGACATTTTTAATTGAGTTGACTACATAATAGTCGTGTCCAACCTTCGAATGGCCAAATCTGAAAGATGATTACATCACAGCGATGCATCGAAGAATGGCCACATTCGAACGTTCCTCAAATTGCCACTCACAGATGGAAAAATTGAAAGTTTAAAAGTTGCGTTGTTTGGGTTTTTTTGTATTATTCTTGTCAGAAATCATCGTAAATGAGCTTGTATGGCTGGTATTTTAGTTCTTCATGTACTGGTACTAAGCTGATTTTGTTAATTTAAATTATTAATATAATATTATTTTGCTAATTTCATTGCTTCTGTTTAGCGATGTGACGGTTGCTAGGCGACAGGACATACGACAAAGTACCCAGCCTACGTTGACAGAATCCTTCGAAGGACGCAGACCCTGACTTTGGACCATCAGTTGTAGATGTTAATCTAATTATGAATTTCACTCACACAACAACACATTATCACTCTGCCTTTGCCTTCTGCAATAAAAATGTTTAATTCATGCTCTTTCACCAAACCTCCTATTGAAAGCAGGGGCCACCTTCACAGGAAAGGCAAACGTGTAAAAAAAAAATAGGATTGTTTTTCCACTGATGTTCTTGAACTGAATGTGAATCCTGTTCTGACCGAGAGTAGCCCCCCTCAGTTGCATAACAGCCATCAGTGGGGTGGTCAGCTGCTGAGCCCTCCTGTGATCGCCGTTTTTTCTTCTTCAGGGGTTCCTGTCCAGGAAAAACAAAGCCACATGAAGCGATACCAGCCAGGAAATGAGTTCCTCACAGAACCACACCAGAGCCTGTTTCATATCCAGTCGATTAGAACTGGGAGCAAAATGGAACCAATGCCTGTTGCCGCATGGCTTTGAAGGTTCACAAGAGACTCGTGTCCTCTCTTTTTTATGTTGCAGGGGAACACATCCTCTGAACGGACTCAGTGAAATGAGGACCACATAGAGGCACGTTTAGAAAACTAAAGGAAGACCAGTTTTTGTGGCCTGGCTGTTAGCAGACTGTACTCTTATAGACCATTTAACACAACAAAACAGCTACAACAGATTGGACTTGATGTGTGAAGCTATTAATAAATAACTTATTTATCAGCTCATTTTAAATTAATTTGTGCATCGAAAATTGCAAAAAAAACAAACCTTGGTCAAACCTCGAAAACATTTTGTGCTATCATTGCGTAGAGAAGATGTTTAGGATTTTGTGTATTTTCTATGGGCAGTTGGTTGTGGCGGCCATCTTAAATCTGGTTGACTTCAGTAACTAACATCATCCGTCAACTCTGTTTGGTAAAAATAAGAATATTCTACTATTTTTTTCTTTTTCTTAATGACAAAGACATTTATTAGTTTTAGGTTAAAAGTAAATCACATCTAACCTGCTTATTAAGTGATAACTCAGTTTTTTAAAGTGGGGTTCTCATTTGGGAGTTGATTTACAGATCACTGCATTGTTTTTATTTGGATGCTACAAAACATCCTGACTTTTTACAAAGTGTAGTTATAACTCAGTGCTGACAGTGACTAATCCACCGTATCACTAAGATTTATTGTGAGCCCGAGTCTGTGTGACTCCTGCACTCCCCTGCTCACCACCACCTTGTTCCTTCCCCTCCTGTTTACACCCTCCAGTGTCAACAGCACCTGAGCGCCATGGCAACCACACACCACCACGAGGAGAAGGGAACAGAGGTCTCTGCCTCCGCCGGGGTTTTACAGCTGGATTTTGGGAGGAAAAAAAAAATTGAAAACACTTTGAAGTTGGGTCCAGCAGTGTGAGAGAAATATGCCTTTGATGTGAGATGCCTTTTTTTTTTTACCTTTTTGTGTTACTACAGGTGTTAAAATAGGTTCACAATACAACAATCTGTTATTAAATTGCGAAAGGTTTCACCACCTCATGGACGTAGGTCAGATATTCAGCTTATTTCAGGGTTTAATTTAAGAAGCATAAAGAATAACAGACATGGGCTTTCTACGAAAAGCAAGTCTGACTTTGTTTATCCAACAAGGTGCAGAACATCTGCCGAGAACTGTCTGTGACTTTATGTAAGATCTTTGTCAGACTCTGGAGGCATCCAGGAAATACTTTTCTGAGTATGCCAGATCTCAGATTTTACTACCTGTAACTACCTGGGTCTCTTTCCTGGACCTGTTGCCCCCATGACCCGACTACAGATAAGTAGTAGAAGATGAAGATTTCATCTGCAGAACTTGAATAAATAAACCCATTATTTTTTGTTCTTCTTAAACTACATAGCAAAATTTGTTTGACCCAGATCTGGCCCACACGAGGCACTAACACTCAGCCTTTATACTGCCAAATAATGTTGGTCCTTTTGGCCCAGATGCTGTTTGTCCATGGATGGGCCAGCACCACCACAAACCACAGCCGGGCCATTTCTGGCATGCCATCTTACTGTATAAACAGTGCCATCATTGCCAGACCTGGCCCACACCTGTCTGCTACGTGGGAACTTTCAGTTATGGATCAAATTAAGCCCAGTTTTTCTTGACAATCTCAAGTAAATATAAATATAAACTTTACATATAAATCTAGTTTTAGGTCTCTACTAAACTTTAAGTTTAAAAACAAATTTATCCTCAATTTTTTGCCAATCTCTGTTAAATATAGATGATTTTAGATTTTTACTAAACTTCTATCTTGAGAAAATTGACTAAGTGTAGCCATTTTTGTATTTGCTAATGTTGATTAGCTGTGGCGGCCATCTTGAATTGGGTTTTATTTCAAAAGTTAATCAGTTGTAGGTTAACATGTATTTCTTTTTGAGAGGTCAGTACCCACACCCCAGTGGTTCAAGAGATATTTTGCTGACAAACGCCGGAGCAATGATAATAGATGTTCTTTGTCTTGACATTCAGACGGCTCTGACCTCTGAGCTTCACTCTTCATCATGTGCAGCATGCCAAAGAAATAAAAACAAACTCTTCGTGGTTAAAGTTGGAACATGTTTGTGCACGATAACGTGAGAAAGTAAAAACCGCCAAGGAGTGGTTCTGCGGACACAACAAATGTCGAAGGTATTCGCCTGGCCTCCAAAGCTTCCAGATACTAATCTAACAGGATTTGATGCCATCTGTGGGAATAAGACCTGATCCACAGACAGTCCACAAAGTTCAAAGGATCTATCTAAAGTCTTTGCTTGAAACACCCCAGAACATCCCCAGATGTTATTTGTACACCTCTGCTGGCACAAGAAAGAGGATCTGCTTAATATAAAGTGGATCTTCTCAACATTACGTTTGTCTAATTAGTGAAGGTGGCTGACTTCTTTTTTGAAATTCCTGCCTTTTTGGCACCCAAATGGCAAAACTTCCAGAGTAGACGTCCTCTAAAAATGTGAACCCTGCAAGATCAAAGGCTCCCGACTGTCTCCTCTTGTTCCTGATGGCTGTGAAAGATCAGAGGCCAGATGATGCAGTCGTAGCGTACTGATCCACCCCACCCCCACCCCCTAATCTCATCATACTGTTATGCAGTCACACAAAAACAGCTGCCCATGTATGCAGACACAGAGACATGGGTGCTAACGTTGAGATCAAAGAAAGGTGAGTAAGTCTGTCCTGCCTCCTTGTTAAATCTCTGTACAGCAGAGAGAACGCTCGCTAACACCATGCTGCTCCAGGTGTCTTTACTGCCATACAATAAATAATTAATGCTGATAGGATATTAAACAGAACGGTCACAGGTAGAAAATCTTTCCAACACATCAAAGCAAAACATCCATGTTAGTGGAAGTCTTTCAAATGTTTTATTTCTGATGCTTTTTTTGTGTAAAAGTGATTTAAATCAAAAGTCAAATCCTGGTAGTCAATGGCCTCTGTCCTGTTCCAACACACCTGATTCAACAACCTCTTCAAGTTCTGCAGAAGCCTGGTAATCACCCAATCATTCAAATCAGGTGCTGGAGCAGAGAAACCTCTCAAACATGCTGGATGGTGGCCCTCAAAGACCCAAACTCCCAACACCAAAACTAAAAAGGTATTGTTTTTGTTTTTAACATTAACAAAATAACTCACTAAACATGGATGGATTTTTTTATTTTCTTTGAGGAATTGTGCTGTGTGGGCAAAACTAGAGCTGCAGCCTTTTCATAGCTTTTATAAGCCTCTGATCATTCAGGGAAAGATGTTTGAACAAGTGCTTTAAATGTTTAGGGACACAGATGGACACCTGTTTGTTCTTCCAAACTCACTCTGATATGATCCACAGAAAAGGTCTCCTGCGTCTACATCTTCTCAGAAAGTTACGAAATTTTAATGGTAGCAAAAAGATTTGAATCTATTCTCACCGTCAATATCATGTCTTTCTTATGGGTAAACAGAAAAGAAAGCTGTCATGCAACACTCCTTCCATCAGATGGGAGATACAGAGTACTGCTGGCTAAGAAAGCAACACACAAAAAGTCATTTATTCCAACCACAGTTACAGCCCTCAACAATAGAGCTATTTTTTTAATTTGTTTTTCATTTTTATCTTGTGTAAGTGTTCCTTTGTAATGTTTTATATGTAAATTTCTGTAACATTTGGTGTCAGACAAAGCTTTCTATTCTATTCCATTTTGTTTGAAGGAATCTTTCAAAATGTAATCAATCAAACTTTGTGAGTCCACTAGATTCAACATCTAATCTTAGCTTACACAAAAATGACTATCTACAGGCATTGAGCTAAAACGAGTCATCTCAACACACTGAGCTTAAACTGTTGGTGGTTGATCTTAAATTGCCACTTGAACGACTTGAACGTAAAATGATGGTGGGCATCTTTTATTGTGTGAATACAGATTAAGAAATCTCCCAATAAATTCATGTTTATCTTTTCTTCCATATTATTATTTTAATCAAACTACTTCCACATACTTTTTTATTTTAACCTTTAATTTATCATAATGTTCAGCTCATTTAGGAATAGTTTGCCATGACTTTTAGTATGTGCCACTTTTGTACTTTTTGTCTTTTTGACTTTAACAATTCAGTCAATTCTTTAATACAGCTCGTGATACATTTCCAGTTTTTTAATTCCTCCCTCTTTATAGCCTACCATGGACTTTGAATTTGCACAATAGGCTGTTCAAACAATTTGATTGGTTGTCTTCTTTTGATTGACGTCTCTTTTGACCAACTGGGTTCATCTAAAGACTCTCCAGAGCAAAAAATGTGTGGAAAGCCCCTCATGTCCCACCTGTCTATGGTACACGTAATTGATTGACTAGAATCGGCCAATCAGCTCTGAGCTTCATTCTGACACCACAGTTATGTAGCCAATAGTTACCTTTTATTCGCTATGCAGCTTTAGAAATTAGAAAAAATAATGGCTATATCGTATTTTAACTTCAATAATTAATTATTAGTTACAGTTAGAAAGCTTGTGACTGCTGAAGTTAAAACATCAGATTGATGGCTTGTGAATTTACTCCAAAGTGTTCAAGAGCAGAACTTCATTTAATTTGGGTTAGGATTAGGCCTGCAGAGTAACAATTTAGCACATAGCACTGCAGTTTCACAAAAAATTCAATTCAGTTTATTTATATAGCACCAAGTCACAACATACGTTGTCTCAGGACTCTGTACATGAAAAAAGAACAATCTAAAGAAGAAGCCAGCAGTTTGTG
>JARVJO010000180.1:3804522-3828134 GCA_031762555.1 Cynodonichthys magdalenae | reverse complement strand
CGGCGCACGCACTGTCGCAGGCTGTGGAGGACAAACACGGGCAAAACTTCTCAACAACATTGTAAAGATATAACGGACACCTGGAGGGCACAGCTCACTTTTGCAGGAGTAGGAGCCTTCAGAGTTCAGGCAGTGTTGGTCTTCTTTGCACACAGGAGGGTCTTTGTTGCACTCGTTCACATCTGCAAATCACAAACCTGTTCTGGGATTGTTCTTTTAGCAAACACTAAAAATGAGAAGACCTTCCTCTCACCAACACACGCTTCTTGATCGTCCTCCTCCCAGCCCTCCTTGCACTCGTCGCAGTCCTGATTGGTCGCTCCGCTGCAGGTTTTGCAGGAAGCGTGACACTCTGTGGGAGGATGTGAACTCAGATTTACTCCACAGGTTCAGAAAATCCTTCTCATCAGTTGCAGTCTCACTGAACTTGACGAGTTTGTGACCAGCTTTTAATAAGCAGGGTCTATTTTCACAGGTTTATTCTAGTTGGACTTGAACCTACGTCCTGCAGCTTTTACGTCGATACAAAAACAAACAGGCGGCGTTTAAAATAAACCACGACTCCCTGTGTTTGTACCTGCGCACACGGAGAACGTGTCGTTCTTCACCGCGCCGAAATAACCCTCGATGCAATCCAAGCAGAACTCCCCTTTGTAGCCGTGGTTACAGTCGCACTTCCCGTTCCCGCCGCGAGTCCCGTCGCCGTCACAGTTACCATTACCGTGACAGGGTCTCTCCGCACCCCCGACACAAGCTTCAAAACAAACATTCAGGTCTGTGTGATCTACTGGAAATATAAAATATATGCTTTTGTGTTGTGCTGTGTGCTCACCATTACAGTCAGGTCCAAAAGTTCCCTTTGGACAGCACACTTTAATGGTTTCTATGCAGAACCATTTATGCAGATCAGGATATTTAGTTTTCCTGGCATGCAACAGGGAATAAAAAAAATTACAATAAATTAGGTTTAGCAAAACGCCTGCTGCCTTAAGTTTTGTCAAATAAACTCATTTTTTAATAAGTTCTAGTCGTTTTGATCCAGATGTTAGAATACAAGATAAACATAAAAAAGCAGAAGGTGGATCCTCTCTGCAAATTTCAGGTTAGGAGCAAAATTAGAAAAAGAAGAAAAAACAAGGCAGAATGGTCACAAAGGCCTTATTGGTTCAGCTATGGATTAGAATCCAAAAAAAGGTTGAAAAACTGAAACACTCACTTGTGAAACCACCACGTCTCAAAGTGCTCCTCGTGTTCCTCCACCATACGGTTGCATTCAAAGCTGCTGGTCTCACACAGCTCCTCTAAAATCTCCATCAGACGAATCTCACTACAAGGAGGCGGCACAGAAAAAACAAAATAAGCTGAAAATGAAGTTAGGAGTAACTTCTGCCTGCTTGTGTTTTGATAATGTAATCTTGTGCAAATAGCTGATACTTTTGGGTAAATTCACAAGTTATTTTTGTTATCTAAAGCCTTGATAAGTGTCCCAAGGTGAGGGCAACACCCTGTAATTTTGGAGCAAAGTAAACAGCTTCTGTGGCAGGTTGACCTGCAGTTTGGACCGGACCAACATCCTCACCTTGTCTCATACTTGGACAGTTTCCTCTCCTCCCAGGCTGTGTTGCCTCCACCAAAGTTCTGCTTTGCTGTTCTTTCAAAGCCCTAAATTAAAGACAAACGCAATATATGGTTACACAAAAGTAATGGAAAGACACTTATACACTTATATTTATAAGTTTGTAAAACGCTCATATCTAAAATAAAAGATAACACAAGATTGAAAATAATAAAAAATATTAATAAAATGTTTCAAATCGCCATCTGACCTTATTGAAGTTTTCAGTGATTTGCTGGCAGGTGCTACAGGCGCTTTTTAAATCTTTCTTTTTGGCTTCGTTGACTTGAAAAAGTAAAATAAGAATTGTACAAAACAAAAGCCTGAGGAGCCTCAGCTTCGGACCGGCGGACTGCATCATCTTAGTCCAAATTCAGACACACTTTCATGTCAGGAATCACGCGTCCCTCCCTCAACAAGCGAGTTTTCAGCTAATTCTAACGAGCTACAGATGTCTGAAACATCTAAACGAGCCGTTGTTAACATTAAATCAAAGATAGCGTTATCTATGCAAAGCACAGCAAAGTTTTATTTACATGCCGGTGACAGAAAAAGGATGCGATTGTAGTTTTCCGCGTCAGCCTTTGAGTCTGGATTGTGGCTTGCAGTGATTGGATAGTTAGCCTGTCAATCATTTAAACTACAAATCAGAAGCCGCCACGCGCGGGACACGCAATCGACTCCTACGTTGAAATCTCTAAAATACATTTTGTAATACTTATTTTTAAAATGTTCTAATAAATATAAACCTACTTGAACATTATTAGAATGTTTTTTTTTAATATTTAAAATAATAGTATCAGTGATTATGAAAACTTCTTCGCTTCCGGTGTTGACCGGAAGTGATTGGAAAGAACTGTCATCTGTCATGGCTGAAAAGAGGAGAACTGTGAGGCTGCTACTGCTGCTTCTTTTAATTTCTGTCGCTGTTTTGCATCTATTAATTTGCCCGTTTACGAAAGTTGAAGAAAGTTTCAATTTACAAGCAGCACACGACATTTTGTATCACAGACTTGACTTTGACAAGGTAAGCAGTCGTTATGTGCTAACAAGTTTTCAAAAAACACCAAGTTCACAGTTTTAATATTGCTCTCGCTTTAATTTAATTAAATGTATAAGGTAATTTAATAATTTTGTTAAAATTTAAGTTAATTCAATGAAATATACTTGTATACCTGGTGTGAAAACTATCAAAACAAAGGTTTTGGACAGTGTTTACAAGTAGTGACAGCAGCATTTTAGTTAAAATAGCTCACAAAAACATAACCCAAACTTTTATTTGAAATTTACCATTTATTATTTAACCAGTTTGGAAAAATGGAGTTAATTTAAATTTATATTACCGTATTCTGTAAAAAATGATGAACAAATCTGGAAACTTGAGTCTGGAATTATAATATGACCAAATGAAAATGCAAATATACATGAAGAATTTTTGTTTTGTGATTTTTTAAAGATAATTGTTTGGAGATAAATTTTAGTATTTTGTTGTGAATAGCTTCCCCTGTCTTTCAGTACGACCATCATGAATTCCCCGGTGTTGTTTCTCGTACTTTCCTCGGCTCGTTGTTCCTCTCCACTCTCAGCTCTCCTGTTGTTTTCGTGTCGTACCTGCTGGATGCACCTAAATTCTACACTCAGATAATAGGTAGATGGACCTAAAGGGGTAGTGTTTTTGAAATGAGTATGAACAGATCAGTAATGAAGGTGTGTGATGTGTGCAGTCCGAGCGTCTCTGGGATTGTGTGTCATGGCTGCTCTGTGGCACATGCAGAAAGAGGTGAGGAGGCAGTTTGGCTCCACAGTCGCAGCTCTTTTCTGCCTGATGTGTGCTTCCCAGTTTCACCTGATGTTCTACAGCACAAGGACGCTCCCTAACATCTTTGCGCTCCCTATAGGTAAGACGCCTCCTAGATAAACCTTTTTGAGTTAAAACTTTCCTTCTGAAACATGCTGACATTTAAGTTACTCCCAGTTCTCATGGCGTTCACATCCTGGATGGCGCAGAAATACGCTCGCTTCGTTGGCCTCTCTGCTTTGGTGATCATCGTGTTCCGGTCTGAGCTCTGCATCTTCCTGGGCCTCATGTTACTGAGGTCACTGCTGAGCAGGAAGCTGGGATTGATGAGGCTCATTTACTACGCTGCTCCAGCTGGAGTCCTGTCTATGGGTGAGTAGTTAAATTAGTTTATACTCTAAATAATGTGTAGAATCCTGACCGTTTTCTCTCTGCTCCACAGCTCTGACTGTGTCTGTTGACTCGTTCTTTTGGCGGAAGATTTTATGGCCGGAGGGACAGGTGCTGTGGTACAACACTGTTCTCAATAAGAGTTCCAACTGGGGGGTATCCTTTAAAAAATACTTTATTTTATGTTTAATCGTCTGAAACTAAATAGATTTTGAATCCTTTTTACTTAAAAAAACAGCCAGTTCTCCGTGTCCATAAGTTCTTAACTTCACTCCGTCAGACTTCTCCCTTTTTATGGTACTTTTACTCTGCAGTACCTCGCGCCCTGGGCTGCACGCTGCTCTTTGTGCCCCTCGGCCTCCTTGACAGGCGGATCAGGCTGCTGCTGCTTCCTGCGGTGGGCTTCATTCTTGTCTATTCGCTGCTGCCCCACAAGGAGCTGCGCTTCATCATTTACACCATCCCCGTGCTCAACTTGGCTGCAGCGCGCGGCTGCTCCTTTATGTAAGCTGAATCACAAATCTGAGATTTTGTAGCAAGAAAATGAAAACATTTAGATCATAGAAATAAGCTGTAATGGTTTTCACAAATTGCCTCTTGTTTTTAATAATTACATTTTTTCTATTTGCTTCAGTTTGTGCAACTATCAGAAATCCTGGCTCTACAAACTGGGCTCTGCAGTGGTGGTTGGCCAGCTGTTGATCAATGCAGTGTACTCTCTCGGTTGTCTCCACGTTTCCTACAACAACTACCCTGGAGCCAGAGGATTGGAAAAACTACACGAGCTTCTGCCGCCTACAGCAGGTTGGAATCTCTTAAATCCTTTTGTTGTGACTTGAACTCCTCGTAGATAACGTGGCGAAGGTGAAGTTTGAACTGTGGTTTTCAGATTATTTGCAGTTGGGTTTTAGTTTAACGAACAAGTTCAAATATACGGTGTTTGCTTATGGTAGGGGTCTGCCCTGTGTATGTATCAGTGCTAATTCTTCCATCTTTATTTCTAAAGTTTTTAGAGCCAAAACACTAATACATTAAAACATATAGTTTGTTGTACTGTATACTTTTACTAAGAAAAATGACACTGCATATTTGTATATATTATTTAAAAAGTAGTTAATGTAATATTAAATGAAGCTCTGGTCCAACATCCAAAACAGAAAAAACTGAAAAAGCAAAAATAATGGATTTTGTTCTTCAAATAGACTACAAATTTTATGTACATTAACATCTTGGGTGTCTGTTTTGGTCTTAATTTTTACAAGAAGTTAGTTGTAAATTTTGATGCCTTAAAGGAAATTATCTTAAAGCACTAAAGTGTCCACTCCTTCTGGCAGTTTAAATCATCTATAGACTGAGGTTTGTGTCACTTTTTGGGTTGAAGTTACAAGTAGCCACAGTTTGCAATCTGGGAATTTAATTTTTAAACTTTGCAATAATTTAAAAAGATCTATCTTTCCCTTAGATGTCTTTGTTCACATCGACACGTACGCAGCTGAAACAGGAGTGTCCCGCTTCCTGGAGCACAACAAAAACTGGAGGTTAGTTTATAAATGTTCTCTTTTTTTTTTTTTGGAGCATAATGTAAAACGTGCTCTTTATTATTTAAAATGTCATTTATTTGAACAGATACGACAAACGAGAAGATTTAAGCATCACGAGCCCCGAGATCAGAATGTACTCGCACTTATTGATGGAGGCCAACGCCACCAGGATCCAGCAGCTCCAGGGCTCCCATCGACCCCTGATTTTCATAGAGGGTTATAAAAACATGGCCTTCAACCTGGCTGGCTTCCCTCCTGTCAGCATCCAGCTAGAGAGGAAAACTGTTCTGATGGAGAGAAGAACGGACCGCTAGAAGGGAAACTATAACAGGAATTTTCCACAATAAAAGGTTGATTTCTTAGGTGACCAAATGTGACAATCTCATCCTAAAAACACATTTTTATGCCACAAAAAAGACTGCAAAACATTATCTAAAATGTTACCTAAATAGATGAGTGCATTGTTTACAACATTTGTATTTTTTGCAAAGTGAATAAAGCAATAGAAATTTTCTGAGCAAAAGCAAAGGATTTAAAAACTCATCTGTACACAGCTCCACCTTTTTGTATTATTAATAATAAACAATAATGTAAATGAAAATCTTTATTTACAAATTACCACAAAAAATTGCATTTCTCCAGTCTCAATGCTAAAACATTTATCAAATTAAGCTCAGAAATCCTTTCATATAAAATGTACAGTACACTGTGTTGATCAATAATAAACCCTTAATTTAATCCCCCAACATAAAATTGTGCTTAAGAGACAAACTGTAAATACCAAAAAAATCCCCTTTATTCTGAAAATACAGCAATATTATAAATGATCTTATTTAAAACATATCAGCAATTAAAAAAAAAAATTAAACGACAGTACCATCAGCCTCAAATTCACACACAAAATAATTAAATAGCATTAACTTAAAATCATGTTCAGTCACAGCATTCAATTTTGGGCAATGTTTTCATTCAGAAAAAAAGAATCCAACATTTGTTAGAAAATCAGAATCCTGACATTCTGAACAATTTCAATATTTACAGCATTTTTTTTGACCTGAAGTAGTTTTGAATAAGGCACAAGGAGAGAGCAGACGAAACGACAACAAAAAACCATTAACAACTACATTACCACCAACCCCTACAGCTAGATAAACCCTCCCTCCCTGATACGCTTCTTACTGACACCATTCATCACAACAGAACCAAAGGGTTCAACAGTAGTACAATGAGCAATAAAAAAAAAATCAATCTGGCCTTTGCATGAAGAATCAGTGTATAAAAATGATATTTTTACAAACACCTCCCATTTCACAGCTATGCAACTTGGTCCTTTATAGATATTTTCAAGTGAATGCTCAGTGAGAATCAGTACTGAAAACAAATCAAAGGGAGGTTGACCTTCAGGAACAGCAGACCCTCCATGTTGTCCATCACTGGCCGGGCCTGATTCAGACCGCAGCCGACACTGGCGGTGCTGAACAGTGCGTCTGCTGCGACGATGCTGGGGGGGCAGCCCACGAAACGGGCGGCTACTTTGGCAAGATCAGGCCACAAGAACTTCTTCAGGTTCCAATAGTCCATGGGGTCACAGCTTTGATCTAGAATATCTTCCTCCAGATACTCCAGCACTTCCAGTTCCGAGGACCTCTCCTCTGTCTTTATCTTTTGCCTGAAGTCAGTCACCATGGACCAGAGGTTCTTGTTTGAATCGGGGCTGCTGGATGAAACGGGGTCCTCGCCGTAGCCGTTGGGCAGGAGAGAGTTAACTGAGGTAGAAGAGGACAAGTCCAGCTCTTGGATCAAATCCAGTTTACAGCGCTCGGCTTCTTCCTCTGTGAAAAGGGACGTCTTGTATCTCGGGTCCAGCATAGTTGCCCAGGTGTATTGTGGGTCACGTAGAATTGCAGACAGCCTGGTCACCATTGCTTCCTTTAGAGACCTGAGCATGTTATCTATGCCCACAGTCTCGTCAAACAGAAGATCTATTTTCCGGTTGAGGATGTGAACGAGTGGTATCACTTGTCCCAGAGTGGCAGTGCGGGTGCTCATCTCCCTGCAGGCCACTTCGAAAGGTTTTAGTGCATTGCAGATCGACAGCAAGACCTCCCACTGGTCGCCGCTGATTATTTCCCTGAAATCGCACTCCACCGACATTTCATCGATGGCCGTCTTCTGCTCCATCAGCCTTTCCAACATGAAAAAGGAGGTCCTCCATTTGGACGGAACATCCTGGATCAGCTGGTTCTCGGGGAGCTGGTGGGCCCTCTGGAGCTCAACCAGCCTCTCCTTCGCCTGTGCCGAGCGATGCACTCGTTCACAGAGCTTTCGTGCAATACTCAAAACGTTCTGGACCATCCTCTGGCTTTTTATGGCTTCACTTACGATGAGATCTATGGTGTGTCCGAAACACTGCAGGGTGGCATGACCATGTGTATCTAAAATATGTCTGATAGTGCTGTTATTTGTTACAGTAAACCCCTTCCTCAGTCCCGTTGAGGTGATCCAAGAATCCCAAAGATATTCCAGCTGCTTTGGGATGTCATGCATATCATGATCTACTTGTGAGACACTTAAGAGAGCAGAACAGTGACAGTCTGAACCTTGAGGTCTGACATTTGATTCATATGTTGCCCAATGGGCAGTGAGGGTCAGGTATTCCTTTGTCTGGCTACTGACCCAAATACTTGTTGTAAAATGGACAACACCTGCTTCAGCCTCTTTTAAGTGGGTCAGCAACACACCCTTCACCTTTTCATACATATCTGGTATGGCAGTGCTGGTGAAGTAAGAAGAAGGTGGTAGAGAATACTGAGGCTGGAGGAACTCTAGCAGTCTGGTGAGTCCAGTATTCTCCACCACAGCTGATGGCTGGAGATCCAGTGCGAGCATTTCTGCAATGAGCTTGGTGATTTTTTTGGCAACCGGATGATGTTCATCAAACCTCTCACAGTTTTGCTCTGCTTGATAAACGGCTGTATCCATGACTTCTTGTTTAACACGAATCGTAGCAGACGGCACATTACCTGAGATCGTATTTCTACTTTCAAGAAAATGTCCATGGAACCTCTGCATGTGCCTGTAAAGGCAGCTCGTGCCAAGGTTTGTAGTCTTTTTGCCTCTGCTAATTGTTCGGCTACAGTGCAAACAAACCACTTTTGTAGGGTCAGTGGGTGAAATGGAGAAATGGTTCCACAGTTTTGATGTCTTTTTACCAAAAACAGGGAGGTTTTGTGGCTTTTTGTCAATCTGGGGGGCTTCAGCTTCTTTGGCTGAAACTGTATTTGTTGTGGGGATGTTGATGTAGGGATGAGGGAACAACTCTTTGTCTGTGCTTTTTTGGTTCTTCAGAACATCTGGGTGACGTCTCACAAGGTGCCTCATCAGGCAGCTTGTACCAAAGTCGCCCCGTTTTCCTCGACTAATGACACATGGACAGTAACGACACAGTGCTTTTAATTGGTCAACAGGTGACACTATAAAATGGTGCCACACTTCAGATTTCACCCGTTTCATGATCTTTTTGTTTTGCTGGAAAACTGAATGATCCTGTTTGAAGCTGGGACCCTCGGAGAGGTCACACGGTGAGGAAATAAGTGGCGTATCGTCCCCCTGAGTTTGAAAGGAAAGGTTGAGGGAGGAATCATGTGCCGAGAGATGCAACATCTCTTCACATTCTTTCTTAATGTCCATACTATCCTCCATACTGTGGGGCAGATCATCTGATTCTGTTTCTGGTGATGACAGAAGTCCTGGCTCTTTTTTAATATCCAGTGAATCCTGTAGATGTGTACGGGACAATGAGGGTGGGTTTGTATAGGGTGGGGGGATGTGATTGCCTTGTCCGTTATCCTCAATTACAACCTCTCTATGTGCCCTCCACATGTGACGAATAAGACAGCTTGTCCCGAGATCCTTTCCATTCTTACCCCTGCTGAATTCATTCATGCAGTGGATACATACTGCTTTGGAACTGTCAGCAGGTGACAAGTAGAAATGTTTCCAAACAGCAGACCTGCGACGGGAACTGGAGCCTTTCGGGGTCCCCGAAGGGGGTGCGGGTACCTCGTCTGACATGTCCTCAGTGTTATTGTCACTGGAATGCAAATCAGCGAGGGGGTCACAAACAGAGTCCACACCGGCGTATGGTTCTAGATTTGGTTCAACTTTGGGTAACATTTCTTTGGGGGACGGGTCTGAACATTCAGCGGAGGACGTGGACGGTGAAGTGTTCTTTGAGCCAAAAGCAAGAAGGCTGTTTAAGTCTCCGTTTTTTGGTGAGCTGGGGGAGGGTGGATTCAAAGATGAGGAAAAAAAGCTAGGCAGGTTATGTAGGGATGCATCTCCATCTTGTACAAGCACGGTGGGGTGAGCCCTTCGTACATGCCTCATCAAACAACTTGTACTGAGGTCTTTTTCATTCTTGCCTCGACTGAACTCCTTCATACAGTATAAACAGATTGCTTTGGTGTTGTCTCGTGGAGATATGCAGAAATGATTCCAAGCGGGAGATTTCTTCCTCGGGTTGGCTTGACTCCTCATGGATGACAAAAGACTCTGAGTGACAGCGTCCATGGCAACGTCGTAAAGAGTGCTTGTGTAGCCACCAAATAAATTACTATAATCGTCAACATCTCTGGGTAAAAAGGGGCCAATGGAGCTACCAAATGCTAATCTTTCATCATATTGCGTTTCGTCTTCCATCCCGTTTGCATCATCAATGTCATCTCTGACATGTTCACTCGATCCGCTGCCATTTTCAAACTTGTCACTCTCCATGTGTTCTTCGGTGTCTGTGTCGTTAGAATCTGAATCGGTGTCACACGTTTCCAGTTGTTTGTCTACCTGAGAAGATAAATGGAAACAAGAGGGGAGGGAGTCTTTATCCAGTGTCGAGGAGCAAGCAGGCAGCATGGCGTCTGCAGCTTCATGAGGGTTGATGCTGTACGATTTGAACACGTAACCATCCTGCCCCTCAATCTTCAAGCAGCTCCCCTTTGCCTCTTTTTTCTTACTTTCTGTGAAGTCATTAGATCCACAGAACAAATCCTCGCTCATGTCGGGAACGTCTTCGTCCTCATCCATAGTAGCAGCTTCTGCGAAATAGGTGTCCATGATTAGTTGTATTTGCTCGTTTTAGCAGCTTTCAAGCAGGCGATGCGACGTGTGAGTTGGTGTCAGAGCCACAGAGCGCCTGCGTGTCCTTCTCCATTTATTACAGGAAGTAGTTCCACTTCTTGACACACAACCTGCATAGACATAAAGAAAAATTTGATTAGATCTTTGTGTAGATGGAAAAAAAAAAAAAAACTAACTCCAAACTAAAGCAGGAAATAAAAGTTGTCCCACTGGGTCAAGTCAGGCCTCATGCAGTTTACTTTCATTTTTATTTTCTTAAACCTACTGGGTATTATTTAAAACAGCAGCAATTAAGCAGCTAAATCAGGGCTTGACACAATTTTAAATTTTCACTTTATTATTTTCACTAAATCTGTTTTTAAAACCTTTGCTATTATAAAAAGGGGAAAAAGCTATTTGAATCTCTAAGGGGACTGGAGTTGCCTCAACTTTGTTTTAGTTACAGGTACAGGTTTAACCAGGTCTACTGGTACTCTGGAAGGTTCCCTTATGATCTTTTGTCAGAACTGGGCCAACAAACGGTGTCATAGCTCTCACATGCAGGTGGCTAAAATATTTCTTCTGTAGAGCTATTGCACAATTGTGAGTTTCTATGCATTCTGTGGTCTTCAGACCTTTATCTATTTAAAGGAATAATCATGAGCAGTAATATAATTAATGATAGCAAAAAATTTTATTAACAAGAAACTGATTTACGGCTGTATTTTAAATATTTTATACATATTTGTGCCTTTTTATTATCTTTTATCTTTTAATTTGACATCACAATGTCTCATTGATTAAAACTTCATGTTTACATTAAAAGGTGTAGCACTCCTTGAGGGAATGCATATCACCTACCTCCTTCTGCATTAGAATAATAAACTGAAATCATCTTATAACAAGAAGGGATGTTTTAGCACTTTAAAGTGTGTACTGAGAACGACACTTAGCTATAGCTTAAGATGGGGTTGATTTAAAAGTTAATTTAATCGTAGAACCTAGGATTAGTTTGAGAGTTTCATCGGACACAAGCAAAAAAACATTATTGCCCTTTCACTTTAACCAAACAAAACCTTACTGGCTATTGACATAGGAATTTAAAACTTTTATATTTTGTAATCCAAGCTATCCACCCAGGAGAAATAACAAAAATAAATGTCAGCATTTAGCAATTATTTCTACCTGACCAGTTCTTAGTGTGTGATGTTTTTACAAAATAAGTATACAGTAGATTGAGCTTCATATAAGGCAATAATTTTTATTCTAGTTGTAAACATTTGGCCAACCTAAGTGTATACATATTTACACAGCAGAAATGTAGTTTTCCCTCTGAGTACAGGGTCGAATAGTTTTCCGGGTTCCGCAGGAAGATGCTAGAGCGGACAGCAGAAAATAGCCAACACTGACTGACAGCCTGTATGTATAGTCTATAAAACAGTAAATAATACCGTGATCACTGGATATTTCACTTAACCTCAATGAAAAAAATAAACCGTCACAAATAAAAACCTAATATATCGTAACGTCTCACGTATGTAAAACATAAAATACAGCTGGTAGTAAAGTTTACATCACCAGTAAACAAGACGTTGTCAATGCAGCTAGGTGTTAGCCGCAGAGCTAAATAAACACAAAACCAGCAGACAGGTGAAACTCTGTCACGTGAGCTTTAGCCCAAATACTCGCAGCAATGACACCTTCAATTAGTAATAATAATATGGACTGACCCGAGGGTTCGGTTAATATCGGACAGCACTACGGATGCTAGCTGGTTAGCTGCCAGCTAGGCCACATACAGGACACACAAGCTAACCTGGCGAGGCAGCAGAACCCGGCCGAGGCAGCACACGAACCACACGAGATCCAAATCCGACGAGCGGCACTCAGCACGACGTCCCGCCCGCAATATGCTCTTTTCTGACACCCAGAAAAGCTCAGTGTACTTACTGTTAAGTGTGACGGCAGGATCACGGGGTTTCGGCTCCTAAACGGTTAAATATGACACATTTGATTGATCCGGAGGGGGGGTTCACTTTGTTGCTTTTGTCTCCTGGTTCGCTCTCAGTTCGGCCGAAGAAGCAGCTCCACACAGCGTCGGACGGAAGGAATACGTCTAGTGATGTCACCATACGATTTGTGGCAAAAAGCTCAAAATATTCACACAAGGTATAATTAACTATATTTAAAACACTCATTATTGTATGTTTTAAGTTACAGAAAACTGAAGTGAAAATTGGTTTATTTTGGTTATTTATTTATTCAAATATAAGAATAAAATCAGTAGCTTTCATTCCATTAAATAATCTTATGATAGCAGTTTTTGTCAAACCCTATGCATGCTTATGGGAATCTGTGAGATTTCTACATTTGTAAAATTGACAGGGATGTAGCAATTTTTGTGTTTGCTAATGTGGCGATCTTGAAAGGTATTTGCTCCACAAATTAGATTCTCATCCAGTGCTTAATTTCAGAGTTTTGTTTAAATTTGTGTACTGCTACATGAGCTATTTCATTAAAAGTACAGAAAGAAAACAAACACTGGCAAAAACATCTGCAAATTTTGCTTATATAGTTTTTTTTGTTCTTGTTTTAATGAATGAATAAAACAATTAATAACAAAATTAACACATTGAGCAAAACAAATATATATCCCTGTCAATTTTACAGATTGTGAGCTAAAATGTGTCTCCTCAGCACATTTTCTGAGCGCTAACACATTGTGCAAGTACTAAAAGTTAGTGGAATCAACTGCCTGTTAGCAAAATATCTTAAAACCCACAGGACAGATTTTAGTAAAACTTTCAAAAAGTAGGCCCTAATGATTGGATGAACTGCACTCAATAAGTTTTGGAGTCAACCCACTTTAAGATGGTGTTGATACAAGAAAGAAATGGCTATAACTCAGCTAATGGAGCTAAAATGAGGTGGTGGTAGCTGAGAGTTGTTACACTTTGAGCTTCAACAGGTGAAATCTGTTCCTATAAGAAATGCTGGGCCTTTGTATGTTTTTGTCCAGATTTTAACACAATTGTGACATTACACTAAAGTAATCAAATAAGAGACTTTGATAACTACTGCTTTAATTTTGGAGTTCTTGTTTAATGACACTTGTCTGCAGGTTTGAAATGTGCAGAAAGAGGCAGAGGTGGCATCTTGGCTTCAGTGACCGATCCCAGGCTTTTGTTTGGATCTTTGCCCGCCCTGCACGGTCCGGACCGACAAACTGCAATGGTCGAGTGACAGATGGGGTATTCTCTCTTTTGTGTGGAAACCCCACGACTCAAAAAACATGACCTCCAGCGTCACACGCACGGGTGGGAGTTGTCTGCTGCTGGTTAAAACGCATTGTTGTGGGCGGATTCGTCCGTACTCCTGCTTGCTGCTGCTGCTTCTTCTGCTGCTAAAAGCTGTCTCTGGTCGACGACTGTAGCCTTTGAATGGCCCACGAAGCAAATAACTGCGCACATTCTGCAGATTTTAACATCTGGACTTTTCCGGCACCGAGCAGGCCTCTTTCTGTTTCATTATTAGCAGGAAAGACCCAAGACTCGCCCGTTTGATGATACTGTTGTGCACGGAATCCGAGCCCTTTTCGCAGGCCGTTGCTTTGTAAGGTAAAACTGTTTAATACATCCGCGGTTTGTGCATTGGCTTTTTTTGTGCTTTTTAGCTTTTCTTTTTTATTTGTGTAGACGAGAAGTCACGCAGTTAATGCGGGATCTGTTTAATACGAAACGCACTTGCAAATCAAGGAGCTTTTGTTATGTTTGACGCCGTTCGCTCCGTTTAGCTTCCCTTGCTAGCTAGCTAGCTAGCTAACGGTATTGTTAGCATATTGGTCACTTGGAATGTGAGTGAAAAGCGTCTTTCGACCAAATTGGGAAGTTTTTATCGTATCCTGCGTTCATTTTCTGAAAACTCCACGTCTGGTCGCCTCCCACTCACTGCTTTAAATGTCTCATGTCGCTAGCTAATTTTCTACGTTACAAGTTGCGAAAAAAGCTAGTTATGTATTTTGAGTTAGTAACACCGATTCTCTGTTTTGCTTTCAATCATCCAGACCGTTTAAATCATTAAATTGTTTTGTAAAGCATAGGAAAATGATCTTTAAACACGTTTTTGTTAAGAAAATATCTAAGTTAGCATAGCTCTTTTTTCAGTGTGTAACGGTATCCTAGCAACCAGAGGTAATTGACGTTATTAGTTAGAAATGCATAATTAGCTGCCTTACCTGCAATATGCTAAATACTATAGTAGTTTCTGTGTCTTGAATTAAAATACCATTGAGGCTTTTACCTGGATAAGTAAAGAATATACATATATTTTTATTTCAAGCCTTGTTGAAGCTGTAAACCTTTGGGCATACATGCTCACTTATTTCATGTTGCATTTTTGCAGAAAATGCAAATGTTTCCAGTTTGAATGGAGTTATCTACTTTTGTACACATAACCAACTGCATGTATCTCCTACTTGCATGCCTGCTTGTACTCTACAATGTTTTTTTTCCTCCTTAGCAATTACAGTTTTCCTATATTTTAACCAATATTGTACAGTGTTGGAGGTCTGCCCTCTTGTAGCCAAAACACTTATTTATATTGTAGTTTTCATTTTTAGGTAGTAAATTGTCAAAAAGAGGCAAACTCACACTAAACTTCCCTGATGATGTGTTGTACAGTATATTACATCTAGTTTCTTGCTTTACACTCACAAAATTTCTGCTCTTTTTTTTTCTTCCCAGCAACACGGAGTGCCAAGATGAAGAAGAAAGCTCGGCAGCACCGGGTCGCAGTGCCGCAGAGGTCACCCTCTCCCATCAAGCCTTCCCCCAACAAGCAGATCCTGACGTACGCCCAGGCGCAGCGAATGGTGGAATTCGAGCTGGACGGCCACATCCATCGGCTCAGCATCTATGACAAGCTGGATGTCGTTTCGGACGCTGACCCTTTGGTTCAGGAGATGATGGAGAGCAAAAGCAACAAGGAGAATGCAGATAAGCCTCAGCAGCAGGTGCGGCAGAGGTCGGCCAGGTTAAAAAACAACCAGGAGAAGAGGAACGCAGCGCTGGGCATCAGCAGTCATGGACAAGGAGGCGGGCATCATGCCAGCACCCATGTTGTCCCAAAGCTTCCAGAGCCTAAATTTCGCAATGTTGAATATAATCTGCCAGCAGTTCCAAAGCGCCCAGCTGCCTTTTTTAAATTCATTGAGAAGACTGAGGAGGAGCTAGATGAGGAGACAGAATACGACATGGATGAGGAAGACTACGCCTGGTTGGATTTAGTTAATGACAGACGTAGAAGTGAGGGCATGAGTCAGGTGTCTCACAACGTCTTTGAGTTCCTCATTGACCGCTTTGAAAAGGAGTTACACCTGGAGAGTCTGGATCAGGCGAGTGAAAATCAGGCTCCCATCGATGAGGATGCTGTTTGCTGCATCTGTACGGGCGGAGATTGTCACAGAAGCAACACGATCCTGTTCTGTGACATCTGCAGCGTTGCTGTGCATCAGGAATGTTACGGCGTGCCCTACGCCCCGGAGGGGCAGTGGCTCTGCAGACACTGCCTCCAGTCGCCGACCCAGCCGGCAGACTGCGTCCTCTGTCCTAACAAGGGCGGAGCTGTGAAAAAGACAGACGATGACCGGTGGGGCCACGTTGTGTGCGCCCTCTGGGTTCCGGAGGTCGGCTTCTCCAACACCACCTTCATTGAGCCCATCGACGGTGTCAGCCAGATCCCTCCAGCCCGCTGGAAGCTCACCTGCTACATCTGCAAGGAGAAGGGTGTCGGAGCATGCATCCAGTGCCACAAAGCCAACTGTTACACCGCCTTTCACGTCAGTTGTGCCCAAAAGGCTGGCCTCTTCATGAAGATGGAGCCAATCAACGAGGTGACGGACATGGGAGAACCCACCCTCTCTGTTAAAAAGACCGCCTACTGTGGAGCTCACACGCCCAATGGGTGTATGAGGAGACCGTTTCCCATCTATGACGACCCCAAACCAAAAAACGGACTTTGTAAGAGGGTGGATAAAGTAAGTGAGGAGGATAAAGGAAAACTGAAAAAGAAAAGTAAAAGCAAAAAACCTGAACCGGAGGATGAAAGTGAAGCTGCGGTTCCTGCTGCTGTTCCTACTTTTCCTGCTCACAGGTACAAATACCAGCTGCGTCATGATTGGGACGGTTGTTTGAGATATTTTAAGCACCTCACTGTTTGATTTGACTACGATTCTAACAGCTGCAGTATAATTATAAACACTTGCATTGTAAGCATAGATGCTAACTTTATCTTGAAAAATTCATAGAAAAGCTAACACAATTAGCATCATGTTTATCACTGCAACCGTTTTGATTAGCAACATTTTCTTTCTGTTGCTGTTAATGTAGACTTAATTTCTTTCTGGTGAAATTGGTTCTTCTTTTCTAACACTTCTCTCTCCTGTAGGTTACAGACCATTTTGAATCAGGTTTCCATACAGAAGAAGAAAGCGTTCGTAGAGCTGGTTCTCAATTACTGGACGTTGAAAAGGCAGTCGAGGAATGGCGTGCCTCTCATCAGACGCCTACAGACAAGCCTGCAGGCGCAGAAGAACACACAGCCTGTATGTCCATCTGTCAGCTGACCATCTTTACGGGCTAATTGCATAAATATCTGTATAGTCCTCAGTTTGCACAAGTTTAGGCTGTTTATACTGTTTATAGTGGTATGATGCTGTTTAGTAAAATCAGTGACGAAACATTGTTTTTCTTTAAATGTTCTCCTCAGAGGCAGAAAGAGGAGGAAAGCAGGACTTTAAAGGAGCAGCTGAAAGAGTGGCACCGCCTCCGACACGACCTGGAGAGAGCTCGACTTCTGCTGGAATTAATTCGCAAGCGAGAGAAGCTAAAGAGGGAAGAGGTAGGTGAAGCAGCAGGACATCCACGTCTGTTTTACACAATTCACATTATTGTTTTTATTTTCTTTGATGTGTGGTAGATTAAACTGCAGGAGACCCTCATGGAGATGCGGTTGACTCCATTTAGTATTTTGCTCCGAGTTCTCCTGGACCAGCTTCAGGCCAAAGACCAGGCCAGGATCTTCACCCAGCCGGTCAACGTGAACGAGGTGACAGCAGACGCCTTGGTTTTTGTTTGATCTTATATTTTTTTTTATCCCTCGATGCCATCAGTTCTTTTGACTTGCACTGCAGAAATGATATTTGACAGATTTGGATTCTCGTGGGAACTACTTTTTCTTGTTTAAATAACTGATATTCATTCTGTGAAAGTGTTATTTCAAGTTGAAAGCTTCATTTTTTTTAAGTTCATTGCATTTTAAAGAGACATGTTTGAGTGTTGTTTATCTTTTGTTTCATCAGTCTGTAATAATGTGAACGCTTCACAAGCATTCACACTATTGAGATAATATTTTTTGTTTTGTATCTCGTTCCTCAATTTTTGTGCTATTTTTACAATTCATAAAAAAAACTTTCAGCTCTTTCAGGACATTCCAGCTATGACATTTGGTATTTTTCGTCCACATTTTTCTCATTGAAAATGAATGGAGCTGTTTTCAACATCCTTAAAATGATTTAAAATGTCTCTAAATCTTTACAGCACCTTACACCTTTTGTTCTAGTTCTGCTCTTTTTAACTTCCTTGTGCTAATTTGAGCTTTTTATTTTTTGCTATTTCAGCTATAATTCTGCTATTATTCTTCTACCTTTTTCTGCTAATATGAGCCATTTCTGCTTCTTACATTTGCTTTCTGCTATATTCAGCTATTTGCTGCAATTTTAGCTAATGTTAGCTTTTATAAGCCAAAAATACATTTTGGTGGCTATTTCAGTTGCATTCTTAGTTTAGCAAACTTGTGCTTTTTTGCTTTCTTATGCTAATTAAAAAATATTACAGCTACATTTTAGCTGTTTTACTGCACATTTTGGCTGTTTAAGCTATTTTACAACAAATTGTCACTTTTTTGTACTTTTAGGCTTTTTTTCTCCAATTTGACATTATTAACACACCTTTCACCATCTGGGTGCTAATTTCAACTTATGTCTGCTACTTTTGTCTTGTTTTTATGCTAACTTTAGTTTTTTTATCTGCTTTTTTTCCTTTCTACTGTTTACTGCTAAGTTAAATTTTTCCATGCCTCTTTCTGCTTTTCAAAATGAACTCTTATTAACTGTTTTGCTTTTAAACATTTTCAGCAGCTTTCAGCTATGCTTTTCAGCAAAAGGCATTCACACTAGCATGTTCACAGGAAATGCAGTTTCTCTAGTTACAGATATTTATTCATTTTTTTTAAACCTATTTAAATAAGTTTGATGTAAATCTTCACATTGCATGATTAATGTTCTGACTGGACTTGATCTGTTGAATATCAACATGTCCCTCATGATAACGAGTGAACTGATTTTTTTGATTGACTAAAAGGTATTTTTGTGATTGTAGTTATTTGATTGTACCTGACAGGAGTGTAAATGTATTTGTGAGAAATGTTGAATCAAAATTACATATTACACCAAGCAAATAAGGAAAATGTGTGTTCTGACATCTGTTTAAAGTGGAGCACGACACAGCTGAGCCCTCAGACAGCTGCATGTTTCTGCCACAAACCCAGTTCACTGTGACTCTGGTTACAAATCGCAGCCACCCACCTCCTGCATGTGGGGTTGTGCAATGTGGTTTCCTGTTAGCAGAGTGACACCTGAGGAGACCGTCTGGCAGTCGGTGGAGCTGAAGGAGCAAAGGGTGCCCTTCTCTCCAGGCCCGGCTAGCTCAGTCGGTAGAGCATGAGACTCTTAATCTCAGGGTCGTGGGTTCGAGCCCCACGTTGGGCGCACCTTCATTTTTCTTTACGTACTACCAGTGCTTTTCGTTGCATCTATAAAAGGGAAATATTCCACCTTTTCTCACACTTTCTAAACCTTTTATCTGACGCCTCCCGCAGGTGCCGGACTACCTCGACCACGTCAAACATCCGATGGACTTCTCCACCATGCGGCAGCGAGTGGACGCCCAGGGCTACAACAACTTTGACCAGTTCGAGGCCGATTTCAACCTCATTATTGAGAACTGCTTGAAATACAACTCGAAGGACACTTATTTTTACCGTGCTGCCATTCGCCTCAGGGACCAGGGCGGAGTCCTGCTCAGAAAGGCCCGACGAGACGCGGAGAAGATCGGCTTCGACACGGAGAGCGGCACTCATTTGCCAGAAGCTCCTGAAATGAAAGCAGCAGCATCATTTTCGTGGGAAGACGGTATGAAAACAGCAGCTTAAAACTCATTAAACTAAATCATTAAGTTTTTTCACATTTCTCTTCGTCTCACTGACTTCCTGTTTCATTCCTGTCGCCAGTGGACCGCTTACTCAAACCTGTCAATCGGGAGCATCTTCCTCTGGACTTGCAGCTGCAGCAGCTCCTGGAGAAGTTCGACCTGACCTGCTCCATGAAGTCCAGTCCGTCCCGCAGCAAACGCATCAAGCTGCTGAAAAAGACCATCAACGACGTGCGAAGCGAAATAAGCCTTAAGAAACTGCTGCCCTCTACCTTTCACTGTTCTACCTCTATGTCAACACCAGCTTCATCTTCATCGGACCTCTCTGTGCCGGAGCTGGAACAACCCAAAGAGGAGAGACTGAAACCTAAGGGACATTTTCCAGATGATGAAGGTATGGATGGATGGAAGGTTTTAGGATCTTAATGAGCTGTATTGATCAGGTTCTTGCAGAGAGAAGTGTTTCTAGAAGGTAACTTAAAGTTACTGTCAAGGATTGATGTTGTTCTGAAAACTTTTGGAAACTTAATTTATTGTAATAAAGCAAAAATAGACTTAATGGGTTGCATTTATGATGTCACACATCAAAGACAGATGAGTTTGTTTGTGTGGATTTCATATGTTTGAGGTGGAATGCTAATAAACAATATCTTATCTGTTGTAGATAACTCTTTATAGAACTTCAGTTAGAAGAAACGTAGTTTTAGAATGGATTGACAAGTGAAGTGTTGCTTAATTATAATCATAGACTTTTTATTGATTCATGCAAACACTGCTTTCTAAACTTTACATTTTACATTTTTACATAAGATATTGTTTAGAATCTTTTCATTTAGCCAAACTTAAAGATCTGGGGTCTCATTTATAAAGGATTGCGTACTATTCATACTAAAATTGAATGTACGGCCAAAAGTCGAAAATGGCGTGCTCCAAAAACACGCTCACACTCAACCATAAACGGTTAATGCAAAGTATCTCAGTCAGCTGTCAGCTGATCAATGTCAACAAAAGTGATTGGTCTTAAGGCCAGGAGGGAGATGATGGAGATGCGTGAACTTTTATTTAAGATTTAAGTTGGCTTTTTTTTTTTTTTTTATTTGAAATGTCCTCATGGCTCACCAGCAGAAGCATTAATAATACTGTTAAGAAAGCTTATGATAAAGCTGATCTAAAATCAAAGTTTGATTATGAGGGACCGCGCATTTTCACGCCAAGTTCGAGTTTTATAAATCGGAACCTTTGTGGCGTACGCAAGTTTCTGGGCCCGTTTTGTGCAAGCTTTATAAATCCGACCCCTGAGCTACCGCTTTAATATAAATGATCAGTTTCCTGGTTACTGAAGTCGTTGCTTGTTTTGCTTAAATGAACAAACTCTGTTTATACCAGAGCACTGCACAACAAGAATATCAAAAAATATTCATGAATTGTAAATTTTATCAATTTAACAACAAGCTTGTTTACTAATTCAGACCGTTCACTTTGACTTGAAAATCATAGTACATGTATACAAACACCACAGTTTTCCTGTAATATATAAAGTATCTGTTACTGTGAGAAGAATTACATGCCCTAAATATCCTGACTCACAGGTCAGGCACCAGCCTCGTTTCAGTCCCTGTAGTTGGGAAGAGTTATTTAAGATTTGAAGCAGTGCTTATTCCCACAAATTAAGTATTAGAGATTAAACACACATCTCTTTATAATGGGAACACATCTGTTTGAATAAAAACGCTGCAGAGTTCTGAGCTCTGCATTTCTGTCTGGTTAAACTCAGTGAGCTGGAAACGGCAGAGGAGGAACAGTTTTATGAGAAGTGTTTTATTTATGTTCAGGAAAAAGCTTTGGAGTAAAAAAATCATGAAGCTGTGAAAAAACTTGATAATTTCTCTGTGAAGAAAGACTTTAAACTTACTGATGCAAGAAACATTTTGTGAAGTTTCTGTTCCAAACCACTGAACTACGCTGTAAATTTAGATTATTATTTTTTTACTTGGCAGTGAAGATGGTTCTAATTCTCACATCACTCTGACACTGAATCTTTAGAGAACTACTGTGGGCTTCAGTTTTAAAGAATGACCAGCCTGCATCATTTAGATCCTCAGGTAGTCATAATGTTCTGGGTGATGGTTGGTGGCAGCAGCTCTGACTGATCTGTGCTTTTATTTTGTCGGTCTGCTCAGGAGACAAGTTGCTTCCTCCTAAACTGGAGCCGTCAGACTCCCTACCCCCCCTGATCCGCTCAGACTCGGACTCCGAGCCCCCCACCCTCAAACCCATCGACGCCCCTTTGAACTGCGAAACCCAAAGCAAGAGATTAAAGTTGGACGGTGAAATCCCCGAGCTGGTCTCGTCCGCGCCGCGCCTCAACGGCCACGTCCTTCAGAGCGCCGTGTTGGACAGAGACGCGAGCGCGGTGGCCACGTCCGCACCGGCCGAGCCCGCGGCCCCCCTCAACCACTGCGCCGCCGTTCTCTTCTGCAAGTCGAAGATCGCCGGGGACGACGAGGAGTCGGACAGGGTTGACGGGGAGGGAGGAGAAGACGACGAAGACGGCGCGCAGCTGGGCTCCAAGTCCATCCTGTCGGTGGTCATCCCCCGGCTGGAGACGCTGCTTCACAAGAAGAGGAAGCACAGTGACGGCAGAGAGGAGGAGGGAGGAGAGGCGGAGCTTGAGGAGGAGGGAGAGTCTCCTGTGAAACGACTCGACACAGGTACACACATCAGCCACACGTCTCTAAGCAACTTTGCTTTTAGATTCCAGAGTTAGACCTTTTAATACGGTTCGGTCTTTCCCAGGCCTGTCGAGAGGCTTCCTGGACATGGGGGAGGAGAAGGAGCTAGAGCGAACCAGCAGAACCAGTCGACCCGTGGAGCCACGGAGACGCTGCGCCTCCGAGTCCTCCATATCTTCATGTAGCAGTTTACCAGGCAGCACCAGGTAATCCAGACTGGTCAGCATCCTGAGGGCGGCTGTGAGAATTTATAAACACAGATGAAATATATGGTAAATCACCAGATTTATCATGATTCTATGTTCTATTGAAAGATACTATATTTTTGATATCACAAAGTCTGTCATGAAACGATTTAATTCAGTTAATAAGTCTGATCGATACGTTATCATATCCATGTCCATTTAACGTAAACGATTGAGTTAGATGGACTTATGGTGATATGAATCTGTATATGGTTCTGTTTTTTTCGTTTCAAAATATGAGAAAAAGTAATCAGGTGGTTTTTCACTAAATTAAAAAAAGTTACAACAGCAATATTGGGGGAAAAAAAGGCTACCTTTTTTTTGTTTTTGTCTAAATAGTTAGAGCAAAGACGAGTTTTATATTTTGAACTGAAAATCAGTGTGATGAACTCCTGAGGTGTTGTGTTTTCTCTAAGCTTTTTAGAAACGGACAAAAGTCTTATTTAGAGGAAGACGATTTTACCGGGATGAAAATTGCTTCAATATTCCAAGTTCTGCAGACTAAGGTTCAGGTGCAACTGTTGAAAATATCTTTAGGAATGGTTTCTGTCTTTAAGCAGTCTTCTTCCAGCCACTGTATCGCTACATACTATAACAACCATATATCCTATTTCAGATTTAGATAAGCGAAGCAAAAATCAAACACAAGTTATATTTCCTTTTTGCTTTCAGCACAATTCTCAGTCTTCCAAAATGTGGAAAGGGGAAACCCGCTTTGGTCCGGAGAAACACTGTGGATGATAAGAGCGAGCTCATCGCCTGCATCGAATCTGGGAACTTTGCGAAAGCTGCACGAATCGCTGCAGGTAACACAAATATATTATACAGTGGGAAGAACAAGTATTTGATACACTGTTGATTTTTCAGGTTTTCCCACTTGCAAAGCTTGTAGAAGACTGTAATTTTTATC
>JARVJO010000180.1:3792769-3804489 GCA_031762555.1 Cynodonichthys magdalenae | reverse complement strand
CTACATGCTTTGCAAGTGGGAAAACCTGAAAAATCAACAGTGTATCAAATACTTGTTCTCCCCACTGTATGTGCATGGATGGACATGTAAAACTAAAAAAACTTGCATGAAAGGTGTAAAGAAATGACAATTATATACAAGTGTATAGAGTAGAGTTAGAAATGAGCAGCTCTGAGCCAAGAATGGTGAGTTTTTATTCTCCACCTGCATCACTGTAAACTCTCTGCTGCTCTAAAACTCATATTTAGGTTATTAAACATTAAAAGTGGCTCCTGACTCTTATAACATGGCTTTTTAAATGTCTGTGTTGTTCCCGCTCCTGTAGAGGTTGGCAACAGCAATATTTGGATGCCAGCTAGTGCTGCTACAGTTACGCTGGAACCTCTAAAGCTAGTTTGGGCCAAATGTAGCGGATACCCCTCCTACCCCGCCTTGGTGAGTGTGTGCAGCACGAGTTTAAATCTCTTGTTCTGAAGCAGCAGATATATTACTGGTTGCAGTGTTCAGTTTCTCCTCTAGATGGCGCCATTTCCCTTTACATGCATGAACAGAAACATAAAGAGATCTTAGCTGTGTATAACCCCTCCTCCTGCTTTCTCTCCTGCTACGAGCAGATCATAGACCCCCACATGCCGCGCGTTGGCTGCCAGCACAACGGGGTGTCCATCCCCACCCCCCCCATGGACGTGCTCCGCATTGGAGAGCAGATGCAGTACAAGACCGGAGAGAAGCTCTTCCTCGTTCTCTTCTTCGACAACAAGCGCAGCTGGTGAGTGCCGCTGTCTGCCCGGGTGATTTAAGCCGACACGAGCCTCTACAAGGGTAAACCTGTCAACCCCTCCGTCAGCCGATCATCATTCTCTGGTGCCTCCGTAGCTTCACCTGTCAGCAGGAAAAACAAATGGCTCTCGCCTCCAGAGGCTCCTGGTATTTTCACCCGAGTCTGTTAAATTATTGCAGAAGGATGTCGGACAAGTCTATTATTTTTAAATCAAACAATAACGATGAGTAAACAAATTTCAACACATTATAAAGAAACACAAACTTCACTTTAAAATAAAAGTAAGTGTAGCAGTAAATAGTATAGTCTAGTACTTAACTGGTATGTACCCTGCAAGTAGAGGGTAACTGTTATAAATCAACATAAGGCTGGTTTATACTTATATAAAGTTTAGTTTAAAACAAAGGCAAGGAGGAAAACACTTACCTGTGCCTTTGTTTTAAACTAAGCTTTAAGTTAAACTGAGGCAGCACAAGCATGTACAGTTGCTCCTTCTTGTCTGTTGACCAATCGGAGAGGAGCTGACCCAAGAAGCTCCGCCCACCGTATTTGCATAATGAGGCAGAAATGCATAAGGTAAACCAGGAGACAGAGAAATGTAATAACACATGGAAATAAAATGACTTGTGGGAAAAATTATAAAAAATAATTAAATAGAATAATTTAATAGACACAAATGCACGTGAAAGTAAAAATATAAACAAAAAATATATATTTTTAAAAACAGTAAAACTGAAATTATGTTCTTAAAAAATATAATTTATTGGAACTAAGTTGGAAAAATAATTGTAGGTCAATTAAATTATACAACGAAGTAAAATTCTCCTCTTTAATTTAGTTGGTGCATTTTAAGTGTATTTATTTATTTATTGGTCCATTTATGTTTCTGCTTTTATTTCTAATTGTCAGTTTCAGTCCTCAAAGCTTCCCTCTGCTGAGTGACAAGAAATTACGCAACTTCCCTCTGGTCCCCCGTTTACAGCCGTCGTGTGCATCGCTGTCACTCAAAACTCTGTGCTGCGGACCTTGCGGTTCCTGATTGGTCAGAACTTTGTGGGCGTGTTTGTTCATGTGGAGCAGAGCAGCTCTGTGCAGCGCGTCTTTCTGCACATTATTTTGCTGAAAATGATCTGTTCTCTGAAAGCAGTTGTTAAATTAACAATATGAGCAACTGATCCTACTGACTGTTCATAGAAAAAAAAGTTTTTTCATCAGAATTAGTTTAATTTAAAATAGAACTTATTGCAACAATACATACGTTCTCTCTGCTGTAAGTCTTAGAAGCTACATGTTTAATTCAAACCTCCATCAAACTTTGTCTGCCTCTGTTTATTTAAAATAAATGGATTATGAAGTATTTGTTTTGGGCAAAACATCCTGACCCTGACTGTTCCACCTCCTCAGGCAGTGGCTTCCTAGATCCAAAATGGTTCCTCTCGGGATGGACAAAACCATCGACAAGATCAAAATGATGGAAGGCCGCTCCTCCAGCATCCGCAAGGCCGTCCAGATCGCCTTCAGCCGCGCCATGAACCACCTGAGCATCGTGCAGGACGAGCCAGTCAGCGACCTGAGCGACGTGGACTGACGGCGGGGGGCGGGGCCAGCTCCAGATCCGTACCCCTCCTCGAACCAAAAACACCTCTCCCCCCTCCCCTCCTCTGCAGAAGACTGAAATGTTTACCGGGCATCTGCTGTACCAGGTGCTCTCAGCTATGAATGTGTTTATATTCACTCCACCACCAGGCGTGTAGCTGTGCAAGAAAGAGCCTATTTTTATTTTTTTCACCACCTTTACTCCAAACATTTCAAAATAAGAGTGACTGATTTCATTTCTGGAGTGCCAGGATAGCAACTATTAAATATAAGCTGAAAATAACTCAAATTTTTATTTTGAATTATTAAATTTCATTTAAGTTGCCTTTTTGATTTTTAAACATAAATCTCATTTTATTGTATTTAAACTGTAAATAATCTGTACAGTTGCCTGACAGTAACTTATGTTAAGACAGACACGGCTACTGTACAGTTTTTTTTTAAGTATTTATCCTCTTTTTGCCACTAAAACATGAGTTTTGTTGCTTGATTTAAAAATAAAAATAAGAATCACTTGGAGATTAGATTCCATGTTTAAAAAAAGAAAAGTATTTAAGTTTATTGAGGTTTATAAAGTAAACTTCCATTTGACATAAATTCTTTGGAATAAAAAAACTAGTTTGGGTCTATTTTTTTGTTCTACTGTATTTATGATTTGCGTGCTCGGTCTGTTTGTCTCTGAAGCTCATACTGTCTGATGTGAACACAGAAGGAATTGTTCTCAAAAAAACCAAAAATGTTGCTACCCAGAACTTCTTTTCTGCTTGATTTGTTTTTTTTTTTGAAATTTCTTTCTGTGGTAAGTGAGAAGTTGTTGCCAAAAAGAAAAAGAAAGAAAAGAAGTGCATTTCAAGCGATACGTTTGTCATTTTGTTTTGTTGTAGACATAAAAAGATGTGCCTGCGTTAAATTATTGTAAAGTATTTGCATTACTTTATATTTGAAGAGAGTTAAAAGAAAGTGACGTCTTTTTGTGGTGAATAATTATATTAAGTACATTCTTTTGTAACTTCTTTTGTAGCTGTAGACTTTCAGATATTTTTTTTTCCAACTTTTTATTTGATTTTTTTTCTGGGTAGCACTCAGTAGTTTTGGTAAACTTCTTTTTGTACTTTGCAGTAGTGTTATTTTTTAATTGGGGGCATACAGAAATACTGCGGGGACCTTTTTTTGTAGCAAAAATAAAAAATACAAATATGAACACATGAATGTAATTCTCTATTTTTGTATGAAACTTTTGCTAGTTTAAAAGAGATTCATGATTATGTTTGAGTTTATCAGTCATTTTTATTTTATTATTTTTAATTGAAGAGGTTTACAAAACTGGTTAAACAGCTGGGTCAAATAAAAATATCTGTTTTAAAGTTACAGGAGTACATGTAAATAAAGTTGGGTTTGAGGAGGTTCTCAAGAGCTGCAAAAATGTGGAAAAGGGGGCGTGGACATGGCTGTTGTGGGCGGAGTCTGACATTTCCAACTGACAGACTGGGCTTCTCTGAGTTTAGTTTAGTTTAGTTGGAGCTGGTGCAAATGGTGGAGAAGGGTCAGTCCAGTGATGACCTGGTTCCGGCCCAGAACTAACACCCCTTACCATCATTTCAGTTCCTTCATAGTCTGGATGACTTCAGTGTTGATTTGCAATGTAGGAAGAAGAGGTGTTTTTGACTAGTGTTTAAACTGGTCTAAAACCATCAAATAACCCAAACATGACAACAATGTAACCAATCTGAAATTATTCTGTTTTTGATTTTTGGTGCCACCCCTGATTTTCAGTGGCCCCCACATTAAAAAGCTTCTGGAGGCATCATAATGTTCCAGGCCTTTGGGATCACTACATCCATCCCCACTTTTACCTCCTCTGTAGTTTGTCAGCCAACACAAAGCTATGATTGTCAGTATCAGCTGCTTCAAATGCATTTACTCATATTTCAGGCCTGGGTTTAACCCCTACTGAAGTAGGAAAATATATTTTTTAACTTTAAATCTTTCTGTGTTAATTGTTTAAGTAGTTTTGCAAACTAACAATTTTCATTTAAAGCGAAAAAATAGAGCATTTAAGAAACATGACTGGTACAAAAATATAAACGTCATGTAAAATCTGCACATAAACCTAAAATAATAAAACTTAAATGTTAATATTATGTAGTAAAATACATTTTATTGTATAAAAATTAAGTTTACCAGAGCTCTTTTTATACTCAATTTAACAAAGTTTATTAGCTTATAAACAGACGAGGCTGCCTTTTTGTTCCTGTCCACAGGAGGGCGCTGTGACTCCACTGGAAACATCCTAATTGTTCGCCAAGACGCCGACAAACCCTCCTTACCTGCGTGTCCACCTGCTCTCCTCAGCACAAAGCCATTTCTTCTCGCAGGTAGGCACAAACATTCATCAAATAAGCCGTTTTTAATCAGTGTATTGAGCCGCTGAATGTAAATTGATGCCAAATCAGTTGGAAGACTTTCTCCTTCACCTCAGCCAAGAAACGTCTGCCGGAGACCGTGTACGTCTGACTTAATTTTCCTCTTTATTCAGAGAGTGGGCACACAAATTATCCTCTTAAGCCTTGTATTTGTTTATATGCTAATACTCGGGTGAAAGTTAAACAGAGAGGCGGGGACCGGGTTCGAACCCGCGCCGCCGGACTCGCGGAGCAAACTCCGCGGCCTCTTGGATAAGTGCAGCCTAACGGGCCGAAGCGAGGCCGCGTCTGCGATGCAAATTCGGCAGGTATCTGTTGAAATATGCATTTTACTTAAGCCAATACGGCTTTTGTTATTTTGGAGCTCCTGGTATTCAGAGAGGCAGGCCGGTTTTTATGGGGATTAAATGAGCTGATAATGGGCTCCGCGGCGTAGAGAGCCACCTTCAAGCCACGTTAAAAAGACATCTCACATCGCACAACCGCCGCGTCTGAACTTCATCCCTCTCCTCGTCTGCCTTCAGCTGATACTAATTGTGCGGGGAGGTAAACACGGCAGTCAAGTGGAGAGGACGGCGAGTCAAGCGTGAATATCAATCTCCCCACGCAGGAGTGTCATCAGATGACTTTGAGCCTGGGTGTGGGTGGGGGGGCTCATTAGGGTGGAGAAGCAGCATCCAGGTGGAGGGCTCTGATGTTGGGACAGACTGCAGGGAGGTGTTCGGTTCAGGGAGAGAAATGTCACATATTCGCCACAAAACTCCCCTGTAGCTGTGCTGCTGCCTGGTTTAAACTTGTGCCTCATGAGGCTCTGAGGCTGACAATCAAAATGTTAAATGTCCATGTGTTAGGGGTGACTCTCAGCTACTACCACCCTAAATATGAGCTGGGCATGTGCACAGATGACTGAGTTACAGACATGTTTACTGAGGCTATCTGTGGTGTGTATTTGGTGTCACGATGATATATCACGATATATTGCAATACTGTAATCAAGGCGATATAATGGCATTTTTTTTCTTTGGGATTTTATGATAAAAGACATGGGTAAATTATATATTTTCTGTGTTTTTAGTGACATTTTAGGCTCTCAGAAGTTATTCTTTCCTAGTGTTTTTCCACTTTGTGGAAGGGGCAGCTGTTTCAAACGGTCAGAGATTGTGACTTTTAGTTTTGGAAGCAGGACCCCCTCAGTTAAAGCAGCTTTTTGACAGGGAAACAAATCTCTCAGTGCAGAGATGAGGACTTCCTGTCAGGTGTTTTCAGATGTTTTAATCAGTTTGATCAGGTGTGACTGGTTAAGATGGCAACAATTGACCTTAATAATTGGTCAACAAATCTGTCAATCTACTTTTGATTAACTAATTAATTTTTAAAAAGTGGACAGAGTTTTAAATGTTTATTGTGAAGCTTTTCAAAATAAAACTCACATTCTGCACTTTGTTTGTATTTATTGTGAACTTGAACGTGTTTTTGTGAAGAATACAATCTCTCCTGGTTTAAATGTTTCAGAGCCAAACTGGACTCGGTCCAGAACTTTGACTGATCCAGCTCCACAGAGTCTGTTTAGACTAAACAAACTGACTCACAAGATGTTGAATAAAAAAAAACAAGAAAAACAAATGAGCTTCATTGAAGACGTGACTGACTGAAGGTTCGGAGGTTTGTGGGACACGGTTCTTCCTGCATTAAACATCTCGCAAACCCTTTGCATTTTAGACCTGGCATAAAAAAAATAATCCCCCCCCATCCCCTCCCTGCAGGTCCTGGTTGGCCCTCTCTCCAGTGACTGAACGCTGAAAACACTGGGCCAGAACAGCTCCGGCTCAAGGTGGATAAATATTTATGGGGCGCGTTCACTTCCCACTGCGGAGGAGAAGTGGAAATAGTGCGTTTCCAAGGTGAGCAAAACAAACAACTTCAAAGGAATTTAAATGCAGTTCATGTAAATTTCCCGCTCCAGTCACATGTTTCCTGCAGAGATTATGCTGTTAATGAAGGATTTGATGCCAGATGACCTGATTGTTGTCTGAAAAAAAAAAAGATCCTAGAAAATCAAAAGATTTCCAGCTCTACTTTAATGAGCGTAATAATTTGCCCACCTCAACCTGTGTTGTGTATGACTCTCAACTACTACCACACCAATAGTGTCAGACATGAACAAATACATCATTTCATCTGAGATATTTTAGTTTAGTTTCAAACTTTATGCATTTCTTAAAACCAAAATTAATTCTATGTACAGTAGAAATAAAATACAATGAAATGAAAGGCAGCAGAGAGAAGGAAAAAGTCTTATCTGCCCCTTTTTTCCTCAAGTATAAATTCAATCTTCAGTTAACAAAACAACAAAAACATCAAATCCTTCTAGAATAGTTTATATTTAACATCATTTTCCATCAAGGTGAGTCTTATACATATCAAATAAAATGTTATTAACCATATCATAAAATTTCAATAATTTTAGTTTACAAAATAATATATTAGATGGATGATGATGTTTTCGAGTGATAACTCCTACAGCTCTTTTTTGCAAAACAAAAACAGGATTTGTACTTGTCTTACATGCATTTATTCAGTTTTTCAAGGAGAATGCTGTGATCAATCGTATTAAATGCTTTCTTCAAATCAACATAAATACTAACACAATATTGTTTTTGATCAATAGCATTTGTTGTAGAGAGCCATTGATGTAGTTATTGGTTCTAAATCCATATTGACTATTCAAATATCATGTTTATCAATAAACTAATCCAATCTGATCACAAATAACTTCTCCAAGATTTTTGAGAACCGTAGTAACAAGGATATTTATCTATAATTATTGAGTATACATTTCTCACCATTTTTGTAAATAGGAACTACCTTTGCTGTTTTCATGTTTGGAAATATTCCTGTTGAAAATGATAAATTACATATATATGTAAATAGCTTAATAACATAACCCATTATTTCCTTAACAAACATCATATCCATGTCCACCCAATCTTTTGTCCTTTTGTACAATACTCATTATTTCTTCATCAGTTTCACCAAGAAATATGCTGTTTGCACAACTCCTGATTGTTTGAGTCACGTCATTATTAGCTTTTGGTATTTGAGCAGCAAGACTTGGACCAACATTAACATAATGATTAAATTCTTTAGCTATTTCACTTTGATCATAAATATGTATATATAAGATATAGGTAATAAATGGAAACATATGCACAAAAATATGAGCTAAATTTGTAATCATGAGGTTTTTTTCCACAAAGTCCTGATTTTAGCGCAGCAGGCCGGCTGGCGGCTACATTATTCATCGATCAGACTGAGTCTGATCAGTAACGGCAGCTCTAATGGATGAGATAAAAGCGCTGCTTGGCGTGGATAAAACCAAAAAAAAGAGAGGAAAAAAAATCCTCATCTTCTTGGATATTATTTAAATAATCTAAAGTCTGTGCAGACGGGCCTGATATCCCCTTCAGATCCTTGTCTGGTAGCGGTTAGGCAGACGGCTGCTCCTCACATGTTGCCCCCATCAAACCCAAACAGCCCCTCATCTTAATTATCCGCTAATGTCACGATTCGGTGAGCTCTGGAACCATGGAGGTGGTGAGTGTCATGGGAGGGGGGGCTGGGACTGGCTGGCTGGTTGGAGGTTGGGGGGGGAGATCAGCAGGGCTCGCAGCGAGGCTCTTTGATGTGAAAGATAATTACTTGTGTAGTTAAGATAATTAGCGCTGGGTCCAGAATAAAAGTAAATAAGCTAACTGTCGCTTCCGCCGCAGCCTGAATCAACTCAAGCTATGAGTCGGTTTTATTTAAATTTTTGGGATAAATGTGGTTCATGAGAGAAATCCAGATGCTTCAGACTGTAGTTTGAAAATATTTTCTAAATTTCCGCAAAATTTTTTTGACCTTTTAAAGAGAAGACGCTCTAACATAGGGTGAGTCAAAAGTCACAGGACACCCTTTTATATCAGAAAGAAAACGTAAAATGACATCTGAATGTCTCAGCAAGTAATAAGTGAGGGGATCTGTCAGGAACATGGCTGCCATCTTGGATCAACCACCTGTTTTTCCAAAGATAGACCCCCCTTGTTACTTGTTGGGGTATTCACATGTTTTAATTTGCTTTTGCTTCTAAACTAAAAGGGTGTGCTGTGTCTTTTGACTCAGCTTTTAGTTACCAATAACCTGTACCTGATGACAACAGAGTTCGAGGAGGATATGCTAAAGTTTTCATCCAGGCTAGGCTAACTGCTAGCAAAGCTAATGCTTGTTATTTATTGTTTTTCAGGCCTATGAAACAACAGTTTCTCCAAAACAACATACTAGTATATAAAAGTACTATGGTCTAACACAGTGGTTCTTAATGCTTTATTATTTATCTGTAGAAACCAGCATTCTGTGTATAATCACCTGATAATGAAAGGAGAAACACTGCATTCTGTAAAAGAACAAGTATTATCTTATACCTTTTCATTAATCAATAATTAATGTTATTATGGGTATTATATTAAATAAAGAAAAACATAACTTAATTTCTGTGGTGCTTCTTCTTTGAGCTGAGTTCTTAAAAAACAAATTATTTTTAAATAATATGACTCCAGCAATGATTCTTTTATTTCTTATTAACCCGTGAAGCACTTCTGCCACATCCTTTAATGAACTAAAGAAGCCCTCCTCAACCTGATTTTCACCAAACTAATTAAAAACAATAGTTTCCAATCTAACCATCAAGACAACCTCTCTTTGACCTGAGATCATTTTTGTCCCTTTAGAAAATTAAAGCTTTATTTTTTTATTGGACAATTAAGTTCAGGTAATATCTGTAAGAAAATCCACCACAGTTTTTGTTAAATGTTCATAGATTTGGGGTTAAATGATTATTTTAGGTGCTGATGAAACCAAGTTTAGCTTTTTGTGTTTTTATCAAAGTCTATTGAAGAAACTGAACTAATATTTGATGTGTTATGTCGTTTTATTTCCCCATTTGGTTTAATGATGCTTCAAATCAATCTCCTCCATAGCTGGAGGTTAGAAGACATAACTCCACTGAATGTAAATGTAGTGGAGTTGAGGTGTGTGTATACGGAGTGGAAGGACCCCGCAGCATGATGGGAGTTTTCATACGAGCAGATTTAAGAGGGTTCATCCCGGCTCTCGTGGAAAAACAGAGACTCTCCTGCCACTCTCATCACCATTCCTCCGCATTCCAAGGGCACTTTTCTGATTGACGGGGCTTAATGTGTATCTTGCCAGAATTGAATTTGATCCTGGGGGCTCTGCCACAGGGCCCCGACGTTAGATTTACACTCCCCCTCCCCCCATTCCTCCCGTCTTCCCCTCCCCTTTTTCTCTGTCGAACAAACAGAAACAGAATTACCTCCCGTGGAACAGCTCGCTCGCTGCATCGAGGCGAGATCATGAGCGGCTCTGTGTCACAGAGTGATTGTGCTGTTTGTATTCTTTTTTTTTTTTCCCTGAAGGGATCGCAGGAGGGGGAGTTTGGGCGTTTGAGCGACACGCTTTTAGACGAAAGAATGTGGCTGAGATTTATTTCAGTGGAGTTTAAAGTACCGGTGTGATTTAATTTTTTTTTTTTTTGGGGGGGGGGATGTGCTCCTGTGCCCACCTCTCCCCCGAGGAAGGGAGAGGGTAGGTTTCGAGGCACCTGCTGCCACAGAGCCATTGTTCCCTTCCCCCTTCTTGCAGAATTTAGCTGAATAATCGCAGCACCCCCGCCGGCCCCTCTCACTTCAAAGCAGTGATGAGATGGAACAAAACTATGATTTGCGTCGGGGGCAACTTTTAGTTACATAACAGGCGAAAGTTTTCCCCACCCCACACACATCGGGGCTTAATCACATTTGTGATGGCTGCTTTATAAGTCTGGGCTTTCATCTCTGCAGAAAGAAACTGTTTCATACGCTGTGATCCCATGCAGATCTTCTGAGGCCTCGTTCTCCCCGACTCTTGTCTCCTGCAGATCTGTGACAGCAACATCCTTATCGTTGGTTAAAAAAATAAAAAAGCCTGCTGTTCATGTTTATCCATTTGGCTGAAGACTGATATTACTTCAACATCTCCACCAGCCTCTTATTTTTTATCTTTCGGCGAGGCTGAAAGCACACACAGCCCAAGACAGATTACTTTTTCAGCTCTGAGGAAAAACAATGGTTTTCCATCTTCTGGAGGCATCCTTTATCCATTCACACAAACACTGTGTGATGGGCTGCTTTTACGTCTGGGCTGGAGCTATTTGTTACCAACCTGGATGGTAAAAGAACGACCTAACACGTGTTACATAGGTTGACTAAAAAAGCTGCTGCAGGTCTTATGCAATTCTGTTCAATTCTAGTTTCCCTTCTCTGCTCCGTCTGGGATTTCTCTCATAGACAAGGATTTCTTCAGTAGAATTTGACCTGGGCCAATCAGCAAACAGAAGGAGGTTTGAACGACAACGTTGATTTTCTGCGCAGTGTCTCCTTGTAGTTTAGCAGTGGCAGTGGAGGAAGTGAATGAAGCCACTTCGTGTTGACAAGGCTTCCAAATTAAATTAAATTTGTCTGACAAAGCCTGCAGCATCATTTACAACCGTCTTATTCAGCTCCGTACTTCTCTCCTCTCAGTAGGGTTGTTTACAGCGCACGCAGTTTCCGGTTAGCTTCTTAGCTTAGCCTCCTTCACAGAGGAGCTGGCACACACATATGTCGCGGCCAAGCAATCCAATCATTTTAAACTTCAACAGAAGTCACGCCTCCAGCAAGCAATCACTTCTCAATAGCCGAGAGTCCAGACCCTCTGTACGAAGCAAAGCGAAGAACAAAGGGCTGGTTTTTACCAGGCTAGCAGTAGGTAAAGGCGGATTTACACTACATGCGTCTCCGCTCCGCTGCGCTGCGGTCCGACCTCCGCAGCAAATACGCAACCAT
>JARVJO010000180.1:3776326-3792669 GCA_031762555.1 Cynodonichthys magdalenae | reverse complement strand
GAGCTGAGCGGAGCGGACGCTGTATAAATTGGGGTGCAAACGAACAGCTGCGAACTGCGCACCGCAGCGCAGTGGAGTGGAGACGCATGTAGTGTAAATCCGCCTTAACTCCCTACTGTGGATTTATTTAGCAACATCTAGTTTCAGTAATGGACTAATCAGGCAAATCAGACCGTTCAGAGTAAATCAGTTCAATTCAGTTTGTTTATATAATATTTATGAGCCAGCATTAACCAGTCTCCTATCTTGAGTCCAAATTAGCGACAGTGGAAAGGAAAAACTCCCTTTTAACAAGAAGAAACCTCCAGCAGGACTAGGCTCAGGACAAATGTTCATCTGTCTCAACCAGTTGAGTTTGAGAGCAGGGCGGAGCTAGACTTTTTTTGCAAGAGGTGGCCAAGGTGTTTTTTAGATGGGCACATACAAATAAAGACAAGCACTACTCTGAATTTGAAAATTCAAGACAGTCGCCACAGCTAATTCCAAATGGCGTTATCTGTTTTAAGAAACACTGAGCCAAAATTTTGTGTATATATACATATAAAACATACTGAATGCTAATCCCAACTTATTTATCGTCCATTTTTAGACACATACTAGGCTGAAGATTTGTGTGGAAGTACCCGAAACAATGTTAATCAGACTAAAGTTTTAACTCAATATCTCTGTTTTCTGAGTCAGACATTTGTTTTGTCTTTTGGCTGTGGCGGCCATTTTGAATTGAGTCCAAATGTTAGGAGCTGTACACTCAATGTTTACCTGCAAGTTTCATTAAAATCTGTTCAGTTCATGAGAAGTTTGTCCAAAACAAACAGTTAAAGGTAAAAACATTATTGCTCTGCTTTCTCCTCTGCTGGTGGGAGATGATTATTTTTCCTAATGCTTTGGTGCTGCAGATTGTAAAACAAAGTTAGTGGAGTATAATTACCTGCAGAACTTCCTCCAATCTGTTAAAGAAAACTTGCAACTGAGACGAGGAGACAAATAAAAAGCAGCTCAGCTAAATGAGACGAGTCAGGTTTTTAATGGAGTTTGTTTATTTTAGTGCGTTTAGCTATAAATGTCAGCTATGATTTCATCTGCGTGTGTGTGTGTGTGTTGAGGCCTGCAGGCTTAGTTTAATAAAGCTCAAATTAAAGCTCCTGCCACTGAAGAAGGAAAAAACAAAAACTAGTTTCTGTTTGGTCATAAGTTAAGCTTTCCTTTAATATATTCCTTTAAATGTGAGACTTTCATTGAAATTAATTAGGAAAAACTCTTTAATAGAAATATTGATTGCTTCAGAGGAGGGAAAAAAGGTAGCAGCTTTGCATGTTGCAGCTCATTAAGTGGAATTACTTGCATGAAAATAATTAGCATTGATTAAACTGCTGCTACCACTTTGCACAGAAAGAATTAAAACCCACTCTTGACTTGTTTTTTTTTTTTTAAATCTTGAGATTTTTTTGTGATCTTGTGTGAGTTTTTTGCAATGTTGCCACAAAAGAGGCTCCTTGTTTTACATTTGAAGATTTTCCTGAATGTCCTGTCACTGAGGGACAAAGAAACTCCCACTTTAGCAATTTTTGATTCTCATAAAGAGGATCTGTTTAGTTTTTGCCAAATTTGCACTATAAAAGAACGTAATTTCTTTTTTCGTTTTTATTTTTCATTAATATGTGTTAGACGCACAAAAAGAGCAGAAGTGGTGAGTCACAGCCGAGGATGTTTTTTTTTACTCTGCGGGGTGTCTCTGTAGTCACCGCAGGGGGTGTGGAGAAATTTTAGCTTTGCCTCAAAAATTAAAAAATAAAATGTCCGTGATTAAATTCCCCAAATGCATCCACTTATTTATTTATTTGAAATTAAGGACAAAGATAAGGACACACAAGCCTGTTCAAATAATTTTTTAAGTTGTTTTAGACGGAGAAAATTCTAAAAAGCTTAAAGATCAAACATCCAGGTCGTTCTGGACGACCTAAAACATGAACCAGAATCTTGCTGCTGTTATTTGATTTTTCCTCTAATATTTGACCTGGTCCACATCCTGTCCTGTTCCTGATGGATTAAACTGTCTCAGTCTGAATAGGCTCGTTAAGGCAAGAGCTTTTTTATATTTAAAGATCCTGTGATGTCAATTTTAAAACTCAGCTGCTTCACAACCTTAAAAATAAAAATAATTGCTCCCCAACAGGAATAGACTATTTAGGATAAGGCTGGATGGACAAGTCTTCCCTGGTTGACGTCTTTTAATTAATTTGTACATAAAAGTTTTGGCGCAGCTATATAGTCGTAAACCCCTCCATCAAACTGGAATGGACCGGTCTGGAAGCTGGAGGGGGGCAGGGTGTAAAGCACCTCGTTGGGATTTAAAGAGACAGCCTCAATCTGATCTGAGACAAACCCATAAAAGGGGCGGAGCTTGTGGAGTTGCAATAAGGAGAAATTCAGACCAAAGCATTGCAGTTCTACTTTATATAGACCCCAACTGAAGAATTAAATTGTGAAAAGTAAGGACTTAAAGAATATGTCTACTTTAATGTAACGTATATCAGTCAACCCAATTCAAGATGGCTGCCACAGCTAATTAGTTTTACCAAACACAAAAATGGCCTCCTCTCAGCCAGGTTTACAGACATTGAGCTGAAATGTGGTGTGGTTGTAGCTCAGACCAATTCCCAATGCACTCTGAGGGATAGTAGATGCTTTTATTGTGAAAGGTTTTACAATGATTTAGTGGTTAGCACTGTTGCCTCACAACATGATGGTCTTGGGTTCGAGTCCCGGGTTGGTGCTGTGGTTTTTCTGTGTGGCGGTTTATGTTCTCCTCATGTTTGTGTGGGTTTCCTCCTAAAACGAGGAAAGAATTCTTCAAAATTTGACACCTGCTGTTGTTGTTTTGCAACAGGTTTGTTAAAAAAAAGAAAAGGAAATTAAAAGCAAACTGTTGTCTCTCAGCTTTAAAACTCAATCCGACAAATACATCTACGATCCATGATTTATTATTTGTCACATTGCGAAGCACAAAAATCCCCAGAAACACGTCTCAGACATTTTTTTTATTGCTCAGTAATTTTGAAACTGGTACGAGTTAAAAAAAATAAAACAACAATTTAGCAGGTCCTTTTATAGGAATCACAAAAGTAGAAATATTTCCCCTGCCTTATCATTGCTGCTGACAAACAACAGCATGAGATTTAACACAGTAGTTGGCACAATGTAACACCAAACAATCACCGGTGGTTAAATATGAGGGAAAACAATGAGAGCTTACTTCTATAAAGACAGCTTTCCTGTTATTGAGCTGCTTTATTCAACTTCTACACATTATATCTCTGAGCCTGAAAATGCTGCTTTTTGTTCCTTCAGCTTTAAACTTTTACAAAAAGTGGTGTACAGAAAATACAAAGGTTTTTATAGAATATTTTAGATTGGTTTATTATGTTGGAAGATCAGGAGGTTTTAACACTCACTGATCTGTTTATAAATGACTTTTGTGTTTGTGGCATCTTGAAACGTTTGTCCTCATTGGGGTCATTGGAGTCTTTTCTCAAACCACTTAAAATTAGCACAAAAACTAAGGAAATTTACATTTGGTTGATTATTTCATTGTTGTAAAGTTGCTTATTGGTAATAAATCTTATGCCATTAGAAAGCCTGTTAAATTTTCTTTTAAATGGTGCCACATTTGTAAGGAACATGCATTTGTGGGACAAGCAGTAGAGCTGAATATGTGGGTTGCGCACATAAAAAATTAGCCAAATCTTTGCTGCAAAACAACTTATTTTGTTGTTGTTATTGACACTTGTTTTGAGCTTTTGGTACACCCAGGTGCTGCCAGTCAGGAGCCTGCTATAAGTATGTTTTCTGTCCAAAATATGAATGCTGTTGCCCTGAAAAGATGCTCTTTATTGTTTTTAGATGGAGGTGAAGGTCAGAGTTTTGGCCCAAAGAGCTGGTTCTCCAGTATTGGTCCATGCATCTGCAGAGAGCGGCCGTATGCACCTCGCCAATATGTTCGGGGGATTATCTTTAGGGTAATAACTCACTGAGGTGTGGCACTTGGAAACTAGTTGGTTCAGTTCACTGAATTCTGAAAATGACCATTTTTTTGTCTGTATGGCTTAAAAAAATTAATTCTTGGTCATGAACTTTATTTTAGGGAGGATTTTGGAGGAGGGTGTCATCACTTTAAGCCTGAACACCCCCTGAAGTGTCCCCAGCCAAAAGAAGGCATCGGAAAACCAAACAGGGCATTGTTATGATGCCCCTCTAGCTAAATGCTAAATTGGCTCACTTTGTACCCACCTTAGCAGCCACCCAGTTTATGATCTAACTTGTTGGAGTACACATTTTGAAATGCAGATTAGCAGATTTGGACTAATTTTTAAATACATATATTTATCATCTGGGAGTTTTTAGACCTGGACATTTAAGGTTGTAACCTTGGTTGTGTTTTTTTAGTCATAAGTAGAGCTCCTGATCACATTTGGGGAAAAAACAAGCTGTAGAATTCAGTGAAACCGAACCAGCTTCTGTCTGATGGTCTTGTTTGGCTTGAAATGCACCAAAATACTGGTTGAGTTCTTTAGGGTTCCAGTTCATTTTGGAAGGAGAGTGTAGTTGTTTTCAAACGTTTTGGCAAAATGTCACTTCAAAAATAAGCAGAACGTGGCATCCATCCACGCTGATTTTGTCCCTATTTGAACTAGCTGTTAGCTTAAAGGAAAAAATAAGTAGGTAGCTGTTAGCTTGACAGTCTGGTCAAAATTAAACTTTATTTTTATCCCAAGCCGATGGTTCGAACAAGTAAGAGATTAATTGTTCAAAATCTTTCGACGGAACCTCTTTTCATATTACACCTTTATGGTTTAATAAAGAATAATATTCTTTCCACCGACACAGATGCAGGTTTTAAAAGGTTGTGTTATTGCAAGTGATTTGAATTCTGCTTATCCATTCAGTCGGAGCCACTTTGCCCCATTTATCCTCGCCGCTAATCCCAAACAGGTCAGTGTGGGTCCGGTCAGGGCTGCAGTGGGTCAAACGCTTTGTGTTCACTGCCAGCGTGTTCATCCATCTGCTGTTTGACAACGCCTGGCTCTTTCCCAACTCTTCAGCACGACCAAAGTGCCGGCCTTGTCCAGAGTGAGCGTGCACTGTGTGATACGTTCTGAAACATCTGGATTAAACGACTTTATGTTGCAAAACAAAAATCTTATTGAAGTGCTGATAAATATCTCACTTTAGTGTTCAGGTTGTGAAGGCAAATGGAACAAAGCTTATTTGCATTAGAAAGAAGGGGAAAAATCAGGTCTGCTGAAGGTCAGTTTAAATAGAGAAGAACAAAACCAATTTTTTTTGTTTATCTGGAAAAACAAGTTAAATCAACAAGCAGGAGTTGATAGAAATTGGATAAAACTGTCAGGGCAGCCCCACGAGAGGATTCCATTTTCATTATGTTTGGACAACATTGTAATTCAAGCTCCCTTTGGGCCTTTCTTTACAAAAACAAACAAACAAACAAACAAATGAGAAGAAGGTGCTTCAGAGTGAAGGTATTTCTCATCTTTCCCTCCTCTTCAGCGTGATAACGCCGCTCTGCTGTGAAATGACGAGGCAGGCGGAGGGAGGAGTGAAAAGGCTTCGTTAAGGGGATCAAGTCGCCACCTGTGATCTGCAGTAAAACTAAACCCTCTCATTCCCCATCCTCTCCTTCGTCCCTCATCCCGTTTTTTTATTTAGGTCCTCTGAGGATATTGTTGGGATACTCTTTCAGTGGTAAAATGTCCCCAGGCACAAAGCTATTTCAGATCCTTTACCAGCAGGCCCGTGGTGATAGAAAAGACGTAATTTGTTTTGACTTTGCTTCTCACACAAACCAATCTCCCGGTGTTATTTAAGTCTGCGCTCTTGTCTCGCTCTCAGCAGCATGTGACGGCAAACAACAAATCTCAGGTTGCCATGGATCTCGGTTATTTATAGACGGTTTGTGTGGGATTCTTTGAGCGACTGCAGTTGTGTGCGTTTTTAAATTTTTTCAGTAACTTGTGACTTCGGACTTCCTCTTTGGTTCTGATTGACAGCCCACTGATGATAGACTGGAATAAACATGTATAATTAAGGGGAAAATCTCAAACTTTTTGACTTTGAATTAGACTTTCTAGAAGAACTTATTCCATATTCCCAGTGCACTCCTATCTGGGCTGGTGCAATCTGAAGATCCGGTTGTGAAGCCTTTAAAGAACACACTGGATGGTCCTAAAATAGAGCTTCATTATACAGCCGGAGCGAGCAGGAACCAGCCTGTTGATCAATTCCCTCTGGTGACATCTGAACTGCACTCTTCAGCCACGAGACGAAGAAAACCCCAAGATAGCTAAAAGAAACTTTTGTACGGAAGTTGAAATCTTTTAGTTTTAGTCCTTGAATTGAAAAAAACATCCACTCAGTACATCTTCTCAAAAAAAAAACCAGCCTGTGAAGAAGCAATCATTGTAAATTTAGTGACTTGTGTGTAGGGCTCAGTTGACAAATACTTTAATGAAGCTCTTGTGTTGAACAGGACACGACACGGCTTTGGGTGTTCTGCTAACTCAGCATATTTGAAAGGATAACATTTGCTCCAAATGACTACGTTAAGTCAGTGTCTGAACAGAACTGGGTGCTGATAGTACGTTGGTTTTCTGTCTGTGCTGATCAGAAAGTTTTTAAGATTTCAACCATAAACAACCAATCTTTACGGCTCTGTTACACTATGATGTTTTAGACAACTAATGCCAACTTATGAAAGGTTTGGAGACGTTTACTTTGAAGATGGATTTAAAAAAATCAACTAGAAGCCTCTTTTAGGCTAATACATACTGTAATGCTAACATGCATCCATCCATCCATTATCTATACCTGCTTCTTCTTTTCAGGATCACGGGGGTCACTGGTGCCCATATCCAGCTGTCACAGTGCGAGGGGCGGGGTACACCCTGGACAGGTCGCAAGTCCATCACAGGGCTATGCTAATGTCACATGTAATGCTAACAAATTGATCAACTAACTTTTATTAGTGACTTTGTAGAAAATTTTGTTCATAAGTTGGCATAAGTTGTCTAAAATGTTATTGTGTGACAGGGCCTTTACAGAGGTGGGACTGATTAAGTCATTTAAAAAGGAAGTTTTCAAAATGTTTAGGAACTTTTGCGAGAATTCTTAAGTTTCATAAGTAACTCAAGTGGCTTGGTCCCAATGTCACTGCAGACATCTGGAACCCTTTTTAATTTAGTCTGGAGTGGAGAAAGTTTGGAGAACTATTGTTTAGGAGCATTAAAAAATACATTTAAATTCAAAGGTAGTTAAAGACTTTTGCACAATTCCATCCTCTATTGTCTGTCTCTCAGCCTCAGAACATCTTTGTCCGTAACAAATCTGTTGTCCTCGTCTGTGTTGTTTGTATTTGATGGGATTTCTCGCCCAATCCTCTCCCTGTTGCACTCAAACGTGTCCGTTTATCCATTTGTGTAGCGTTGTGTAAAAAACAAACAAAAAAAAAAAAGGTTCCCAGCTCCAAACTGCTGCAGCACAAACTGCAAAGTGCTATTATCTGAATACCCCAAACATAAAAACTAATAAACTCACCCAGACTAGAGCCACAAATTGATTGGTTCTGGAGAGACAAAATGTTCTGATTTTCAACTTTAATGTGTGGTTTTACTTGTTAAAACTCACTGAAATACAAAACAAAAATGTGTTCAGAGAGAAACTGATTCTTACTGTATGTCAAAGTTTAATTTGTGTTACATTCTAATTTATCGGGCTGAAGCAGTGGTAAATGTGGACACTGATATTATCCTGTTTATGCATTTTTGGGAGCTGATACCATTTTATTTATTTAAGTCGTAGCACGTCTTTTACTTAAATATATAAATGAGCTGTAAGATTTATCTTGTAGCAACAAGAAACAAGTTGCATCATTAACAAAGTGGTTCCTTGTTTATTCGTAGTTCTGCACAGATAAGTTGCTCCTGGCCTGGTTGAGGTATTAAAGTCGTATTTCACTGGGTTCCAACTGTTCCAACTAGTTGGTGACTTAAAGTTGGTAAACTTTTCATTGCAGTCTCGGTGAGCTCTGAATATTTGCAAGCAGCGAGCTTTTCTTGTGTGCGTCCACGGCTCGCAAAACTGTTTTCCTGGCCGTGCACATTTTGTCATTTTTGCCTGGGTTCACTTTTGGCTATCTTAGCAGTTGTCCTCAGGCTTTTAAAAATTATTTAAAAGAATAATAATAATCATCAGTGTGGTATTTAGATCTCCCAATCATTATAGGAGAGCATCCAAACAGGTGTCAAAATACAGCTCTGGTCCATTTCAAGACTTTCTGGAGAATTCCTGGTGAATGTTGTTCACCAACTAGTCTCAGCCCAGTGAGACTAAATGTTGGCAGTAAAATAAACTTAATTACGTAACCAAAATACCAAAACTCCTTGTAATTTGAAGAAAACCAAATCAGATGCTTCTAAAACCAAACATCCAGAATCAAACCAGTCTGTCAGGTAAGACCAGTATCTTTAGCTGGAACTGGGGTATCTGTATCGGTTGAATATATTTCCTCTCCCAGTTTTGCCGTTGTTGCTGCTGCTGCTTCATCTCAACATGTATTTTGGGAAATGAGTTGCTGCAGTGAAAAAGGAGGTGGTGCTGTACATAAAACCCATCACATATACAGGGCTCTAATTACTTCCACGCTCCTCCCTTGTGTTTTGGACGGATTCTCGGGAGCCAGAAGTGGAGGATCAGCACTTTCCCCTCCCTCCTACCGACTCTGTTCTTTTTCTTTCCTTCTCACAGCAGGGCTTGTGTTATTAACCTTCTGTCTGCTCATGCAAATAGGACACTACAGTCCTTTTTTCTTTTTTTCTTTCGTTCTTTCTCGCTGGAAGCTCGTTTTAGACAGTTGAGCTCCCTTTTGAAGACTTCCATGTGTTTGTTTCCGGTTATAGAAATCCTTTCGGCTGGGATTCAGAGTGAGGAGAGAATGCATTTGGGGAAGAAATGAGGGACAGATTGCTTTACTGTGTCCATCAGTTCCTGTCACATTTTACTCTATAAACCAGGAGAAATGTATGCCTAGCTGAAGGGACATATCACCTGCTGCTCATGCAGGGATTTAGACTAAGATCAGCTTATAAAGAGAAATATCTCACTTGTAGCTGTTTTAGTCAAACTTTGGAAACAAAACTCTACATAGTATTGCATGATCTGTTAAAGCTGTGCTGTGAATGACTCCGGGCTACTACTAGGAGTGTAAGGAAATATTGATACACTGAAATATCTTGATATTTAATTACTGATACTGTATTGATGTGATATATCACCATATATCATATCATGGCCCCCTGTATCATGATATGTATAACATCACCAAATTTTTGCCAATATACAGCCCTAGCTACTATCGCACCAATAAAATTAGCTCTGTATTTGTAAAATTGACTGAGTTATAGCCATTTCCTACAGGCCAATTGTGTTGACTCTGAAAGGTAATCCATTTTAAACGTGCATCTCATTACTTTTGAGAGTTTCATTGAAATTTATCAGATGGTTGACGATCCTAAGAAGAACGTAGTTCTGCAGAACACAACAAGGTCAGGAGTGTACTTAGTTTTGATTTCACTGCCATGGCTCAGTTCTGATCCTCCTCTTCCCTCTCAGCCTCATTGTTGGAGCCACTAAGCACCTCTCGAGGCGGCTCTGATCAGCAATTCGCACCAACCGGGCAGCAGTGATGAACAAAAGCTGCACAGGAACGAGGGTAATCATTAGATGTGAATCACACAAGGCTCTACACAGCTGAACGGACAGCTTCACCTACAGCACTGAAAAAGACCCAAACCAACATTCTGTCAGTGATTTTAACTTTGCAGCTGTTTGTCAGCTGTTATAACCAACAAGTACATTTAATTACTAGGGGTGTAACAATACATCGTATATATCGTCATCCAAACATATTGATAAAATATTGTATCGTGATAAAGCGGGTGATTTAAGCTGTTGGACAGAAAGGATTAAACTAGTTTTGAAAAGTAATATTTTCTGACTACAGGATGTCTTTAGGTCAGTAATTTTATTGAGATAGTTGTTCATTTTGAAAGATAAGATTTACAGGCAGCGTCGACAGAGGCTCGCTGGTTTTGTTTTTTTGGCACCAGAAATCCAAGCACCTGAAGCTACCCAAATATAAAAGCAGAATATCTGTCTGCAGTTATTATCCTCACAGTGATCCTGAGGTCCAGTAATCATATTTATATTGTTGCTATATTATGTTTCTTGGACACCACTCAGTGTAGGTGGCATTTTTCTTGCAGAGAATACCTGATTTTTATTAATTTTTTTGTTTTTCATATTTGCTGAAACGTTGTTACTATGGTTTGAGCCGAAACTTGTTTTGAAATCCATTGGTGTGAACTTTGCTGCTCAGCTCTTCTGCTCCTGATTAGCCAACATGTCTCACTTGTCATACAGACAGGATATTTTAAAACTTTTTTAGTTTTTCCTCACTGTTTTTTAGTTCTTACAAGCTGTTTAGAGGCTCAAACTTAGGACACTGACAACTGACGCAAACACTGACGTAGACATTAGGGATTACTGAATAAAAAGACGAATTTGCTCAAGTGGAGCGAAAGATATCGAGTTCTTTCTTTCGTCCCGTCACACATTTCGACAAAGCACATATAGAACCTGGGGTAGTTTAGATCAGTCTTTTCGTTTGAACACCCTGAAGTCCTGTCGGTCCTCCTCCCCAACGGGCGATTTGATGGGTTGTCATGGGAACCTCAGCTCAGTTTTTTGTGGCATGTGGAGATCTGCTGCGCTCCACAGAGTATGTGAGGCCTTCACGTTTAAATAGAACTTTTTTCTTTCTTTTTTTCACGTCACAAAGTGATCAATATCCTATTTGGGGGTTTTACGGTCTCTGTGTTCTGCAGGCTTTGGACCCTTTGGTCAAATTTATCAGTGGAGGCAAACGAACCTGTATAGTACAGAAACACATCTTTTATGTAAAGTGATTATCTCATCTCCTTGTGTTTTTGGCTTCCTGCCTAATACTTTGTGTTTTTTTGTAGATTTTATTAATAGTTTTTAAGGTTCTTAATGATCTGGCTCCAACATATCTCCACCTTTTTAAAACATCATTCTTCATCTACAACACTGAGGTCAAACCCGGTGGTTTTAGATGTTCTAAAGGGTCTAAACTTTAAAAGTGGATGTGATGGTGTGTTTGCAGTTGCTGCTCCTGTTTTATGGAATAATTTACCTCTCTATAAAAGATCCATTCAGACGTTAGGAAACTTTAGGAGGTTGTTAAAGACCCACGTCTACTCTGGACATCTTAAACTATCTGTACTTTTATTGTTTTTTTTTATGGAATGTTTTTACTACTTTGTTGTTTTCTTATCATTTGGGATTTTTTGTCTTAATATTCTTTGCATTGGCATTTTAGCTGCACAGCATTTTGGTGCAACCTTTGTTTGACATCAACAGAGATTAAAAATGACTGCCACATCTATTAATGCCTTTTAATTAAACTTCAGCAGTGGGATTTCACATTCAGGGCAACTTATTTTAATTCAAAAGAAGAAATGACAAAGTTAGTTGACTCTAAAATGCAGCTTTATAAACAGACTAGCTTGTTCTACTTTGACACTTTTCAAAACCTGAATAATCTCTCCTCCCCCTACAGAACCAAAAAGTGTATTTAATTAAACGAGGTCTGGTGGTGCTGGTGAACCAGAAGCTGCAGGCCTGTCCCACAGCAAAGGTGCGATCAGATTGCACAGCAGCAGACAACAAACAGTAGAAAGGTGTGTGTGTGATGGCTGATTTACAATAATCACGCTGCAGAGTTGGGCTAATGAGCCTGCTTGAGTTAACCTAGGTAGGGGACTCATTATAGACGCACAAGTTGCTGTTTTCCCCTGCAGTCAAATTTTAGTAGTATTTTTTTATTTAACTCTAAGCTGCTTTATTTATCAGCCAGAGTGGTCGACTAGAGGAACTAATTAACGTTTAAAGTTTACCTAGTTCAACTTCAGCAAACATACAAAAATAGCTACAACTGAGGCAAAATTACAGATATTGAACTCAAATGTAGAGTGGTAGTAGCTGAGAGTCATCCTAAACAAATAATCTGAGGTAGGGATGGGCAATTTAAATGATGGAAAGAGCCACAACTTTGTGTTGACACTACCAGAAGGCCATATACCGCTGCACACTTACACAAATATAATAAAACTACGTTTTTAAAGACGTTTGTATGTGTATATATAGACACACACACAGGTAGCTAACTTAATATGTGTAACTAACATTGACTAAATCTTTTTGTGTGAGGTCCAGATAAAGAATTTTGGTACAGAGGCAGATTGCTAACATTAGCTAGCTAGATTTGCTAAGACCACTTACCATTTGCCATTTCATTTCTAAGTGACGATAAGTTTCAGTCCCCACCATCTCTGAAAGCAAAGATTTTTAGAGCTGCTTTAGGTGCTTTATACAATAAATAAACAAAATATATATGTATTTGTGGGCCAGATGGAAGTCACCTGTGGGCCGGATATGTCCCTCGGGCCACCAGTTGTCCATCCCTGCTCTGAGGGCTATCGTATTTGGCAACATCTCATTATGTTGCATTGGATTATCCAAAAAAAGAAATTTACAACGTTTGACCAAAATGACTCAAACTCTGACATTTCTTAGCTTGAGATGATTTAAAACTCTATCACCAAAGCCGTTGAAGTGGTACCTTTTTATTTTTATGTTCCTATCTCTCCTAATCTTTATTTCTACTGCTGCAGTTGAGATGGATCAGACTCCCTTTGGATGAGATGGTGGATTGATCAGCCAGAACCCACCCCACCCACCACCCCCCAAACCCCCCCCAAAATCTCCCACATCCCACCGCCCAACCAGCCTACCTATGATTACCAAAAAGATGCAGCGTTAAGCCCGACCTATTATTTCCAATTTCTTCTGGAGAAAGTTAATCTAATGAGCATTATCGGCAACTAATGGGAATTATAATTAGTCAGATGCAGCAGATTATCTGCGCATAATTAGCTGTGTCTGTCAGCCCCAATTAGCGTGACAGAAATTAGGAGACTTTGGAGTTTAGCAGGAGAGGTGAGAGAAGAGGGGTTTGAGCGTGGGGGGGGGGGGGAGGTGTGGGTGGTTCTGAGAGGCAGGTTTTTGGCTCTGAGCTCAGACCTGATTTAAAAAGCTGAGGGGGGGCTGGAAAGCAGGATTGAGTACACATGATTTTTAGCTTGCACAAAGGAAACGGTGTTGATGGGTTTCAGTCTGAGAGGAGACTTCCATAAAGGACACGTGGATGTGTGGCAGGGCGTCCTGGTAGGATCCATATGAGACTAATGGGATTCTCTCAAACCCAACATGTACCTTTTTAGCTACAGTAGAGCATTAAAAACGGCTCCACAAGAACACGTTTTAAAGTGCTGATCATCGTTGGAGGTTTATTGAATAAAAATGGCTGGCAGTGATGCTGAGAACAAAATTAGCTTATCTTTTTATTGGATTTAGCTGATTAAACTACGAGCTGCTGAAAAACTTCAGTAATACACAGATGGCATTAAATAGGGACGGGTTAAACAAAAGGGCTCAGCTTTTATTCTTGTAATAATATTATTTTGAGAACATTTCATTTAAATGTAGATTTATCAACATGTATAAGCAGCAAACAGTTGCATACTTTATAAACATTAACTGAGCATCTAACACATAATACAGCCTGGTATTCAGTGCGTACTAGTTTTAATGTGTGAACGCTTCACAAGCATTAACACTATTGATCACCTTTTATTCTACGTATTTTGGCACGTATCTTGTTCTACAATCTTTGTGCTATTTAACAATTCATATATCAAAATGTTCAGCTCCTTCAGGACATTCCAGCCATGACTTTTGGTATTTCAGCTATTTATACTTTTTTAACCATTTCACATTTTTGGCCACTTTTATCCCCCATTAAAAATGATGTTTTCAACATCCTTAAAATCCTTCAAAATGTTCAAAACACCTTACACCTTTTGTTCTGGTTCTGCTGTTTTTAACTTTAGCTAATTTTAGCTTCTTTTGTGCTAATTTTAGCTTTTTTTTCCTGCTATTCCAGCAATAATTCTGGCGCATTCTACCATTCTTCTGCTATTTTCTACATTTTTGTGCTTCTTTCTTCTAATTGGAACCATTTCTGGTTCTTACAGTTTCTGTTATATTCAGCTATTTGATGCTAAAGTTAACTTTTTAAAGCTAAATACACATTTTACATCCCTCCATTGTTAATTCATGTAGCTCTTACTTTGCTGCTGTATGTTCAGATACATTCACTCACACAGCAGGACATTCTCCATGAGTTTTACAGCTTAGACTACTCCAAAACAATGCAAGGATCAAGTGCAACAAACAATGCTAGTCAGCTTGCAAATAAACAAAAAAACTAAATTAAAGTTGTGTAATTTATGTTGAACAACAAAACAAAACAAGCGAGCCTCTTGTATCTGTGTGATATTGCATTCATTGCGTGCTGAGAGAACACAAATTTGTCTGCTGTTCTTGAAGCTAAACAAACCACTTATCGTTGTTTTTAATCAGTCTCATATCACCAAACCAACTGTACCGGAGGGCCCTGTGGGAGCTGTGAGGATGAGCACGTACAGGAAGATTCACAGGCTCTTAAATGGCTTCTGATTGAGAAAACACAGCCTTACATTTGCATAGATTATCTCCATCTATTTGACCAGGCTGTATGTGTGGGTAAATCAGTCTGTAGTCAACACTGAGAGGGGGGGTGTTGGCAGTACATAACTTCAACCAGAGTGTGTTAAACAATGTAAACATCAGCACAGAAATACAGTCAAGCTAATATTGCTTACCTGCAAACAAACAGGTGTGCATTCAACACAAGAAGTGGGCACAGGAGAAGAGGGGACAGAAGGTTTTGTAGGGGTACAGTTGACATGTCCACGACAACCCGGTCATGTGACCGCTGGACATGGACTCCAGTGACCGGGAAAGGAAGAAGTGATGGTAGACTCAAACATTTCTCCAGTTACTGCTGAAGGACATCTGTCTGGCTGAGCTCATGTCTGTTCTGTAACAACATCATGATGTGAAGGGAAAACTCCTGATTGTGTTCTTTACCATATTCGCTCTGACCTCATCGCTGCTGTGAGTTCAAGGTTTCCCTCAGGAGCCTCTTTGTTTGGTGTGGATATACAGTATATTATAGTTTAATCTATTCCCTTATGTTTGAGTTAGTGTTTGATCAGACAGTATTTAGTCCTCTGTTCTTGTGGTTAGTTTTATGTATGTATAAATAATAGAGAAGTTTAAATCATTTCTATTTGTTAGTGCCCAACACGGGCCTGTTGGGAGTTAGTTAACAGCGTTGATGCTTTTATGACTACAAAATATAGAGTTTTTGTAACCAAAAATATGCAGACTTAAAATAAATTTGTTCTTTTTTAACATTAGGATCCAGTGAATATTTGTAATGATGTTTTTCTGCAGAGATACAAACACCTGTTTTTGTAATTTTGTCCTTTCCTGGGACATTTTTGGGCAGAAAATACACACATAATACCCTGTTTTTTTGTTTTTAGATCATATATATTAAATATAATTCAAATGTTTTGTTATAAATATGGCAAAATTCTATACGTATTAAAATAAAAACAACCTGGCTTTGCTACGTGTTTATCAGATACATAAAATGGCTATTTTGTATTTTTTTTTTTCAGAAGAAAAAATATGCAAGACACTCAGGTGTGATGGGGTAATAGAGATTTTATAAAAAGTGCAGAAACTCAGAACTTTTTCCAAAGATATACAAAGTGTGAGTATAAATATTTCATGCACAAGATGTTTAATGTGGTTTTGGTGAAGCTGGTTGGGGTCGGGCTGGACATTGTGGGGGGCGGAGGCGTTATGTGATGATGGTAGGAGAAATTCTGCGTTATGTAAAAGAACAAGTATTATCTTTTACTTGAAAGCGTATATTTTGTTGCACTGAATCTTAAATTAAACAAAATAATATTGATATACAGTAAAATCAAATTTTATATAAAATTGATAAAAGAAAAATCTATTTTTTTTTTTGCAAGCCAGACGGAAGTCACTCACGGGCCGGATGTTGCCTGTGGGCTGCCCTGCTTTAAACCTTTGTTTTGCTTTTGATTTTTTTTTTTCCTGTGTCCTTGTTTATGTTTGTCTCCAGTTTTGTACTGAAAACAAATTTCAACACATCGGCTGCACACCGACTAATGTTGCAAATTTGAGAATATGATAAAGTATGTATATAT
>JARVJO010000180.1:3705142-3746846 GCA_031762555.1 Cynodonichthys magdalenae | reverse complement strand
GCTGGGGAGAGGGAAGTCTGGGTCTCTCTGCTTAGGCTGCTGCCCCCGCGACCCGACCCCGGATAAGCTGAAGAAAACGGACGGACGAAGTTAATTTCCAGATGGTTTTCCTCTCATGCATTATTCAGTAAACATGGAGATGGCGTGGTCCCCTCAGCTGGTCATTGATGAAGTTTACTATTTATTTGATTATTTATTTATTTATTTATTGATTGATTGTTATTTAATCAGGCAAATCCCATTGGGATCACATATCTCTTTTGCAAGGGCGGCCTGGGCCTGAAGACAACCTATTGTACATAATTTTTTGTCTTTTTTGAATCATTACACAGACTGAAATCGCAATTTGTTTGTCTTGTACAGATTACTTTCATATCAACACTCGTCATTTAAGGAGATGGCTGGCCCAACTGCAGATCAGCAGGAGTTTACACAGTGATCTTGCTGATATAATAAACTTTATTGGTAACCAGCTGAGGTTACTCAGCTTATTTCCATGGTTACTGAAAGATGCACAGAAAATCATAACTTATCTTGAGAAAACTGTCAGGAAATTAACTCGTTATCTTGAGAAAACCGTCCTTGTTATATTGTGATAACGACATATGTCATTATCATGAGAAAACCATGGGAAAAAATTCCATTCTAAAAATTTTAACTTTAGTTTATAGATTCAGGGCCCACAGTTTAGACCTAATTTCCCTCTGAGATCAATAAAGTATTTTTGAATTGAATTTAAATGATTTCAAGTATTTATTTGTTTATTTTTATATAATTTGGGCTCCCAGCTCATGAAACCCATGAAAAGAGGTATTCAAAAAAATGAGTATACTGTTGGGCTTGAGTGTCCCCCTTGTTAAATGACCATGCAATCTCTTGTTCTCCCCAGGCCCTCCAGTTTCTTTACCCCAACCCACCTGTCTAATAGCGGGTCATAAAATTAACTGAACTCTATAATCTAAGTTAGCAGTTTGGGAAGTCAAAGATCAACAGCTGTGTCTTCATTCTAACAGCATAACTGAACACAAATAAATACCAAACACTGATAAAACAGTATTAATATATCTTGTAATTGAATGAATCATAATACTGTATGTTAAATCACAATTTAACCAACAACTGTGAAGAAATCAGCCCAAACTACTAATAAAAAATAGGATCACATCACATCAATCAAAAACATATATTTTAAAAACAATATGTCAATCTTCCGTACTTGGTTGCCTTGATGTGACGTGGCATTGAGGCAATCAGCCTGTGTTATTGCCTGGAAGTTATGGAAGCCCAGATTTCCTTGATTCTTGCTGCCAGCTTCTTTATTGTTGGGTCTGGTGCCCCCCATTTTCCTCTTCAGAGTTTAAGTCCAGAAAGTTGGCTGGCCAGTCAAGCATTGTGATGGCATGGGCATCAAACCAGGTTTTGGTGCTAATGGCAGCGCAAAAATAAACAAATACTTGAAGTTGTTTAAACTGTGAGCCCTGAATCTATAACCTATGAAAGTTCAACTTTTTGAATTGAATTATGGAAAACATCGTCTCCATGATATTCTAATTCTTTGAAAAGGGTCTGTATGTGCAAATATCTGATTTATTTTTTTAAACAAGTGGACTTAGTCATTTTCACTAAAAATCTTGTAATTTTCAACCAGTGTATTTTTTTAAACTTCTCTATGCAGCACATCATAAAGTTTCTGATTAAAACATTAAGTAAACATAACAAATCTGCAGCATGTATTTCTTTTTTGGCCTGGTTTAAATGTTGTTTTTAAAAAAAATACTTTTTATATTTTAATCAGTAAATTCTTATTTTGTAGTTTTATTTTGAAACTGATCACTCTGACTTCCTGTTTGCTGCACACCTGTGCTGTGTCCTGCTGATTACTCTCTGCTCACACCTGTCAGTAATCATCACCACTGTTTTACCTGTATTTTACTTTTATTTAATTTTTTCCATTAACATAAGATATTTTGCATTCTGCCTAAAGATCCGAACTCTCTCATGTCTGCTGGTAAGTTTCCTTTTGTTTATTTGTTTGTATGTATTTATTTGTTTGTTTATTTATTTAACTTTACTCCCAGCTGACATGTATGCTGTTTTCATTCACTTATTGCTGTTGTGACAACATCCAGACACTTGTAGCATTAGCATCCACATTAATTTGTTAAATGCAAAGTAAATAATAAAGTAAATAATTAATAAATATTAAAAATTAAATAAAGTCACATTCTGTGCAGTTGTCACCAGTATCAAATATTTTACCTGCAGCTTAAATTTGTATTTGCAGTTTAAGTTTATCTATATAACACATTTTTTATAGAAATAAAATCACAAAGTGCTTCACAATAAAAGCAGGAAAAAAAAAATTCAAAAGCATCATAAAAGCCGTACATTTATACAAAGATACAAGTAAAAAACCATCAAGAGCGAGAAAAAAAACCTTTTGCCTGTTTGTTTACCAGTCATGATCCATGATTAGATTGTGTTTAAATAAATAAATAAATAAATAAAAACAAATTAAAGACCTTACATTCCTTGAATGAATGCATATCGCCTGCCACCTTTCATAGTATTAGGATAAAACCATATTGAGAAATATAAGTTTATTTCTACACTGAAAATAACGTCATGTGATCTCATGATGTCACACGATGTTGAGCTCGGCCTATGTGTTGTAAATTACTGTCAGCTACTACCACACCATATTTTAGTACAATGTTTATAATTAATTTATTTTTTTTGTGGTTTAGAAGGTCATTTGGCTGAGGCAATCACCTTGAACTGTGTTAATTCCAATTTAATCTGTTAAACATTCATCCAGTGGTTCATGAGATATTTTGCTGACAGCTCCGCTTCCTTGTTTTGTTGGTGGATGATTAAAAGATTTAAAAATCAAAACATGAAAGTAACTAAAGTGTGTAAACATCTTTAGAATACTTTTTAATGAAACCAAAGCAACATGGTAGTATTTTTATTTCTGTTTAGGAAGGTGAGTGAAATTGAGTCTGTCACCATGGTAACAGACTCTGAATTAAACCCAGAGGGAGATGCTTGCTTGGTCATTTTGTGATTAACCTTTGAAGTTGGTCCAATTAAAGATGGCCACAGCAACTAATCAACCTCAGCAAACAAAATCTGTACAAGTCAGTCAGTTTTACAGATATTGAGGTTAAATTTAATGTGGTAGTAGCTGAGAGTTGTTTATAACATGTACTCTGAGTGCAACGTGAAATCACAATGAGATCCTGCATATTGTTATTTTCAAGGTTTGATGAAAACACTTTTTTTTTTTTTTTTAAGATCTGTTCAAGGACCTTTTAATTTTGACTTGACATTACATCGCTCTTATTAAATCCACTCAAAGATAATTAATATTTATTTAGTTTTTATACTCTAAGTACAAGGACTTTATATTTCATCCTCATGAAGCAGCCTGAGTGACAAATGTTGGAGCTGAATGAGTTTCAGCTTGTTTCCTCACAAGATTTCTGCCAAAACTGTCAAATCCCTTGTGCTGCTTACCTGCAATAACAACTGACTCAGCAGAATGAAACATGGCCGTCTGTGTGTTCTTGTGCTTAATAAATGGAAATGATGATGTCTGAAATGGAAAGAGCTCGGTGCTAAGTGAGGACGAGTGGTTTCAGTCGGTGTGTTGGTCTTCTCAGGCTCCTGCTCCTTCTGCTCGCCACCACGTCTGCTGCTCATCAATCCAGGAATCTGATGAACTGTACCCTCCTCAGATTAACCTGCCACCCCGGCTTTCTTTTTCCACAACCTCAGACCATCACCAGAGGTGAGTCATGAGCTCACATTGTGTCCCACGTGGGAATACACACACACACACACACACACACACACACACACACTGAAGCAAAGCTGTTTCATTGACAGGGTTATAGAGAGCTTTAAAATCCTCCTGCCTTTCACTGAAGACAGGTTTGGCCAAGTCTGAGCTTTAATAGACTGAAGCAGTCCAAGAAGTAGAAACTGTAGGGTGTCCCTGTGCAAATATGGTTATTTTTATTAATATAAAAACCTGATGAAACTTATCCCATAAAGAAGGGATGTAGAACAAAATAATGTTACTGTATTTGGCTCCAAAAGTAAGGTCATTTGTAGTGAAAAGAAAAGTGTGTTTGTTTACTCCATTGCGTGTTGACAACCAGATATAAACACCCAATAGATCTGAATGTTGAATGTAAGAATGAGGACCACACAAAACAAGCGCTGGGCCAAACGCAGACCTGTAATTTTTCTGCAGGTGGTGCCGAATCGGGAAATACGATCTTGTTTTAAACACCATCTTCAGAATCTGGCCCCGCCCACCTAAACATTACATCGATGAGGGGAAGTCTCCCACGTGACCAGATTCTCTCACACTTCCTGTCAGCTGCTGAGAAAAATACGTGTGTGGTCAGTGTATTTAGGGTGTGTATTAACTAAATGTATCAAAGAGAGCACATTTTGTTTGAGTCAACCATGACATGTCACTTAAACCAGATTGTACCTCAACTAAATCAGTTTAATCATAAAAACAGATGATTAGGCAAAATAATTAGTAATCAAAATATATTCTAGTTACCCTAGAAATAATGTGTGATGCATTAACAATCAGTCATAAACAGATGAAATCTTTTTCAGTAGGATTATTTGCAGAAATACATTAAATCAAAATAATTATTTTGAGAAATGGTAAAAAATGAAACGATGTTTTGTTTAAAAAGTAACTAAAATGACTGATTAAATATTTTTTTACTTTTATTTACCTTTTTATTTGTTCAAAATAAAGAATATCTAATAATTCTCAGCTTCTAAGACAGGAAATTTGAGCTCAGTATAAAAACACTGAATCTTTGGGTTCTCTAAGGCCATCTTGTTTTGCATTTTAGTGTTTTAATAAATATAAAAGTTCAAACTTTTTCATTAAATCACTGTTTTTAAATCCAGTTAAGAAAAAAAATCTACAAGTCTGGTTTTACTCTCTCAGGTATGTTTTTAAACATTTTTTTGTTTTTAAATCAGTTGCAGTGGAAAGGCAGCTGTGACTAAATTAGACAGGATTCATGTTTATGCATAAACAATATTTAAATGACTTCATATTTTAGCTGAGCGCGTCTTCAGAGAGCATCATTATCAGCAGAGCTGCGGGTGGAGGAGCTCTGTCTCCAAATGAATTTAGCCTCGGTTGCAAAGAATGAGCTGAAGGTTCTTGCAATTTCAAAATGAAATAGAACCGTATATTAATCCAATATTTCAACTAGAACTGTACTATTAAAATTAAATGTAAAGATGTGTAACATTGTTCCCATTAGAGTCATGATTAACCTCATAAAATGACCAAATCTTGTATTTATCTTTGAGTTTGCTCTTTAAAACAGTGATAATTTTAATATGTGGTAACATTTTAAAACCATTGTTTTTAATCCAGTCGTGTCTGCAGAAAGCTCCTTCTTTGATCTTAGTTTATCTAGATGTTTCAGAAGCTTCGATGTGGTGCTTATAAACCCAAACTTTCCATGAATCCATCGAAGGAAATCAGTTTTCAGATTCAGACACTTTGAGACGAGCAGATAACCTTCACACAACAAAGGAAGTTTGCAGTTGTCTTCACTTAAAAGCTGCGTGCCGAGCACTTGCTGTCACATATGAAGTGTTTTTCAGAGTTTACATTGGATCTCAACACTTCTGTTTGTCTTTGTAGAGAAAAGGTGAAGCAGAGTCTCAAAATAAGCCTCAAGGACTCCCATCATGTGCTAAACCTGGAACATGAACGTAAACACAGACCAGTTTGGACCAGTTTCATATTTATACTTTACTAAATCACAACAGTTTTATCCTGTTTTATCTAAATGTCACCTCCAATAAACTGATTTACAGTGCTTAGTTTTGAATATATTCTGCCTGGGAGTGAGCTTGTTCCATGCTGACATTAAACTTCCTGTAGAGATAAACAGCAGATAACATGATGTTAAACCCAACATTTTTAATGTGGGTTTAGTTTTCTGCCTCCTGGTTTTTGGTTGGTTTTTTAGTTTTCTATTACCACCTTACAAACACACACTAGCAAAAACATTATTGTTAGCCTTTTGGCAGCAGGTAACAATAAATAGTAGTAGTGTAGCTACGTATTTGGGTGAGAATAAAACTGATTTACTGTTTGATGTAATGGTTAAATCAATTATTTTATTGCAACTACACACAGTGAATTACAGCTTGATAATCATAACAATTAAACTATCAAGTCTTTATTTACATTTGTCCCCTGCTTGGAAATTACAGGCCTCGTAAAACAAGCTGGACTTGAAAAATATCACCTGTTTAAATGGCAGCTGGCAAAGCTCAGCCTGTAACTGAGCTGCAGACATATCAGTGGAAAATCTGTTTTATTCTCATTTTTAAGTAGCCCCTTGTCATAGAGTGTGTGAATGGTTGTTTGTCTTGGTGGTCCTGTAATGGACGGGGTGACGTCCCTCTGGTTTTATATTTAATGTCAACATGACTTGCATGATCTTCACATCCGCTGCTGGCTGAAGAAATGCACAAATATGTGTTCCTGGTAGGGTTGATGCAAGCTTTTATCTCTAAGGACCCACTACGTGTTTGTTTATCTAGTGTTAACAAAATATATTATGAACTACTGGATGGTTTTGGCCCTAAAAATTCAAAGTTTGAGTACAGCTGGTTAATGATGATATAAGCATTTCTTATCAGTCGACATAGATAATTACTGAGTTTTTTGTTATTTCTCCTCCTTATTTCAAATAAAACAATAAAAAGCTGAAATTTTAAATACTTTTAATTTGAACATAACCTTTAAAAGAGGTCAACATAACTATGAAAAACTCAAATAAATAAACATACTGGCATGTCCTTTGCTAAATAAGAAGCACAGTGGCTGTTATTTCTTTACAGCTGGACTTTTATTCTGAAGCTGAAGATGTTTTGCTTCCTGTCCATGAAGTTCTCTCAATTAAAAAAAAAAAAAAAAAGATGCTGCAGTTCCCCAACACATGAAAACAGCTGAGGTGATAAAATAAATTTGTAATATTGCCAGATTTGCATAGATCTTGCATAGTTTGCAGACGGTATCTGCCTCTATCTAAAATACTGCCAAACTTTTCCTCTTCTATCCACAATTTTCTCTCGAGCTGTTTCCTTTATTTCCTTTTTTCACTCCACGTCATTTTTTTATTTTTCAGCAGTTATAAGACACAGTAGTGAAACATGAAACAGCTACTGTATATGTTCAACAGGTTGTGGTTAGCTTACCAAAAAGGGGGTAGTTTTCTTAATTTTTCTCATTTTATCTTGAATCCTGTCGTCGTTAAACTTTGATCATGTGTTGAAAAGGATAATAATGAGAAGGAAACTATAAATAGGGAAAAAATAGTTGAGGTAGACTCTTTAGTTAAGTTAAGCATTTCATTTTTTGTTTCTTTTGATAAGTAGTTGATGCAGATCTTGTGGCCTCCTAGTGGCAGCACATGGTTATTGCAGCATTTTTGTTAAAATTTGTTTATTGGAGAAAAAAGTGAACAAAGATCAGAGTTTGTTTTCTCAGAACTGAATCTGTGGAGTTTTCGCTCACACAAAGGGTCTTTGACAGCTCGTCAGTGTCCAGGCACCCCCCCCCATCATGTAACCGGCCCCGGACTAATTTCACACTCTTTTCATCGTGACAAAGTCCAGCTGTGCACATGTATGTCTCACAGTTCTTGTGGTTTACATGCTCCTCCCTGTGTGTCAGCAGAACATATGTCCCGGTATGGATTTTTGTGAAGAGGCACGATACTCCGCATCTCAGCGTGATTCGTGTCGCCTCGAAAATTCCATTTAGCGAGAAACGTTTTCCTCACGCCTGTTCCTCTTTCCACACTTGGTGGGAGATCGTCTCACTAATTTAATTTAGAACATGGGAAACGTGTAGAGGGATTGTGAATATACTGTATATACTGTCTTCTGTCAGCTGTTAGAATTGTTTACTTTCTGTAAAAAATGTTTATATAAATGAACATTTTTTTCTCTTTCCCCCACATTTGAGTCTTTCAAGGAATACAAATTTTAATTTTCTGAGGAGAACTAATGGTTTCTCAATAAGATTACTGATTAAATGAGATCCTCATTCACAAGTTTTCAGTTATTTTAAATCCTCCCCCAAACATGTTTGCACAAAAATCAAACCTTATAACTACGATGTGACTTTTTTAAAAATTGATTTTGAAGATGAAATGCTTAGAATTCCTTCATGTTACACACATCACAACGGGTTGTCCCCATTTTGATCAAATCTTAAAGAAAAAAAATCTCAATAATTTCGATATATCCAATATTTGCTGCCAAAGTTTTAAGGTGGTATTATGTATTTTCCAAATTGTGCATATCAAAATAAGTGATTTTGCATCATAGTCTATCTAAACACCTTGAAACTGGCCTCTGTCTCTTTAAGAACCTCCTACTGTTTTGTAGAAGCGTTTTTAGTTGTAAACAAAAAAAGTACTGAGCTCCAGGGAGGAGCTATGCACAAATATGTGAAGCTTTGTACCAGCAAGCGTTTACGCAGCTCCACATAGCAACCACTGGAAATTTAAGGATTTCTCAAACATGCATGAATAAGTCAAAGCAACACTCAGGGTATGTTTTTACACACCACCCCACCCCAAAAAAAAACAAAAAACGCCCTTCAGTAATCTGTCAGTGCTCCGAGTATTTGAAGGAGGTGACTCTCGGGTACTACCATGTTCAATTTTAGCTGCTTGCCTCTAAAACTGATGGAGTTTTCACCATTTTTACACACGGATGAAATCAGAACTTTTGTCCCCATCTTTACATTTTGTCAGACGGTGATAAAAACAAATTTTTTTGTTTGTTCTTTTACTAAATGAAAATGTTCTTTATGGAATACACATTGTATAAATGGTATAATTACAATAACTGAAAATGAACAATCAGGATTTGTTTTCTCTTTTAAAAAAAATGGTTCTAATTGACCAAACGTAGGAAAGAGAGCATAATGGTTTAATATCTTAGCTCCATATAACTGTTATCAACTCTGAAATCCCATCTTTTTTTATAATGGGAGATCAAACCAAGATGCCTTGAGATTTCAAGTTTGCCACCTTAACTGTTAATAATTTATGCTCATTAAAAATGCCTCAGTAGTGAAAGATTAGAGGAGCCAATCTTTGTTCATTCAAATCGAGGTCACCCACACTTGGTGTCTTTCTTCTGTAGATTGTAAATTGCACCTTTGTCTCCTTCTCTCTGTCAGCCTCTCGTTTCCACCCACCATCTCTCAGCGTTTGAGAAAGTCGGCTGAATTTAAATGGGATAAATCATAAATCTGATTAGGTGAATTTTCTCTCTGATGTGTGGGGCAATATGGAAGAAAAGGTGATGAATTGGAAATGATGAGGAGACTTCTTTCATTGTATTTTAGTATTATTTTTTTTTCTTCAGTGTCCATCTTCAGATTAGTCCCTGGATAGGGGTTTTAGTTGAATAATTTACCAGCAGAGTTGTAATGTGAGGTACTTCATTAGATACAAAAGCTCTCTGGGGTCAGTGAAGATGTCTCCTAATGGAGAAGCCTTCTGATGAATCTGGATCAGAACTGACAAATCCAGCACACATCACAGAAACCTGCACCTGTGTGACAAGTTAATAACATTCTGTTGATGGTGACTCATGTTGGACTGAACTACTTTGGTCTCAAACTAAAATAAGTTTTTTTTTAAAGCTTTCACAGCACATGTTTGACTAAAAGTTACATTTGGGCTAATTTTTATCACCTACCATTAAAAGGCAAGAGTTTTTACCTTTTATCATTCTTGTAAAGATAAATAGTGCATAACCAAAAACGTTATTTCTTAACTTAACCTGATCTTAGTTTAAAAGTCCAGCATTAAAGGTGGAGGGTGTTGCATATTAATTCAAAGAATACTAGGCTGTTAAATGATTTAAACCCTTTTTTTGTTTTTATTGCTCCAGGTATAGGTACAGTCCAAGGTACTGACTTAATTAGCCCTACCAGTTCAGTGATTCATGGGTATACAATCTTCCAGTTTGACACAACCTTTGTTTTACTTTCTTTTAAAAGAGTGTGCTGAAGCTTGTAAACTACTAGAATCATTACAGCCCTTTGCACATCCAGATGAAAATGCAGGTTTTTAGGGTCACTCTTCAGCCAAATGATCTTTTTTTCTCCAGTTGTAGTCCATTAGCAAGTTTGAGGCTAATGAAAAAAGAAATGGCATAAACTTATCACAGAGCAGGTTCTTTGCCAGCTCTGTGGAGTTATTAACAGACATTAAAGATTTTACAACAACACAAAAAGCTTTACCAGCTAAAGGATGTAGATTTGGTTTATATACTGTTCACACGCGTCAAACTCAAGGCCTGTGGGCTAAATGTGGCCCCCCGAGAGCTTCAAAGATGTAGTAATGTTTTTTAAATAAGCGTATGATGCTTTAGGTAATACATACAGCAGATATGTGGTTATGATGAAATAATTAAAACTGGATAGAGCTGATAACTCAAATTACAGTGTAATTTAATTGTTGGGCTAAAAAAAGGTTTTGTTTCTTTGAACATGTGGCCATTTCTAAATGTCAGTACCTCTGTATCTACTGATGAACAACATGTTTTGTTTTTTTATCTAACCCCAACGACCTTAACCAGGCACGTTCAGATGTATCCAGACTGGGTGAGAGAACAGAGTGAGAAGTGTTTTATCACACCAAAGACACTCCTGAGGAGAAACCATTGATCTGTGAAACTTCTGTTTTAGACCTCTCCTCTGTTCTGGAAATAATGTATGTTGACATCAGTCTTGTTTGGAAATGGAAACTATATTTCTGATTTTTGAGATGATGCAGTTGGATTAAATGAGGCTTCTGTTTTTTAATTGACACAATGCTGTTTACTAAAACTTGGTTTTGTGCCTCTCCTCAGTTTGGATTAATTTTTATCTTTCAAATTTGTTTTTATAAAATCTTTCACAATCAATAAGCTTTTTCCTTTTATTGTCCAGTATTTAGGTAATATTCTGATGTCCGTTTATTTTCATTTTATTGGGAACTTGGAGCTTTGTGAAGAACTGATTGTTGGTTTGTTCTGAGGAGTTTGAATGAAATTAACCAGGGTTGGGATGGAGGTCCTTGTTTGGTTTAACATTAAAAGCCGTTCCATTTAGGCAAAAACTTATTGTATCTTAAATCTTTTTGTTTGACCCAGTGACGTGAGGTCTGAAGCACCCGGTGTGATCCAGGAGGGACGGCCTTCAGAGATGTTTGCATATTAAACTGAACAGCACACCTCTCCAAAGGTAAGGCTAATCAAATCTAACTGTTGATTTTTATTTTTCACAAAACCCAGTCGGCCTGCATGATCTGTGTAACGGTTTGGGTTTTAGGCAGGTGTCACTTTTTGATGCCTCGATGTTGGCTCTTTGTAGAATTGTTTAGTTAGTTTTTCTCAGCTGGTTTAGTGTTGCAACAATAACTGTTCAATAAGAGACTACAGATGTTGAGGTCATGTGGCTGACTGAGCCTGAATACAACTGAATGTCAGAATTCTGTGGAGATGTAAAGAAGCTCTAACAAATATAATATTTGAAGGCACCTATCATGACACTCAAGGACACAAGTATGAAAAAATACAGTAGAAGACAAAAGAAGAAAGCTAAAATTAAAATGACAATAAAACATCATACATAACTTAAAGGTTAAACTGATTGAGCTCAACTATGATGTTCTGGGGAGGTTTTTAAAGCTAAGCTGAAATATGCCTTAATCTTACATTTCTAGTCTTATTGCTTCTCTCTGTGTTTTATTTGTTTTTATTTTTATATTTTATTTTTGAAAGCACTTTATAAATAAAGTTATTAGTATCAGTATCTCCTATTGCGTGTGCAGCTCTCTGCAACCTATTTTAAATCCACCTGTGATCAAAGGTGTTTTCAGGTCTTCAGGGTCACCAGGATGGTCAGGCCCTGCCTCAACAATGTGCTCTGAAACATTCAGCTAATCCAGCATTGTCATTTTAATATGAAAGTCTGTTTTTTCTCAAATATAGTTGCCTGATAAATGTAACTACACTGAATAATCTCGCAATACAGTTGATAAAAAAGTTAAGATTAACAGACAACTTAATGCTACTGATAAATATGTTTTTAAAAACTTCTGCAGCAGCCACATTGGAACGTAACCCAAAACCAGCAGTCATAGAGCAAAAGCTTTCTGACTAAGTAATAAATAAAAAGAAAAAATAATAATCTGCTATCTAAAAGAATTTGACAGAAACTTCGGTATTTGTCCTTCAGATTATCTTCTCAGCCTCGTCACACCAGAGCCAGCGTTTAGCAATTAGAGATGCAGGGAGAAAAAAAATGCTCCCTAGAAGTGCTTAGTGATTTCCTCCCATCCTTTAACTACTGCTCCTCTTCCATCATGTCTACAAGCAAGCAACACATGAACTACCTAAACCCCGCAGCAGGCACACCGCCTCCATATCTCCTAAAGATATAGTATTATCCTGCTGGGCGCATTTCAGCCACAAACTGCTCCATTTTTCCATTGCTCAGTCTCACTATCCCTCCATCATGAGCCGAGTGGGGCATCAGAATGTTATCAGGCCCCAGGCAATCAGAGATACAGTCATATGTCACAAATAGGTGTCAGCTCTTATTACTGCGGGGGGGTGAAGGCAAGTGAAAACTCACTTATCAGAAAGGACATAGCTCTGACACTTGCAGCCCCCCACCTTCGTTTGCTCTCCTTCCTCCGTTCGCCCGGCTCCTGCTGGATATCACCTCTTTCCCTCACAGGCCAGCAATATTTGACCAATAACACAAACGTAATTCAGCTTCCCTCTTCTCACTGCTACAATCACAGCTGATTTAATGGAGCTGTAAGCTGCCAGTTTAGTTTATTCACTGCTTCTTAAAGGATGGGAGGTGAGCCTGCAGGTACGGGAAGGACACACACAGCTTCATCTCTGCTTTCATACACCCGCCTCCACTATTACGATATTATGTTATTTGTTGGAGATTGCTATGATTTATTGCTTGTTGTTGGGTTTTTGGCCCAGTTTAGCCAAGTTGGGATGAGAAAAGTTTTCCCAGCTCTTATCATCTTTCTCTATTTATTCCATTTCCTGTCACCTTAGGGTTTTTTAGCGTGATTCTAAACAAAGTTTTAAAGTCATGTTTGCAGAAGTTATTGTAAAAATTATAGCAAATAGTTTTGGTAACAAGATGTTGCTGCTGTGTTGAAAGAGTTTATTACAAAGGAAGGCAAGAAAATAAGCTTAAACGTATGTTTTTGTGGTGTTATGATATTTTACTTCCATTAGAAGTCGTTTTGATTTCATTTAATGCTGATTGTTTCTTATTTACCGTTTCAGAGAAAGTGGATGCTGGGATTTATTTTTCAACATAATTGACCCAATCTGTTGGTCTGTGCTACATGTCTCATTTCCTCTGAAGGTTTTTAAGATGCAGGACTTACACAACGTCTTTAAAAACAAATTTAGTAATAATAGAATCATTATTCAATATTCTAAACCTACTTTTAAAAGTTAAAGTAGCATCTGTTACTATAGGTGTCTGATTAATGGGATAAAAAAACAGGAGCTAAGATGCATAAATAGCAAATTGACAATTATTTTCATTCCTCCTCTTAAATGATTTTAAAAATGTTTCTAGCATCTGACACCATCTTAATCTCATCAAACTAACTTGTCCATAAAAAATTGGTCTTTTTTTTTTTTTCAAGTAACATAAGATCAAAGATTTACAGATCAGGAAAGCGTTAAGCAATAAACCAATTGATGGCACAATAAATTAAAAAGATGTTGACATTTAAGATTTCCATTTGCCTGCTTGTTGCCTTTGTGTCTCCCTCTGAGGAGGAGTGAACTCTGGTGTCAGGTATTTTCCAGGCTCATGGTCTCTAACCTCTGTAGCCTGAGAGCCCTGTGAACAGTTTAGCTTGAGGAGCGTCTTTAGTTTTCTGATGCTTTGATTCAGCAGGCGACGCCTCAGGTTGCCCTCAGGGCACCGAGCTGAATCAGTTGTTTGTTTTTTTTACACTTGGTTGTAATGGAAAAAAAAATTTGATCTGGGTCAATAGGTTCTGAGTTATTCTACTGACCTGATGAGCTGATCAGCTTTACTGTGACAACTCTACAGTTGTAGGGATGTTTTCTGGCCAGGATGAAATCTGCTGTAATTATCAATGTTATTGTATTTTGACCTGGTACAGGGCCTGAAATGAAGTCATTGTCTGTTTAACTATATGTTTAAATATACTGTTTCTGTGTGTAGAAACAGTATATAAAGTTAGCCTTTAGAACCACCTGTTGGCACAGATGTTGACAGACAGCCTGATGGCTCTGTTAACTTCTGTTTTCCTGTTTATTGTGATAAACAAACCATTCTACAAAGGGACTTTCATTATATTAGTTTAAAATGGTCTCCAAACAATATCGTTTATCGCAATAATTTGAGACAATTTATTGTTCAGAAAAATTTGCTATCGTGACAGGTCTTGATCAGGAAATTATTGGAAAATCTTTTAAACACACTTATTATGCAGTTTAAAGCTGTAGATCATTAAAACACCAGCTGGGACAGTTAAAGTAGATAAAAATTTCTGTAAGTGAGGGGGTGGGGTCATTATGTTGGTTTGAAATGGTCTCCAAACAATATTATCATTTATCGTAATAATTTCTGAGACAATTATTGTCCAGCAAAATTTATCATGACAAGCCTAGATCAGGAAATGATTGGAAAATCTCTAAACACACTTTTATTATACAGGGACAGTTAAAGTAAATAAAAAAAAAACACTTGATATTAGCAGAATCATTTGAATCTGAGACTTTCTGCTCAAAAATTAAACCTTAATTTTATTTTTTAGATTTCTTCTCTCACTGCAACAATCTGATGCTCAGAGAAATGGAAGGAAAACCAAATCTTAACTTTCTTGTTTTGATGGAAGATGGAATTCTGCACTTAACAAAATGTCATTCATTCATTAAAAAGTACAGTGCACATTATTAAATTAATATTGTTTGTCTGTAAAGATTAGAATAAAAAAAATGTAGAAATTCTAGAAATCAAACTTTTAGATTTTTGTTTTAGTTGCTAAAACATCATCTGACTTGTATTTCCTTCCCTCTCCCTCAATCACTGCTGTCAATCATCTCCTTGTTCCTTTTTAAAAATCTGCTAAAGAATTTTGTGAATTGATTTCTCTCTTACTTCAGCCTAATCATCATCTGCAGCTTTGTCTTCCTGATGGTCGACGTGAACAGAGCCAGGAAAAAAAAACCTTATGAATCATCCATTACTTTTTCTCCCTGCTGTCCTCCTTACTGATCCCTCCTCTGTGTCGATTCTTTACCTCTGTTCAGAAGTTTGTCTTGCTTCCATGTTGAGTTTTGATTATGTGAAAGGTAGGATGTGTGGAATGGCTGCTCTTCCTTCTGGTTGACCACTCTTACCTTCCTCTTACTCCTTTAACTAGATATGATCTCAAACCTTCAGCCAATGTTCTTTCCACACCATCTGTTCCTCTGCAATGGGCTTTATAGAATGGATCCAGATGGGGAATGGTTTAACTGAAGCCATCATAAAAATCTTCAACTAATAGTGTCATGAAAGAAGGGCTCTGGCCATCTTAGCTGCCACGTTCACTCTGCAGCTCGACACCAAAAAACAAACCCGTTCAACTCTAAGCCAATCAAAATTTCGGCTTCTTTCCAAAAACTTGGCCAAGATTCATTAAGATCAATTTTTGTGTTTGGCATAAACCTTGTTAAACACTCCAGAGGTCTTAAAAGGGGAGCCCAGGGTTCTGGCCTTCCATTCAGTGACTAATGTTCATGTATAGAGCCTGGGGATCACAGCGAGGTTTTAACCTCCCCTGTCAGTCTAAATTAATGAGGTAATTAAGGGCTAAGGTGGAATTAGCAGTAGATGTCTTGGGTGTCCTCGGGCAGTCCGATAGTTAGTCAGGATGTAAAGCGATATAGCTACAGGGCACACCATGTTATAAAAGGCTGCGGTTAAAAGAAAAGGTCAAAGGCACGTGTTGATGATTGAATTATTTCAGCAACTCGTTCAGGAAGTTTATGTTCGCAGGTGACGAGGTTAAGACTCAGAACAGTCTCACATCTAGGAGAACATAAGGAAAAATAAGATGTTTTTGTAGGTTTAATGGCCTGATATTACATGGGCTGTGGCAGTCATCAAATCACCCAGGCATCCATAAAAGCATCGATTAAAGTCTCCATAAAGTTCCTCCTTTAAGATAATATTTAGAAGATGGATCACTAAATGTTCATCGGGTCTGGTGCCTTTTATGACCAGAATTAGGTTTTTAACCAGCAAGTATTAAAGGAAAATGTAGTTTATTCTATAACAAACACACTTTAGGCATTAGTATATCTGTGTAGAACATGTACACTGTGTGTTTTCTTCATGCTTCAGACAAACATGAAGCATGAAGTGAGGTTGTTTTCCTTTGATGTACATCAGCAGTTCTTTCCCTCCATTCATTTCTTATTAATAGCTTTCAGAGAGCTGGTTCGTCCAGCGGTCATTAGTTGAAAAAAAAAAAAAAAAAAGGTGGGGGGGGTCAATCTGGACAGTTAGCCAGCCCATCACAGGGCAACATGAAGACAACTGCTCATGTTTTTGCTCACAGCTCGCCTGTTGATTTGTATCAACTCCTTTTGAGTATTTAAACTGAATATGAAGCAGAAAGAAACTGAAAATGTGACATCAATTTTATAGAACACCAAAACGTTCATAATTTATTAAATAAAACATGGAATAAGTATGTATGTGAATAAATACTAGATTAATATATAATGTGACAATAGAATTGAGATAACTGAATGCATATACACATCTAAACTCATTATGAAAATCTTCATTGTCCTTTGAAATAATGTTTTATATTAATAAATACATTTTTAATGTGAATTCTTTCACAATAAAATAAATTATTTTTAAGGCACTTGAATTTAATTCTAGCAGTTTTTTATTCTGAAATGTCTTATTTTATGTTTTTCTCAATTTCATAATACTTTTTATTCACATAGATGCCTAATTCATAATGTTTTATTTATTTATTTTAATGAACACTTTGGTTTTTCATACCTTTTTTAGTTTGTTGTCTCCTTTTATTAAGTTGTTTGGATTTGTTTATCCATATATGAAAAGTTGTTAAAGGGGGTCATGGCTTCATCAGAGATGAAATTGTGTTCGGGGGGAGGGGGGTTGGGGGTCATTGGCATGAAGAATTCTTGATGCAGTTCATTTTACTGCTGGTCAGAGCACAGATGAGAAGTGTGATGACTCCGCATTAGAGACAGAGACACAGGTGGGTTTTCAACCTGTTGTTTTTCTAATTCCAGACACGGTGGGGCGCTCAGTTGTGTGTTTTTTTCCAGGCAAACATGTTAAAGCCTTATCACATTCACAGTGATGATTTGGTGTCCATTGGGCTGAGGTAATTAGGTTCCCTGCTCATGCAGTCTCCTCCAGTGTCAATATCTCATCACAGAGAGCACACTGTATGGAGACGGGAGGTAAAAGGAGTGATTATTACTGAGAATATGGTCTGTTTGTGTTCCTGTCAGTGATGACCGTCATCCTTCCGTTCATGTGTGTTCATAAAAATGATCCTCAGAGAGAATCATCAGCAACAGAGACTGGAAAACTATCTAGGTTTTAGTAAAATGTTCAAAAACATGCAATTTTCTAAGTATTTTTTGTTGTATTTCCTGTTAGTGAAAGAAGGCTGAAGATCTAATTGTGTGTGTGCTTGAGTTTGTCTGTGTTACCAAAAATACTGAATGGACTTTAATGAGACTCAGATAAGTAATTCTTGGATCGACAACTGATTAACTTCTGGAGTTGGCCTCAAGATGTCCTCTATAAAGAAATAAAATGATTAACTCTGTCAGTTTCTCAGATATTGAGGTAAAATTCTAACAGAGAGCATGACATTTTCTAGTATTTTTAAGGTTTACACAGATATATATAATAAAACGCTGCAGATTGGATCCAGCAAAGAAGCATTCAATTTCTACAGAAAACCTGCTATAAATTGACATTATGTCCTTTTTCAGCACAAAAATGACCATAAAACAAACGACCATGGAAAGCAAAAAGGAGATTTTTTAGCTACAAATGCTGAAACCAGGACACAGAAAAAATTTGGTTTAGCCACTTTACGTTTTGCTGGATTTTAATCTCTTCTGGATAATCTGCCCCAACCTCTGAACTTGCAGTTTTTTGGGTGAGAAATTAAACAATCCACCTTGTTGTACTAACAGATTTGCCCATCACTCGAGGCACATTATTGTAACGTCCACCCTCATTGGTTAAAGCCTGGTTAAACAAAATTAGGCCCGATGAGCAAGAAACCAAGGGGGCGGGACAAGACATCTGTCAATCATTCTGTACCATTAAAGATATTAAATGAACAGGGCTGAGAAAAGTTAGCCCTTTGGAAAAACTGAATTTTCAAGACCGTTTGGCACCAGTTTTGTTGTAAATTTCACAATTTGGACAAAACATTTTTAATTTGTTTATTAGGTATATTAAGATTTTTATGGTTTAAATCTGACATGAAATTTGTTTTTATGTTTTTTTTTATTGTGCTTTGAATTCTGTTTTTAATTTTTGATTGTATGTCGTTTTATTATATTCTCATTTATTTAGATGTTCAGCACTTTGTTTCAGCCGTGGCTGGTGTTAAAGCGCTTTATAAATAAAGTTTGATGATGATGATGATGATGATGATGATATAAAACTGATTTGAACTCTTAACGACCTTTGCATCAGGATTTAAAGGGTTAAAAGTTTAAAGTATCTCCTTTTTGTTGCTCCAGATTAGTGTTTTTTTTTTTTAAGAAAGTTTCATGGGTGAAATGGAAGGAATGCTATTCTTGTAGTTTTTTACTGTTCAAGTGTTTTGAACACTCCAAATTTTTATAAAAATAATAAAAAAGGCTGCAATAGATGTAAACTTGGGATGAGCAGCCTTGTACACAATAAAATATAATTACAGCTGAATTGGATCTCCAAAGAATAGCAATGCATTCCTGTTATAAGTGCTACATTAAAGTACTTTTAATAACAAACAGGAGTTTTAGTCAAATATTACTTTAATTTTGGACTTCAGGAACATGTATTTGGTGACATTTTTATGATTACAAATCCAAAACTCAAGTAGTGAAATAAAATTTTACAAATCTCCTGATTTTTTTATGATTTTTTAAAATAATTCTCTGTGAGTCATTACCATATCACTGCATTTGGCTGCTTTTTCATCAGTAGATACAAGTAATAACATGAGTCTAAATTCTCTTTCATATTTAAAGCACTTTTACTCATAGATCTGTGTTTAATCTGAAAAGCTGTATCCTATCAGTAGCAATCTTGCAGAGATTAATTAAAGAGCTGTTAATACACAAAGAATTCACCATCTCGTTCTGCAGTGTTCTTTAAATCCGGTCTCTTCAAATTAGCTGCTGACTAAAGAATTTCATTTTTAATAGACCTTTTCTGCACATTTCTTGCATTTTTAGTTCCTTGCATTTTCATTAGGCAGTAAAACCTGAAGTGTGCCTAAAATGTCAGCTTTCAAACCCTTTAATAAACCCTTTTTAATTATCTCCCACGGTTCTTTAATTTTATCTTTTCACCACCAGATTTCTGTTGGTGGTAGAAATCTGCTTTATTTATTTTATTTATTATTTTTTGTCAGAGGTGACCGTATCCTGGGTCACCTGTCCTGCAAGTTTGAAACTATTTTTCTGTTTCAAAACACCTAATTTAAATCAGCGTGTCTTTAACAGTTTGAAATATAAAATTTTAAAGTGTGCGCTGAAGCAGAGAAACCGTTTAATTATGCAGGAGAGTGAAGACCAGAAGTGGTCTTTAGTTTCTTGTCAGGCATATTTCCTGTCCTTTGTTAGTTTGACTAGTTTATTTTGGTAGTACCACAGTTAAGATGGACATTTTGCAAGTGTCTCTTTCTGCGTTTACACTTCTAGTCTCATGCAAACAGCATTTTGATGAGGAACAGCTGTGTAGGTTTTTAAAAATTTTTTTTAAAGATCATGGATTTTGTATTGTGTTAATAACCACAACAACAGTGAAAATTACTGTCTGGAGTCTGCTCAGCTGTTTTTGACCCAGCCCCCCAAAAAACAAACAAACAAACAAAAGCTTAGTGCCTGTGACATGCATATCCTTCAAATAAAAACTGTCAAGGAAAACATCTTTATATTTAATAAACTTTGTATATTTCACTCAATTTTTCCCTTTTTGTCACATAACTGAGATTTTCTTTTGAACTTGGCTTGGCCAAAATGAAAAAGGAAGTGACATCAAAGGGGAACTCTTTGGTCTTTGTTTATTGAAACAACTTAATCTTTCTCTGATAGTGATTAAAAATCTAAAGAAACATCTGATTCTTCTCAACAGTCTGTGCTGTCGATCATTGTAGCAACGTTGTTCACATTCAGACATTCCCCTTTGACATCACTTCCTGTTTCTTCACATGCAAATATCTCAACAACTGTTAGCGAAGAGGATTTTTGCAATATGTTAACTATGTTATTGTTCCAAAAATACATTTATATTTCTCACAAATAAATTTCATGTAACAGGCACTTTAATGTTTTGTTTTATTATTTATATTTTGATAGTCGGTGTGACTGCCCCCTACTGGTGCCTTTGGGTACTGTAGCACACTTGTAGAAATTCACGTCATTTGTACGGAGAGGTTTAAAAACTATTTTTGAACTAATGTGTCAGTGAAGTCAGTGTCTTACGATCAAGTCCTTTCAACACTTTTAATAAACACTAATTAATATTCATAGTGCATGATTAATTAGCACCCACCTGTTCTAGTGAGGGTCTGCAACTTTTACATTCGAAGGAATTCTTTCTGCCACTAATCAAATAGTGTCTCATTTGATCTGACTTGGTTTTTAGATTCTTCAGCATCTTAAAAGAAGAAACATGAACGTGTAATAATGGATGAAAGGGTTTATGTTGATTTGTGATAAAGTTTCCCAGTCTGGGTTTCTCCTTGTGCTGTCTTTGTCCTTTCTGAGTGTCCTCTGAAGTCAGTCAGTCGTTTGTTCCTGCAGGTTCGATGTCTCTCCTCTAACACATGACAACAGACCTGCCGTGCGCCCAGTAGGAGCGCCGCTCCTTTCTTCACCCCTGTCTCTCCTCCTGGGGTTATCCACACGTAGCAGAACGTGTCGTTTCCTTCTCACCTGCAGACTTCCTCACCTTCACACTTTAACCTGGAGAGTTTTACTGTGTGGTGCGACCTTCGAAACGAGGAGCGAGCTGTAAAACTAGGATTGGTTTTATTACTTTAATCTGCCAACCGCTTTTAAAAACTACTTTTTATCATCCTGACCTGCTTGTGTTCACGAATGTCCCGGATCAGGCCACAGGACACAGGTGAATTAGTTGTAACTGACAATTTTAGTCTTTTTTAAATTTTTCCTGAAGCAGACTTCTTCCTCTTCGTCTACACCTACTCCTTCCTTTTTTTTTTTTTTTTTTCAAGCTCAGTGAACTGAGGGAAAATGACATTTAATTACAGGAGAGCAGTCACGCAGTTCGGCTAATTACGATCCCGGGAGTTCAGTCATCATATCTAATTAACTTTCACTTTCATGAAAGCTTAATGCAGCACCGTAGCCGGGCGCTGCGTGCGCCACACTTCAGGAATATTGACAACTCTTTGGAAATTAATTTTTAAATGTTTTTTTTTATTATTTATTTTTTTCCATTCTGGCTTCTCCTATTTTCAAAATAAAAAAAGCTCAGTTTATTAAGATCCGGCAGAAGGAATTCACGATTGATTGAGCCTTGTGCTTAAATAGAAATGAAGATAATCAATCAATTGAACGGTGACGGTGATTCAGACTCGTATTGATTGTTAAAAACACTCCGTCGTCTGATTTACATTCAATAAGACCGTCTCAGAGGACAATCAATTCATTATTATCTTTGTCCTTGACCACTGAGGGAGTGTGCTTACTGAAGCAGAATCCCAAAACTTATCACCCCCTCCTATTCATTTGGCATTTAAAGCCTATCTTTTAGTTTTTGTTTAATATTTTGTTGTCTTATAGTTTCCTCAGACATTAAAATGTCACATGACCCTGACCTGAAAACTCTGTATTGTTGCAGATCGAGTTGTAAAGTCTTTGTCCTCTTTGTGTTTTACTGATGTTGACCTGAAATCACCTCGGAGCAGGAACACATTTACTAATTGGTGGTTTAAAAATCCCCTCAGTGAAGTCTGGACTTTAGAAAGGTCAACTCTCTTTTTTTTTTTTTTTTTAAACTATGTTGATGGACTTGATTCAGAAAAAATGAGGCTATTGATTCCCAATGCTTGTTTTAGATCACAAAGGTTAGTTTTTTAGTCATTGTTTTTGTTTTTGTTGTAATTATATGTATGGATTTAAAAAAAGAGAGAAGGTAAAAACTGCCCTTTCTCATATTGTTCAGCACGGAGGCAGGAAGTGTCGTTACGAAACGCAACACTGTTTAATGTAACGAGGATGAGGAACCAGCTTCTTTCTCTGTTTTTATAACGTTAGTGAAAGTCTGTTGCAAAAAAGAAATGGCTTTTCTGCTGAGTTTTCTCCACTGGACAGACTGCCTCATTAGGCTCCGAGACGAGTCCTGGTGGGAACGTCATGCGGTGGGTCGGCTCTCCCCTGGACGGGTCTGAGGGCGACTCACAAATACAACATGGCACCTGTCACAACATCCCAAAATATGGAAGGAATTACTTACCCTGGTGACCTGGAGTCGGCTGTAAATTATCTCTGGGTTTTGTTTACTGCAGTGCTGTGAAGCTGGGCTGGATTTCTGCTTTCTATTATTACTGGACTGAGGGGAACAAAGACCCCTGCACTGACTGACATAACAAGGGTGAGGGGCGGGCGGGGCTTACTGTACTAACTTAACTAAATGGCCTCAAAACGAAAGTTAAACTAAACTCATTTGTTTAAAAAGCATCATTAGAGTAGTAGAAATGCAAAAATAATGCTGAATAGAAAAAAAAAAACCTAAATGCTGTGATCAGTTTTGCTCCATACCAACAACTGGATGAGAGCTTAATAAACTTTATAAATATAATTTTAGCTTTAAACCCTGTCCATAAAAAAACAAGTAGAAACAAATGAGAAATGCTGAAATGATGTGGTCAAACCATTTATAAAAAAGCTTTGTTTCATTAGTTTAGCTGCAGGAAAATCATTTAAACTCAGGTTTAAGATTTTATTTTGCAGATGCAGAAAGAGACAGAAGACCGAACAGTTTTATTTAAATTATCATTAAACAAATATTTCAGTCTAACTACAGATTGGACACAACTAAGGCTGTGAATTGGCAAGAATTTGGCGATACATATCAAGACACATGGGTCATGATACAATATATTACGATAAATTGCAATATATTGTCATTTTATTTGATTATAATTCTTATTTCATTCATATTTTCAATGGATAGGCCAAATGTGCTAGGATTTTAATATACAGTATTTGTGGCAGCTTTTAGATTTTAATATTACCATAAACACATGGTCACCCAACACACCAACAGTGGCCTATATCTTGTCCTAAAGTAAAAGAAAATAAGCGACAGTTGGCAACCTTACTTTGAAGGTCTAATCTGCTCAGATTCAGCAATCTGTGCATGATGCTAATGTTTACTCATAATGCTAATGTTTGAGCAAACGTTGCACTCTCTGGCTCCTCAGGAGTGGAGGAGCTACATAGCTCACTGCTGCCAACTAGTGGTCGGAGGCTAAACTACAACACAAAAATGTACCACTGACATGAAAGTTTACATTTTAAACCTTATTTAAAAATCAATGCCGAGCTTTAGAGAATTGATACAGTATCAGGAAATGAGATATCGGAATATTTCAGTGTATGGATATTTTCGTACACCCCTAGACACAACCTAAAGTCACTCAGCCACACACACTCGTTTTTTCTATCTTTATGTTGACTTTGCATTGATTTCTATTCATATTCCAGTCATTCCTATAGCCTGACGCCTTACCCTAAACCTAACCTAAACTCAATTCATTGGAGCACTGGGTCCCCACAAGGCTGTGTTTGTCTGGAAATGGTCCCCATGCTGTAGTAAATACACGTCCACACATCCTCCTCGCACACACACTCCGTTAGTGCAACTGTACAGTAATGATGACACAACATGCCAGGCACATTGTGATCTCTAATTTGAGTCACTCTAACACACACACACACACACACACACACACACACACACACACACACACACACACCCCAGACATGAAAAATGTTCTCAGGCTGCCATAATGCTGCAAACATCAGCGAAGCCCACAAGGAGGATTAATGCCTCGTCTTGCTTTTATTATGCTGTCCCGCCGTCCTTCGCGGCCTGGCCATTCATCCTGTAAGATGTCCATATCTGCTCCCAGTCATGAGCGTGTGTGTGTGTGTGTGTGTGTGCTTGTCTCTCTGCTTGTGGGAGATCTCCAAACTTTATCGCAGAGGGGGTTAAATCACTCGTCCAGTCTCGGGCTCTCCAGGGCCATGTCTGACTTGTCTTATCAATCTATCGACACGGCACCAGCGCTGCCGCTCGGAGGGCTGATGCGGCGCTCAGCCCCGGCCCCGGCGTGGAGGAATACTAATGGGGATGCAGATAGCTTGGGTTTCGGCCACCTCAGCAGGCATTGATCCCCCTGCGGACTTGTACTGTGGTGACAGATGGACTGTCACCTCCGAACGTGAGGAGATTGGGACCACTCACCTCACATCCCCCTCAGTGGGATTGAGTCGCCACATTTTAGTTCAGATGGCTTCTTGTCGCTTCATCCGCCCTTTTCTTTCTATTTTTATATTCTTGTCTTGCTCTGTACTCATTCCCTCCTCCTCTAACTTCTGCACAGACTTGCCAATAGATGAAATTTCTGACCTGTGAGCTTGTTTGAGATGAAAAACATTTATTTAAATTAATGGATCCAGCTTTATTTACTGAAGAAATGATCATTTTAGCATTCTTTGAAGTGAACTCCTATTACCTCCTGCCTTTAATGCCAGAATTTATTAGTCTAAGATCATTTTTGTTAAGAAATAAAGTATCACCTGTTTTTTTCAACTTAAAAAAAAAAACTTTAACAAGTTTTATTAAAACCCATCCAGTGGCTCAAGAGATCTTTCACTAACGTTGCAGACAAATGAGCACAGACACTGCAAAAATATTCTCTTTTGCCTTTGTTAGTGGGCCATAATAAAAAATAAAATGAAGTAAAAACATATTAATTGAATGCATCAACATGATGACTTTTAGACATGAACGTTGCACATGTTTATATAATTGCTAATTTGTACATTTTAAGATTCCCTAAGCGTGTTCTACAGTAAAGTTGTATTTCAGTCATTTGGACTCACCTGTTGAACACTTTAGTCTCTGTTCTTCTCTTATTGCTTAATCCCACTTATCAGCCGGCGGAGCCTGGAAAGAATTTAGAGGAGCTATGCAAATGTCTTGAAGCAAAAGGCCAGATCTAATCTTTAGGTTTATTCTAATTAAAAGTGATTTCCCCCCCTGTTCCCTGAGAGGGAAGCTTAATGTCTTGTTCTGGAAGGAGTCTGCTCAGCTGAAGAGGAGGCACTTTAGTGAAGATGAGTTTGGAAAGAACTGCTGGGATAAACTTGTTTTTCAAAACAAGAGCATAAACTAGAGATCCTAATCTGTTCCAGCTATTGTCGTGGTTTTAGGTTTTAAAATCATGTTTAACGTTATTGTGAACCAAAACGGCTACAAAAATGTCTCCGTCTAAAGTCTGACTTGGCGACAAGTGATGTTTATTCTTCAAGCAATGGTAACCCTTAATTTACTTTATTGCTTTGTAAAATATGATGACTTCTTCCACTTGTCTGTCTTTCGTTCTGGTTCTGTTCTAACCTCATGGTGTTTGTGCAGCTCTGCAGATTATAGTGATTTTCCTGTTTTTGCATTTCATTTGGTTTTCTTGGCTTCTGTTTAATTTGAGACAACAAGCCTCCTAAAGTTGGACACAAAAAAATGTAATGTTAGTATTTAGAAATTCTCTGGTTTTAAAGTAGATTGATTTATTTGAAAAGGTACAGTGCAGTTTACAATAAAATAAAAAATATAAAATACACAAGTTAAAAAATCCACCAACACTGGCCATGATATTTAAAAAGCAATAAAATACAACACAAACACACAATAAGGACAAGAAATTGGACAGAACAAATCCTGACGCACTTAAAAAAAAGTACTACTAAAAATAAAAACAATACAAATATCTCCTCATTGTTAAATATTTTCTTTGTAATTTCTGTCCAGGTCACTGCATCACTGTTAAAAATTTTTTTCCCCCCTTTACAGAGATTTCTTGCTAAATATCAACACCTGTGCATATGAAAACCTGCATTTTTCTACACATTTATACATCAGACACAGACTGTACAAACTAAAGCCATATATCTTTGTGTGCAGTTAATGTTTGAGTTGTTTGTGGTTACTTTGCATTTGAGGAAGTTGATCAGCTCATTTTAAACATTCCAATCATTTAGACCCAATGCACCTTTATGCACTCAGAATTAACTCCTAACCCAATCATCAGTTCTTCCCTGTTAGCTGGCTGAGAACACCTGTTAGTGGAGCATTAGTTTAGCTTAAACACAACAGAGGCTGAAGCAGCAGAATCAAATTAAATTACAATTATTAAGTTAATGGTCAAAAAATGTTTGTTTCTGCTTGAAGCTGAGCTACAATCAGTTAGTTTAGTTATTTTTACAGGTTGTTGTTCTGGTTCCTGTAAATCTGGTGACATTTGGGTGAAATTCTCATATTTCCTCATCACATTTAATTGGATTCTCTAAACGAACCCTTCATATAAATGTGGGATACAATACTGTTAAAGCCATTTAATTATGTAGTCTAACATCTCACTCTTCCTCCATCAGACACCTCCGCTCCAGCTGTACATATTCTCTCCAGCACTGATATGGAGATTTGATACATTTTTTTATTTTGCCTTGTTCCATGCTTTTAAAATGAGCGAATGGGTGAATCTCGAACAGGTTTAATGCACCTATGATCTGAAGTGAACCAGATACTGGGAGCTAAGTGCTGGTAAAAGGATTAAAACTTTTGAAATTGATGCATCAGAGCAAATATCTTTAACTCTGTTACCAGATAAAATAATAAATTATCTGCAGAACATTGATCATTTTGTACATGAAGTGATAAAGGAGTGGATGTTGTAGGGCTGTGTGGTGATTTAAGAAATCACCAGATCTTGGTAATTCCACTTCAGTTTTTTTATTAATATTAAACTAAAGTAAAACAATTTAGATCTAATATCTTGATGTTTTTGTTTTTGCAAATAACATCCTCTAATTCACGTACTAGTTTGTTTTTCCACTTAAAAAAAAATTTAAGTGAGTGTGTAAGCTGTGATATGTAGTTGTGAGTTGTCAGTATATTACCTGCTGTAGATAAAGTTCAGTGTGCTTATTTCATAAAATCAGCAAAATGTTTTTTTAATTCATCAAAGAAGTTCAAGACTGAAATCTAAAATGGATTTGTTTAGAAAATTAAATATGCCGGTGAAGATTCTCAGTCATCCAGGTCATGATGAAATGGAAAAAGGTTAAAAGCAAAACAACTGGACTTTTATTCTGAAGTTGAAAATGTTTTGCTTCCTATCCAAACTTTGAACTGAGAGTCTCCTGGATAGGAAGCAAAACATTTTCAACTTCAGAATAAAAGTCCAGTTGTTTTCCTTTGAACCTTTTTCTGTTTAAGAGACAAATAACTGATGTAGGGTCATAATAAATGGCAAACTAGTTTCTTTGTTTATGAACTGTGACTTGTATGGAAGTTGAGAGGACATGCTTTAAAACTTCATTTCCTGATGTTAGCCCCCTAATCCCCTAACCATGGAGTCTGCTGGAAGCTGATTTAAGCTAAGAATTAAAGCAACTTGTCAGCAATCAATGCATTTTTTATTCAAAGTTTTCACGTAAAAAAAAAACTTGTTTTGAGGAAATTTATTTTTTTCAACCTCACATCTTTGGAACACAGACTCTGGCTCCATAAACATAACATGGCAGCTCCTGTTAGAAAATAAATAAATAAAAATGAATGATTAGTTGTTGTTTATGACCTGCAGACTAATTGTGTTTAATTATGATTAAAAATAATAAATGACCATAATATCTGCTGTCCTCAACTTTTGGAACCACTGCTCTAATCCAAACATAAAAAGATTTAGGTATTTGAGGAAAACATAATTTTGGAAGTTTGCAATTAGATGATCCCTTATGACCCACAAAAGTAACAGCAAAAACTATGAACCCATCCATCACTGGCTGAAGTGTATAAATGTTGCTAAGAAGCCAAAAATCAAAATAATGATGCCACAAACAACTGTTAAACTATTAAAGTATTTTAAAATCTAATCTTATATATTTTTGTGAAAAATAATCTTAAAAGTTCAGATTTGCCTTTTGCTTACCTCCCGACCTTCTGTTCCTCAGCACTATTAAAGTTGTAATGCTGAACATAATAAAAATGTTTGCAAAAAATCCAAAAAAACAAAAGTTGAATATTTAACTTTAGCTAAAATAAAAGAATACCTCCTGAACTTTTAAATTCCCTCCATTGTAAAGACCAATAGGGTAAACTGTGCACTTCCTATGTAGGCCCTCATTGACACAGGCACTATTTAAGGCTGTCAGGCCCCTTCACCACTGCCACCACTTAGAGAATAAAGGTCAGGCAATCAGGCATCTGGAAGGACAGCTAATTTGTCATCCCTTGACAAACGTGTCAGCATCCGATCTTGTCCGCAGGGCTTGATACTGCAACAAGCCGTAAAGGTTAAAAGATTCAAAGAACGCTCCTCCCTTCCCCTCCACACTTGCCCTGTCTCTGTCTCACCAAGCAACATGCGATGAAGCAGAAAATTCAATTCTGGATTCAATACTGAGAGGGTTATGTAGTTTCATGGCTGGAACTCTTCATAGTTGTTAGGCATGTTGTCTGCCCGGCTTAGTTAAACTCTGCAGAGGCCTCCTTGATCCAGATGTTGCCATCTTCCATGGCACTCTCTGCAGGTTCAGAATCTATCTGAACTCATCACTGCACTGCTCAGTTGATGAGAAGATGATTTATGGAGGCAGTTGGTTTGAAACTGAGCGAGCATCAATTTAACTGTAGAGATTTTGTTCAAAATGTTCTAATAATCCTTAAAATTTAGGGTAGATTTCCCATCCCTACAGTAGACACTGTATATGCAGTTATCTTAAGCACTTTGAGTGCAGCCTTTGTGATTATAGAGGCATCACAAGTTGACCCCGTCATCCCTGAATGCATCCTAATAGCCTGTTTAGTGAGACCATCTATAGCCGCAGGTGTGTGTCCCTTTCAGATTCCCAGGAGTTTAAGTGACAGAGTTTATGAGGGAGAGAGATGAATGAGCCACTTTGATCGGGTGAGCTCATCAGTTTGTGTGTGTGTGTGTGTGTGTGTGTTCAGTGTGGGATAATGAAGAGTCTGGCTGACAGCTGCATGTCAGATACTCTTAATGTACATCATTGCCGGGGAACAGCTTAAGTCTAACTGCACATTAGGTGTTGTTTACTGTAACTTTTTGTGGGGTCTTTGCTTTCACAGCAACTTTCCAAAGTTTTTTAATCCAGACTCTTAGGTGGTACACATTCTGCTTGAGGCTGCTGTATGCCATCTTCCTTAGCATTTTTGCAAGTCTTCAAGTCTCAGTCAAAAACATCGTGCTGCAGGCACTTATTGACATGATAAAATGTCAAAATAATATCAGATTTTTGTCTCCAGTTCACATTCAAGTCTTTAGATTGTTGACTCTGAGAGACCGATTACCACATAAGTTAAAATATTATCATTTGAAAAGTCCTTTTCAACTCTTTACTGGTGAGTTCTTCTGCTTGTATAAGTAAAGCTAATGACCCTTATTTAGCAGTAAAGTTATGTGTCGGAGTAAAAAGCAAAGGACCGAGTACACATCCTTTATGGCTAGTTGGACTCAAAGTAAGAAAATATGCAAGCTTTCACTTTGAATCTGACTTGATTTGGACATAATTGCAACATACCAAAGTTTTAAAGAATTTTTAACCTCAAGTTATGTGTAAAAGTAAATGTTGAGTAAGTCCCCTGGACAAGTTAGTCTTTGTTAAAGATATTTTGTATCTTCTCCAAGAGACTTCTTCAGTCTGAGGAGTTACAGGTAAACTCAGCCTTATAAGCAGACTTTTACATGGTGGACAAACAGGTTTATCGATGACAATCAAAACTGGTGTTCAAATGCAAGAGAGGACCCTCAGTCTAATGACCAATTGTTAGGGACCTGATCGTAGCTTATTGTTCACAGAGAGCTGAGTTGTACTCACAATAACAGCAATGTAAGAGGGACATAATTGGACATGGGGACCTCCACCCCTGTTTAATGATGGACAGTTCACAAAAATGGCTTCCTTTACTCCTTTCTCAAGCCAGCGTTCCCCTCTATCAAGGATGAGAACATTCATCCCTGAAAGAGTGACCGCTGGCATGTAGATGAGTGTAAACCAGGGATGGGCAATCTTGGTCCTTGAGGGCCGCAGCCCTGCAAGATTTTTTTCCCTGCTCCAATACACCTGATGCAGTCACTGAATTACCTCTTCCAAGTTCTGCAAAAGCCTGATAATTACTCATTCATTCAAATCAGGTGTGTTGGAGCAGAGTAACAAGTAAAACATGCAGGGCTGCGGCCCTTGAGGAGCCGGATTGCCCACTCCTGGTGTAAACAGAGTCCTTGCCTGATGATGTTGTTCTTCTGTGTTGGTCCATTATTTTGAACAGTGGCTGCTTTGTTTCCCTGATGTATAACTGGTCACAGTCCTCCTGGCATTTAACAGCATACACAACATTCTGTTTGTGCCTGGGGACCAGATCTTTAGGACGAATCAGTCTTTGTCGTAATGTGTTTTTGGGGTTTGGAAGCCACTGGGATGTCATGTTTAGAGAATAAACATCTTAGTTTCTCTGAAACTCAGGCAACATATGTAATGGCCACTGGTTTGAGTTAGTCTGGGATTTTCCTTTTCAACTGATGGCTGACTGCGGTCCTGTTTGGGTTCCTTGACCATGTTGAGACACTGTCTGCTGTGTGGTACATAGTTCTGTTGACTCCTAACTTGTGATCCAGTGGGTGATGGGAGTCAAACCACAAATACTGGTCTGTGTGGGTGGGTTTGCAATACGCATCAGTTTCCAACTGTCCTTCATTTTTATTCATAACCCAGGCGTCATCAACTTACCTGAACCAATGACCTAGTTGTGTCCAGAGAAGTTGGTGAAAAAGTGATCAGACTGACAGCTCACCTAGCTGGAGACTGAAATCATTGCAAGGAGACTGAACTTTGTGATTGCATCAAAAAGGATTGGGGCACAGAATCAGCAATTTGCAACAAACGCAACACAAGACTACTTAATTTTTTCTACCTGGATTTTCATAGTGCATCAGGACATTCAAGTTGTTTGGTCTCCAGTCAGTAATACGTTGATTTAGTTGAGGTCATAATCTTAGATCATGTATGGGTAAAACTGGGCATTGGATCAAATTGCTTGACTTATGAACTGGCTTGCTTAAAATAGTTACCACCCACCTCCAATGGATGGAGCCAATAGATACAGATAGTACCTTGGTGAAATCCAAGTGACTTCTTGCATCATTTGTCTCTCTTTGCAGCACAACAGCTCAGTGATTAGTACCAACGCCTCACAGCAAGACGGTCCTGGGTAGGGATGCACGATATATTGCCATTAATATCAGTATCGGCCGATATTGGTCATTTTTTAGAATATTTGTATCGGTCCGATATTGATTTCTCACTTTTTAGCTTTGCGTTTCTGTTTTGGGAGGCGAAATGGTTGGTTGAGTGGCATCTGTTTGATCATGATAGTGATGTTGATGCTGCATAGCCAGGAATAACTGAAGTAGGGAGCCATGTCAAAAGTCTGGTCATTTTTTTACGATATCAAAAAAAGACCCAAGTCTGTTTGTGCGTGTATGTATAATATAATTTGTGTGTTTGTGTGATATCGGTTATTGGCCATAACAGTAATAATTATATCTGATATCAATATCAGCTTAAAATTTTCATATCAGTGCATCCCTAGTCCTGGGTTCAATCCCCGGTTTGGTCCTGGGGTCTTTCAGTGAGGAGTTTGCATGTTCTCCACGTGCTTGCATAGGTTTTCTCCAGGTATTCCAGTTTCCTCCACCCCTAAAAAAACATGTACAATAGGTTGCCTTCAGGCCAAGGCCTCCTTTGAAAAAGAGATCTACGATCTCAATGGGACTTGCCTGGTTAAATAATGGTAAATAAATCTAGCTCAGAGTTGAAACCATGATTAAAAATGGTTTCATCAGTGAAGTTTGTTTCCTGTCCTGTATTTCTGTAGATTCAAGTTTATTGCAGCTGGTGAACAGGCAGTCACAAACACCTTCTTATTGTTTTCTCCAGCTTTGCTGCCTTACACTTTAAATGTTCTTTTTTTTTGTTTCATTTCCTCTCCTTTGACTTTTTGCCTTTTCACTTTTCATTTATACTTCATCCTTTACCTGACGCCTTCTTCTTTTCAGAGCTTCTTCCACTCTAAACCCAAGCTACTTCTTGTTGTGTTTGTCTCACTGTTCTCTCTGTCTCCCCTGATTTCCAACCTGTCACTTAAAAAGCGCTATCAAGTGAAACTGCACACTATACCCAATTGTTGTCATGCACACCTGTCAAAAGTGTATTTACAGAAGCAGTATGAGCAGAAATAAATGCCTACCTCCCTCGCAGAAACTGAGACAAATAGTTACTTTCTGTATCTGCTAAAATCTATAGATAGCTGAGAGGGCTGCATGTCAGCGCTGTGAGCTAATGTGACTGCAGGCTCTCCTGTGAAGCTGAGAAAGGGGCTCCGAAAGGAAAGAGAGTGGGAGAGTTGAGAAAGCGAGGGCAGGTGGATGCCATGCTGTGAAAGCTTTGCACTCATGTGTGAAGCCCAATCAGGCACAATCTGCTTCACTATGACACAACATGCTGACTGATTTTACTTTTGTATTTATCTCAAATTAAAGCTATTCCGCTCTCATCGCTGCAGTTTCATTATGCAGTGCATTAAAGGCATCCAGTGGAGTTGATGAAATGTTGGTGGAAATGGCTCCTGGGTATTTTGGAATCAGGTGTTCTTTAAAAGTACCAGCAGGGTGGCACAAACATCAGCACGAGCTGCGCCAAAAAAGAAAGGTCATTTTTCAAAGTTTTTCATGGTGTTCAAGTTTGAATGTGGAGCCAAGGATGCAGTGTTGTCTGCATGATGCCAGAACAGATCCAGGTTCAGTCCTGAGCCATAAAACCAGCTCTGTTCAGTGAAAATAAGGTATCGTTGTTGTAGTTTCAGTGGTTTTAATGAGAACAAACATACTTTTATTTAAAAGGAAGTAGTTAAAGAATGCAACTATTTTTCTACATTAATTATTCAGGTTACTTTTGTTAGTTAAAATTTTTGTAAATCTATTCAATTCAGTTGATTTATATAGCACCAAGTACAAACAACAATCAGTCTAAAAAAGCCATCAGATTGTGTTGGATCACTGCATCACAGTCTCTCATCTTGAGCAGCACAGTGGCGACAGTGGAAAAGAAAATCTCTCTTTTAACAGGAAGAAACCTTCAGCAGAACCATGCTCAGGACAGGCGGCCATCTGCCTCGACCGGTTGAGTTTGGGTGGACAGAAAAGAGACACAAACACACACAGAAGGCCTGGTCCAGAGTTTATTTTCCTCTGGAAGAGAGACAAAGAAACACGTTTTTGATAGAAGTAATTAAAACAAACATGTAGAGGAGTGAGACTAAAGACAGCAGCAGAGTGAGGAAATGTGGTCAGCCTGTCCTCCAGCAGTCTAAAGGCCCCTACATACTCAGGTGTACTTCGCTCTGCGCGGACTCAAAGTTTACGTCTGCCAGACAGGTCCGCTCAGAGATCAGTTTTTTATGTCCGCGTCCTCGTGTTGCACAATAAACTGCCTGGAGAATTCACATCAAACTATTTTGGAAGCATCATCAAATCGATAAAGTTGAGAATCTGTGTCATTTGTGGATAAAATTGTCAAATTTTGAAGAGTGTCCTACAGAGGAGATTAGACAACCAAGGATATGGGGGTCTTAAGCCTATAGTAGCATAACTAAGGAGTAACTCGGGAAACCAATCCTAACTGTAGAATTTATAAAAAAGAAAAGTCTTCAGTCTAGTCTTAAAAGTAGACCGTGTCAGTCTGAAGGACAGAAACTGGAAGTTGGTTCCAGTTCCACAAGAGAGGAGCTTGATAACTGAAAGATCTGCCTCCATTTTCAGAAACTCTAGGAACCACATGTAAACCTGGAGTCAGAGAGCGAAGTGCTCTGTTAGGAAAAAAGGGAACAATAAGATCTTTAATATAAGATGGAGCTTGGTTGTTGAGTCTAATAATCTAGTTTGTCAAGAATCCTGAACTCGGTTCAAGTCCTCACTTTGAAGGAACTTAAGTACTCCTTTAGAAATACCTTTCATAAGATTTCACTTTATTGACGAGTTTTTTCAGAAGTATCATGTACTTACTTAAACATTGAAAAAGGGTGCTTTTTACCACAATTATGACGGTTTTGCTGTAAAAACTTGGTCAGCGTACCTGTGTTCCTCCAAATTTAGATTTTAAATATCTTGTCAGTTACCTGCATACAAGCACTGTTTGTTAAGCCATTAAAAGGTTTATTAATCTATTTATTAGAATCCTTCTCGTTAAAATTTTAATTTTTTGGCATATTATTTAGAAAGGATTGACATTTTATGAATGAGTTTCTTTTGAGTTTGTTCTGATTGTTTTTAAAGCTGTTTGTTCCCACTGTGGTCACTGTAAAGGAAAATGTGCTGTATAAATCACAAATGGCAGTCTGAGAAGTGATATGTTGCATTATAATTACCTAATTAACTCTGCTGATGTCACTTTAACAGTAGAGCTGTGTTTGATCCAGGGTCTGAACAGATATTTAATGCCAGGTCCTCTCTGAAACCCACCTGTAGCTGCTCCAGCAGCAGCAGCATGTATGAACAGACTGCTTCAGTTCTTCAAGAACAAACGATGTAACTTTCTTCAGTAATCCAAAATGATTTCCACAAGCTTCTGTGTCTCCTGCCTGAACACACTTGATTAGTGATCTCCAGTCTGTGTACCGTCCCATTAGAAAAGAGTCTTGTTTGGGAGCTTTGCAAGTTGTTTTGATGGGAGCTGTAGTCACTGTGAAATGGTGACTAATTTGGGGTAAAGAAGCGTGGCCTTTGATCTTTGCGCTGAATAAAGCTGACTGTGCCTGCCTCAGTACCCCTTAGGCCTCATTGTCATCCTGCCAGAGCGTCATCTTTCTCCCATCACTGAGTATAAAGCTGTGGAATACATCATGCAAATAATCAGCCAGGAAACAAACACAAGCAGCGCTTTGCCCCCAAAGGAAGAGGCTGCCGTCTCTAATGAGCACGGGAAAATTGGAATATTCATATCTTTCCTCTCCGTAGAAATTACTAATTCCCATCTTCTTCAAGGCCTCATTTTTCCTCTTTTCATTTTCTGTTCTCTCAATCCTTCCCAGAACCACCTCTTTTCCCACGTTCCTTCTTTTCTCTCTGGGTTTTTGGAACGCAGCAGTAAACAGGAACGGGAATAGGCAGCCAGTGATGCTTACAAACTTGTTCAGATTACGCCTCTGGATCAGAGTCAGATCTGTCAGAGGACAAGTTGGAGTTTTAGTTATGAATGATAGGGAAAACCAATATTTCCTTATAATATAAATATATATCTGATTTGTTTATTCAAGTCATTTCCTAAGAAAACCCTTTTTTTTAAAATAAAAAATATGAAAAACATTCCTCTAAATACAATTAGACATTGGGGAAACAAAGCAGTCATGGGCCAAAAGGATGGCCCAGCACAGAAAAACATCATCAGGCCAGGACTCTGCAGTTTCCACTCATCCACAGTCTAGCCGTCACTCTTTCAGGGATGAAGATGTTCTGATCTCAGTAAAGGAAGCCATTTTTTTAAAAAAGAGAAACCATCATTAAACAGGAGTGGAGGCGTCTGTTGAAAATATGTTTTGTCTCTTCAAGACACAAAGAAGAACTCGTCCTGACAGCCCAGGGGTGACACCCACCCCTTTTTTGTAGATAAAACTCTGCAGTTGTTTTTGCTCTGAGAGATCTTGTGACATTAAGATAAAATTTTCACTCTGCTTTTTTTTGGCTTGATGTTCTGTATTTTAACCGTGACACAAAATGATTTGACTTGTGATATATTGACCTTTTCCGATCTAACACGTGGAGATTTCCGATCCATGAGCGGTATCTGTGCTGTAATGTTGTCGTCTGAAATGACTCCAGAAGAGATTTCTTGCCGGCTGCTTTGGTAGCTGGCTACAAACTGTGGAGTGGATTTCCTGAACCGAGGTGAGCCTCAATTAGTAATGAGATCCCCCTTAGTTCAGGAAATCCACTCAACACTTTGCAGCTAGCTAGCAAGGGAGCAGCTCTGTAGCTAACCCACCTTTTTATCACAACATGACTGTGTGTTTAAAAGTAGATACTTCAAATTATACACCACTTTTTAAATTATTTTTATTTGCTCAAGTAAAACCAAAGTTATAAAAAAGAATATCAAACACGTTTTTTTTCTGTAAATGATCATTTTCAACGTGTTGCTACTGTAGTGTGAGCAGAACGCGAGGCACCAGGAAACACGACAACAGACTGTATAAAACTCTCCATCAGTCTCAGCCTGATCTTGATCTGAACAATCATCTCCTATTTTATGACTGATGCATGACATATTTGTCAAGAGCCTAAATTCTGCAGCAGGAGAAAGAAAAAGACGCGAAAGTTGAATGAAGTTTGGTGGCGATCTGGAGAGCAGAGTGAGTAATGAAATCTGTGATATTCAGCTTGTTTGGATTGAACTACGGTGTATTTTTGGGTGTTTAGCATTTATTTTATACAGTTTTACAGTGTTTGAGTTAGAGATGCAAATAATTGTCAAACAATAGTTTATTAGATTAAAATTTTTTCCATTATATTAATTGATAATGTTCGCTCAGACGAACCGGAAAAATACGGCCCCTCTGTTACTGTTTCTGCGACGCAAACAAAGCTATGGTATCGGAATAGTATCTGTATCGGCCGATATCAAAAATTCAGATATCGGTTTGGAAGTGAAAAATTGTGGACCGGTGCATCCCTAGTTTCAATAAAGAAGCAACTCAGATCAACTTGTGCAACAATAGCATGAGAGTTGACTTCTCAACTCCTATGGTTTTGTTGTTATGGTTTTCATATTTATTTTTGTTACTCTCTTGATCTTGCATTCTGTTTTCTTTTTATTAGTTTTAATATGTGAAGCACTTTGGCCAATGGTTGTTTTAAATGTGCTATACAAATAAAGTTGGCTTGATTTCACAAGTAATCTATAAAAAAGCAGATTCCAGGTATGTAGTCAGGCTTTAGAAGGAAATTAAAAAAAGTATTAATAGTATTATAAGGAGCATGTTGCCCCAACTGTCAGCAATCCTGCCCTGATGTTCAATTATAATCAAAAAGACTGTTTTTCTTCACTCTTTTTTCACTTTTCTTTTAACATGAAGCAGTTCTGAGTTTGTTGCTGCCTGCAGACTAGCAGTTTTCAGTGTTCTGTGGACGTCTAAATGTTTGGAGCTGAAATGATGCAAAGTGTGTTGGAGGGAGATGGACTACATGATGAGCTTCAGGCAGGAGATGGATGTTTTAAGTGAAAAATGGATTTTGTTTCTCTTTACCACATTTTGAGGACCAACTAAAACCAGAGACACAATAAATTGAGGTTTACTCAGAGATGTGGACACTAGTTTTTTTAAGATTGAAGATGGCCACCACAGCTGGTCAGTTCTAAAGAACACAGAAATGTCTCTAACTCTTTGCAGCTGAAGTCTGGTTTGGAAGTAGCTGAGAGTCGTTCACAATGCTCCAACAGCTTGGATGCATGAGAATGTTATTTTCTGACAGACTTTTTAATTAAAGTATTTAACAAACATTGAGGAAAATATACTTAAAATAATCATCAGCAATGAAAAGTATTCAGTTAAAATTACCAGTTAAATATAAAATCAAAATGTATGATTTTCTGATTTTTCAGTTGCAATCAGATAAATAATCCTGATTTTACCTTCCTCCCATTTTTTTATTTAATTTGTTGCCAACATTTCTATAAAGTTAAAAAACATAAACATAATCTTTTCTTAGACTTTCTATTTCAGAATGGTTCAAAATAAACTATTTTTGAACAGAAACAAAAGTCAAGGAGAAGACAAAATTAAATTTGCTTTAAATACTGAAATAATTTACCTTCTGCAGTAAGTCTTCTAGTAGATAAGTTTGATTTAATGAATACTGATCAAACGTTTTCCTTAGTCATTTTTTTGTCATTACAACCTTTAGATTAGTCATGGTGTTTTGAATTATCAAGCTTTTATTCTGAAAATCACTGGCTTAAATTGAATTTATTTACCTGAAAACAAATTGTTTTACTTTTTCTATAGATGAGAACTTATTGAGGGTTTAAGCAGTGAAATAATTATTTAACCTGTTTAATAATTTCCTAACTCCAGTGATTGTTTGCTTCATATATAAAATGAGAAAGTTAAACTTTTCTTTCTTCACGCGCTCCTTTCAGCTGCGACTGAAGGTCAGGTGCTGTTGCTGAAGTTGTGATGAGATAGAAGGTGGATATCTGAAAGCAGGTGGTGTATAAAAAAATCCCACACATATGGAGGAAGGGCATTTGGATGCAGCAAAGCTGGTTGTGATAACGAGGGAACAGCGAGTGTTAGTGGCGGGTCGAGCAGCCTGGAGGCGGGGGATTAAACAGGCCGTTTTAATCAAGTCGTGTGGAAAAAAGAAAGAAATAAATCCAAGCTTTGCAGTGTGAGATATTATCAGCCATTCTTTTAGTTTGGTCTGTTAGAAGTTTGTAAATTTCCTCTAGTTTTAAAGTGAAAATATTCAGTTTTTATGATGTTTATCAAGTAACCAATTCTGTTGTGAAGCAAAATAATTAAATATTTATTTACTACAAGCCACCAATCCTGTTCTTACATGCAGCTAATAAACTGTGCTGTTTTAGCTGCTTTGCTTTGATTTATTCACCTGTTTCGAGTGATTGACACCTTCCTGTAACTACAACTACTTCACCCTGACTGCTACTAACGGCTCATTTAATTCTCTTTTAATGAAACTATATTTACTCTGAGTTCAGGTCTTAAAATAAATATTGAAGAGAATTACTAGCTGACCAGAAGCTAGTTCATCTGTCCAGTTTTATTTATAGCTCAGAGGCTAAATTTTCCCCCTGATAAGGTCAACTAGTAACATGAAAATAAAGATCATCATCAAACTTTATTTATAAAGCGCTTTAACACCAGCCACAGCTGAAACAAAGTGCTGAACATCTAAAGTAAATAACAGAAAATAGTAAAATGACATACAATGATAAATTAAAAGCAGAATTCAAAGCACAATAAAAACACATAAACAAATAAAATCAGTACCTAATACAGTAAAAGTTGAGTAAAATCAAATCTCAATTGGGTTGAAGGCCAATGAGTAAATGTGTTTTAAGTCTGATTTTTAAAAATGGACAGTGAAGGGGCCTGTCGAATATCCAAAGGCAGGGCGTTCCACAATTTAGGAGCACTAACAGATCAACATTCCATAAATGCTTAGTGAAAAAATTTAAAATATTATTTTTTAATAAGAAACTTGGGTTGGAGCTGCCAGTTTTGTCCCCTCCTGCATTCAGGATAAAATTACTTTTGATGAAATATTTAAAACTGCCTCTTGCCTGAAACAAGTAAAAACATCTCTGATCGTTGTTTGTTTGTCTGTTAGCAAAATATGTGCACAGATACTGAGTTGAAACGTGTGGTAGTAGCGGAGAGTCATTTCTATCACAGAACTCCAAACAATGGATCATTTAGGATCCTTTCATTGAATGTTACTGTTGTTTTGATCAGATTTGTACATGTTTGTTCATTATTTTTGAGAATTGTATTAAATATTTCAGTCTTTTTGATCAGATTTTTACATTCTTACTCTTTTATTTTTTTTATTTTATTAAATATTTCAGTTAAAAGCCCCCCGAGGGCTTCCTGTTTCTACCCTGCTAGTCCTGGACTTGGAGGGACTGTTTGAGTCCTTGGGTTGACATTAATGACATCCATGGGGGGACAACAGTGTTGTTGATGCCATCATAGATGAATATGGAGAAGATTAAAATGATCTCTCTGGGGTTTAGAGTTGTGAATTTGAATTACAAAGTCTAATTCTGCTCATTTTAATAATGATTCTTTTGTGAAACCTAATGTTCCAAGTCTGATTTTTATTTAGCCACAAAGCAGGAGTGAACTTTAGATTTCTCAGCGACCCTCAGAACGACTCTGCTCACTCTGATCTAATGTGTCGAGCGTCGCAGGCCAAACACAATACGCTCCTCTCCTCAAACATTACAATCCAAGTGATTGGTGGATGTTGTTTCCTGGCTGCAAACTTGGCAGAAGATTTAAAAAAAAAAAAAAAGCTTGATGCAGAGACATCCTTCTTAACTTTGATCAAATATTTGCTCGCTTTCTTCCTGCTACACATTTTCTTTTGTGTCACTGCCTGGAGGTTGCTTCTGATCAGATTTGTTTTGCATAAATGTGCAACAACATCGCTGCATCCTTGATTTCTCAGTATGAACGCCTGCCTCCTTTTCCACTAATAATGGTGGCTCTCACTCATTTAGCAGTTACTAATATGTTAAATATGTAAAACAATTCCTCTCCTACTTAGTGCGTCTCTGGAGTGTGTCTTCATCCCACATCATGTGTGATTATAGTGTGCTAATGATGTTGATTAGCAGATATTTAAAGTCAGTTTGTACACACACACACACACACACACACACACACACACACATTTGGATAAAATGCTTTAATTTCTACATATATTTAGGTCTGATTAGGACTTGGTTAAAATTAGAAGAAAGGTTGTGCATCTTTTTATAGATTGTTAAAATTACTCAAAGTCCTAACAACTGGATCAAATGATCAAAAAAAATCTGGACAATACCTTCTCATATTTATCCTCAAAAGTCTTTTTACAATAAACATTTTGTAAGCAAAATTTGTAGCCAGGTGTCTCAAGTACCTGTAGAAACAGCTGAAGTGACTGAAAGTAGGTCCAACAGTAAACTTAGTTTACTTAAAGCAGGTCAGTTGACTCCAGCTTCTATGTGGTTTTCAGCTAAGTATTTTGTTTACATTGAGTGTGGACCCAGTTCGACCCACTTTTCAAAACATCTATCAATATATTGTAGGGAACCTGGACTATGGGTCCCCTACATTTCTCTCAAAACATAAGGTTTTGAGGAAATTCTCACGGGTTCTTTCTTTTTCATGGCAGGTACCATCTCAGTATATTTCACAATGTATTTCGACACTCAA
>JARVJO010000180.1:3684679-3700432 GCA_031762555.1 Cynodonichthys magdalenae | reverse complement strand
CTTTAGGTCTAAACTCAGTTTGAATAAGAACAAAGTTCTGTCCCTCTTTGAGGAGGCCTTCGGAGACCAGGGCAAAGGCAGGTGAACCTGTTTTACCCCTTGGGGTTACCACTACAATATCAACTGCATAAACTGCATAGTTTGATTCAGTTTAGGATGATGTTTTTGTCAAATTTCATTTTTTGTAACGAGTAAGAAAAGATGACCTAAACTTCAAAATGCTAGCTAAAGGCTAAAAACAAAGTCTAACAAAAAGGCTGAAATTTAATACTGAGGGAAACAGAAATCTACTTTTATATTCAGGTAATCCTGTGGCTGCTGTAAAAATCTGTTTTCTCACATAATCTTTCCTAAGTTTTAGCTTTTACTTGTTGACATTATCCATTTTTACATTTCTAAGTCTGTTCCCTGATATTGGACTTGGTATTTTGTTTATTTTTTCTTTGGGACCGGGCAAACATTTGAAAAACATGAGATTCATGAGGCAAACAGAAAAGTGGCCAAGAAAATAAAATCTTCTTTGTGGAAAAATTGTTGCAGTGATTTTATTTTCAGACTGAATATAAAATTAAAAAAGTGTTAAGATTTTGATTGAACCTGCCAGACGTGCAGTTATTCAGCAATGAAATAATAGACCGCTGCTTTAATGACCTACTTTTCCTTACAAATACTTCAAACTTTAGATCACAGAACTTGATGCACTTCAATGATTTTTATAAAGTTTCTGCTAAACAAAATAAAACCAGGTTGAGGGGTTGAATTTCTTCATTCCATTTATTATTAAACAGATTTTAAATTATTTATCTTATTTAAACAGTTGAACACATCTACCACACGATAAACAAGTTCAAATCTTTTTTTCAAAATACACAACTAGTAATAAATATTTATAAATCAGAACCTCTACTTGTGTACATCTTTTCAATTTATGTATTTGAGGTTATATATCAGATTATTGTTAATTTAACTGTGCAGCATAAGTAAGACCTCAACCAACGCAAAACTGTCAACCTGTAGAGGATGTTAATACAACTGCAATACCAGTTAGAATTTCAAGAGCAGCTCATTCAAAGGCGGTTTTGTGATGATATACTTGTAATTTTGGGACAACGTTGGCAGATGCCCCAACCCAAAGGTGCTCTGCGTTCCCTGACCCACAACGACTCATCATTTGTAGCGTAGTGTTAGCATTAGCAACACTGAAGAGCTAATTGTCACCATGGCGCTTAGCAACGGTTGCTCGTGAGGTCCAGAAAGACGCATGTTTCCTGTAGTTGGTTTGGTTCGAGGCCGGTCTGTATTCTTACCAGAAGCGAACCCCACCATTACAAAAAGTGGGTCTCGGTTTGTTTGTGTGTTTGGTCTGAACCAGGGTTTGCATGAGTGTATTCACACAACGGGGGAAACAAACTGATGTGAATATGGCCTTAAACAGCCAATCACATGGCAGCAACTTGATGCTTTTAGGTGTCTAGATGTGGTGACGAAAATGAGCTGAAGTCTATCAGAAAAAAGATTTCACGGACTCTGAATGTTCAGATTTTCATTTACAACCATCATAAGAGGATGGTTTGAAAAATACAAAATGTTCTGTGTAAACATAAATGCCTTGAGGTCAGAGGAGGATGTGCAGGCTGGTTTAAGATGCCCACTCATTACAACTAAGGTATGCAGGCAACATATGAGACAAGGAGAAACACTGAGTCTGGTTCACTGCTGGCCTCCAGTGTCACCAGATCTCAGTCCAGTCCTGCAGCTTTAGTGTGATGGAACAGAAGGTTTACTGACAAATCTGCAGCTGTCTGTTATCATGTTAATATGGATGAAGGTCTGTAAAGAATGTTTCCAACACCTTGTTGAATCGATGCAACTAAGAACTGAGGCAGATCTGACCAGGTCTAACCTTGTGCCAGCAAGGTGTACCCAATAAAGTGTGAGTTTAAAACAACCAATATAAATATACATAAACAATGGCCTAAATCGGCAATCTGAACAAAACATATTAAGAAGAAAAAAAAAAAAACAATCAGCGTTAAATATTTTTATTTGAAACAGCAACAGCTCCATCTTCTCAGATACCTTTCAACTTCTGCAGAACCTGTCAGCAAGGCGAGCTAAATTACTGTCACTAATGACTTTTTACGGTGACTATTTTCCGCAATGTTAAACAAGTAGTTCCAGTGATAATATTTAATCAGTTTAGCTGCACAGATCGGGGTTCAGCAGATGTTTCATACCTGGCAGGAAGTCCACGCCAGTGACTAGTGCCAGATTAATTTCTTGTCCTTTGGAGAGAGGCAGATCCATTAAGGCTGCTTCAGAGCAAAGCCTACCTGTGGAGGCTCACCATTGGCAACATGTTATACGGTCATTACTAATCTAAAGGCACATGTGGGAGGGAACACGAGTGAGCTGATGGAAGGGTAAAAGGTCAGAATGTTCCAATGGGGTCAGATTTATAAAATATAATGGGTCAAATGTGTAAAATGGGTCATTTTTCATGGGGAGTTTTCTGGGCCTGGTCTCTGAGGTGGGCTCCAGAGTAAAAGAAGTGAAGTGGCGTCTGAATGTGTGTAACCTCCTGCCTTTGCAACGTCTCCTTGACAGGGAATGGCAGGTCCTCCTCATCTCTCTCAGGTCGCCTCGTATATCACTCTCTGCTCTTGGACACCTCTCCATCCCACGAGACGAGAGGAAGAGTGCGGGTGATGTGGGTGAACTGCTCCTCAATCTAGCAACTACTCAACAATCAGCAGCACATCTATCATCGGGCCTGAAAGTCATTTTGAACCAGCTGACACACATGCGCTTGTATCCCCGGCCTGTGATATGGATGAATTGTTGATGACAGCCGCTGAGCCTTGGACGTGAAAAAAATAAAATAAAAAAACGAACATTGACTGCATTTTGTGGCGAAGTGGTCCGGCTCAAAGACAGAGCAGGAAGACACTGCAGTGCATGTCCCTCTCAGCTCTGTGCACAACCACTTGGTGGCACTAGCAGCCAAAATCAGGGAGAAAAAGGAGCTGAAACACTACTGGGTGCACATTTAGTTTCCATAAGTCCCTGCCATGAATTTGAATATCTTTAACAGTGAGCTGAGCACTATCAAAATAAATCATCTCCTGTAAACAAATTTTTACAGATATTTCAGTTTTACTGCTTCTGTGGGAGCAGAAACGTCTGCCATAAACACTAACTTCATGTCAGGATGAGGAGCATATGCTTCAGAGCAAACGCATTCTGCACCAGTGCAGCTCGTGCTTTCAGCCTCTGGTTACCACTCAGCTTTTGATTGGAGGTAAAATATTTCCAGAGGAAGTCTGTTTTGTGATTCAGGTCAGGGTGGAGTTTAAATGTCACTGGATGGAGAGCAGCAGGGTAATTGCAGACGTCTTGTCATTTTGACCTGCTCTGCTCAGATTTATAGAGAAAGGAGGATTGGGGGGGGGTCAACTTTTTCTAAAAATGGGACAGGCTGGTTCAGCCTCGGCTCCACTAATTTACACACTTACCATCTTTTGTGTTTTATAGACTGTACAGTTATTCATACAAGGCTTCACGTTGGGTTGTTTTGAATTAGTATGATAAAGTAGAAGTTGTGACGTTTTCAGTGATGTCAAGTCAATTTGTCAACAAATCTTCTCAGTGTTTGTTGTGGATTTTCAAGAAAAGGAAACTTCTATTAGGCTCATGGGCTTATAGTTTAAAGGGTATCATGCAAAATGCACTTTTTTAGCCGTTAAATACATTTTGTTGTGGACTTGGAGTCTGAGGAGAATGAAGACCACCAAAAAAATAAGCAAAAGCAAAAAAAAGTGTTGAATTTGGTCTCTCTAGATATCTTCTGTTTGGGTCATGTTTTTATTTTCTATGACGTTTTCTGAACTATTGTGTCTAATTATTTGAAACGGAAATATATATAAGGATTGGACTTACCAACGACATTTTGGTGGTCTTCATTCTCCTCAGACTCTGGCAACATGTAGGGCTGGTTATAGTTTTCCCTTGTTGTCATCTTCTAATTCATTTGTAAATAAAACATTTCTGTGCAGCTATCCAAAAGTTTCTGGAAAAGCATATGGAGATAGCCATGACCATTACTAGTCCTGCCCAGAGCCCTCACGACTGTTCCGTAATTCCGGTGTGCAAGAAATTCATTCATTCATATAGTTATGATAACAACAAATCCAGTTTGTTTTTGCTTGAACTGGCAGCTTGAGCAGTTCAATCACGAGTTTAAGTTCAACTTGTGTTTTTGTCGGCTGCCACAACAATTAAAGAAAACTGAGAAACGGTTTGGAAACATTTTGCCTGGAACATGAAGTAGTAAAGGCTTGTTCATACCCAGCATCCAACAATTTCCGCTTTATGCCGATGAAGGAGGATCGTAAATTAACATGGCTGGCAGCTTTAAATCTCAAAAACTCTCAGAAGAGAATTTGTTTGCTTTTTTTAATTTTATCGACAAAAATCCCATAGATATTCACTCAGATCCAGAGCTCTATCTGGGCTTTGGCTAAGGGCTACCAAATGCGGCTCTTCTGAGCCACTGTGAGTCAGACAGCTTCCAGTTAGATCAACTAAAACCCTGAATCTGTGCCTGGTGAGTTAAATTGTAAGTGTGGTGTGTCCCCTTTCACTAATTAATCGTGCAGTTCCTTGCTTTTACTAATGAAAGCCTATGGTAAATGGCGTTAGGATCAGCGCTAGCTACTGTTAGCCTAGTTGTTTGTTAGCATGTTATTTGCAGCTAAGTCTTAAATTTAAAGAAATAATATGCCTATGGTTAGTAGCTGCATGCTGGCAAAACTATATAAATGTCTTAATTTAACTGTCTTAGTTCTGAGTAAGCTCAGAATAATAAACAAAAGAGGAGATTAGCCCCCAGGGGCTATAAAAGTCCCTGGTTTGTTTTTATAAAATATATGGTAACGGAGTTATAAGAGGCAGTTTATTTATTTTTGTTTATCATTTATTTGAAATGACTGCAGATATGAGACCTTCCAGTTAAACTCTTAAAGCTACAAGCGAACTAGCACACAGCTAATTTTATGTTTAGAATAAGGGGAAAGAAAACATCTAATCACAATACTTTTAGAAAATTATTACAATTCTGAGGGCTTAGGAACATTTTACTTCCAAAACCATTGACATTTATGATTTTGCGTTTGTGTGTGTCTTCGGGAAAGAGGAGATAGTTGATGTCAGTAGTAGCTAACGTCGGGACATAGCTTCCATGTCATCTACCGAGTCTGTGAGCAGTGACACTTTTTAAAACATTCTTACAGTGTATATACACCTCTGATATGTGGCCATCTTTGCCAAATTTTGATGAAAAATGCTTTGCAGCAATAGTGTATCCTCATAATTGTAGACAACAGTCAAGCTGAAATATGGAACTTGTTTCCGCTATGAATTATGGGTAGTGGCGTGAAATCAGGAATACTGTGGATATAGTCCTAAACCCCTTTATCAAACTGGAATGGGGCGAGGTGTGAAGTGCCTCATTTGGATTTAAAGAAACAACCTCAAAACAAGTTTAACTGAGACATACTCCAGAAAAGGGGTGGGGCTTGTGGAGTTACACTAAGGAGGAATTTAGACCAACACAGTGCATTTCCACTTTATATAGACCCTAACTGAAGGATTTAAATGTAAAAAATGATTTAAAACTATGTCTAATTTAAAACTGATGTGTGAGATTATTTAAAATAAAAAAGAAATGACAAAAATATAGTTGCTCAAACTTTAAAGTTAATGTAAAACTAAACTATTAGTGATTAGCTTCATGTGTTTAGAAAGTCTTGGAAAAAACTATTGTTTTTTTATAATCTTGGAAAAACAACTAAATATAAAGCAGAGTTTATTCAACTTGAATGACCAACAAAAGTGACCTAATTTCCAGTGAGATTAATTAGTGTGGCTGTTTTGCTCAGTGACATTTAAACAGTGCAGCAGAATAACAGTGTTGCCGCTGTCATTTGGCCTATTTATATTTAATTAAATATCATTAGTATTTTGTTAAAATTGTTTTTAAAGACTAAACATTTTAATTAGTGTCACCAGCGTTAAAAATACAACCCCCCCTTTTTTTTGAGAATGAAATAATCCAAACATTATAAATGTTTGATAAGAGGCGTGAAAGTTTGATGCATTGTTAAACTCGTTTTGTTCCGGTGATTAGTCTAAAGCTGTTTCTCTTTATAAATATTAATTTTCCCATCTTTCCCTGCCGGAGCCGGAGGCGTCCGGCACAGGTGTTTAGTGAAAACACGGAGGACAACCAGCTAACTGCAGCATGAGCGGGAAGTTGCAGTAATGATCGTTGTCCCCAGTGCACCCTGGGTAATAATTATCCCCCGTTTGTCATAATAGCAGGTAAATAGTCAAGCACAGATGCGGTACGCCTCGCAGTAGGGCGCCAGCAGCAGCTGCGGTCCAGAACAATTTTTCACTTGTTTTTATTAAGTGAGCCGCCTTCCTGGCCATCCTCTGTGGCTCATCGATGTTTACACGAAAAAAAAAAACAACAAATGCAAGAAAAGCAGAAAGGCCAAGTCGTGGCAGTGGTGTTAAAAACAGATTGAAGTTCAGCTCTAAGAGGTGTCTGTGATTATTTATAAAGTTGTCAACATTGTTGTTTACAAGCCTTCGTTTGCTGATTGCTCGTTGGGGAGGAGGGGAATCGATAGTGGATTATTTAATGCATCATAATTTCATAAAATGTTATTGCAAATACAAGGTTTTTGCTGCTCAAGCTTTTTATTTTTTTTGCTCCATTATGAAATATCCAAATCCAAAGCCTGAGGCAGAGAGCTCCTCTGTTGTGTTCACCATATTTGTGAAGAAACTCTGAGATCAAACAAACTGTTTAAATGACCTTTGAAAAGATCACCTTCTCTCAGTTCGTCTGCGAGGAGAGAAGGAAGTTTGTTTCAGGGAGGGATTAAAGTGGAATCCCAAACAGTGCACCCAAAACCTCTTTTCAGGGTTTTCTGCTCCATTTTCAGCAGTTTTTATTTGTTAGTCGAGGACTTAAGCAGGAGTGGGATGATGTGTAAAAAACATGTCTGCTCCTCGTTAACTCTACTTTTTATATATTTTTCCTTGAGTTTCAGTATTTGAGAGCCCAAGCTGCCATGCTCTGCTGAGGATCTGCCAAGTCATGCTCATCACGTGAGGCTCATTAAACGTTCAGGCCTGGGAGGTTCCACAGAGCCGGTGAGCATCCAAACCCTTAAGGTCAGTCAACTGGGTTTGACATTTTCTCATCGCTTTCAAGTTTGAGTAAAGAAATTTTCTAGTAATCTGAAAGCATAAAAAAAGGCCTAAAACAAGTATTCAAAGTGTAAATATCACTCGTCTTTCTTACTAAGAATAAAATAAATTTGTGCCAAAGATCTGACAAAGTATTTGATGGAGATGAGGCTCAGCCAAATATTTAAACTGGGTATTCAGAATAGATCTTGTGGATGAGTCCCAGCTTCAGCCAGTAAATAGATTAGTTTCAATGAGTTTTATTAAAATCATCCCAGAGAGTGATGAGATTTTTTGCTAACAGACACAACTTACTTGAGAAGAAGACATTGTTGTCTACTTTTACCTTTTAGTGTTGGGGGAATAATGGTAAAAAAAAAAAAAAAAAAAGAAAAACAGCACTTGTGTTTGTAAGTAAACGTGGTAAAAACCGGATGAGCAGATTCTCAGTATTAACCTCTGCCCTCACTCCTACATGAAGCTTTGCTCCAAACCTGCCCAACGCTTCAAATCAGGTGAACTGAAACTTTCCTGCCTTAATAATTAACCCAGTGCCCGTACAGTGTCGCGTTTGTTGAAGGGGTTGGGGGTCCAAGACTGCTCCTAGAATATCTCTTGGTTAGGAACAGTTGCTTAGCAACAAAACTAAAGGAAGTTACCAGCTATTGGTGAAGATCTCTTCCCAAATGTCAAACTGTTCCTGGTAATGAGGCAGCGAGTGACTACGAACTTTAATCACTGAAGTTGAAGCATTTTGTGCAGTTTTCTCACCAATAGATCAACTTTCACTGTAATTGTTATATGTTCACATGTTATAGTTTTTATTCAAAAAGATGAAGATGGAGTGATGTTTGCATCTCCAAAATATCTCACAAACTACTGAACTTTTTATTTTAATGAAACCTCCTTGGAACATCTACAACTGATTACCGTTTGGAGTCCATCTGTTTTAAGATGGCTGCCACAGCAAAGCATTCTTAGGCTACGTTCACACTGCAGCCAAATGCAACCCAAATTAGATTTTTTTTTCCTGATAGTCTTATCTAATTTTTTTTTCCAAATCTGACCCAGGCCTTTTTAGTATGTGATTCTGAATCAGATACATATCTGATGTTTTTCAATGTGACCTCAGTCTGAACGGTTGTCACATTTCATCTGAGGTGTGTGTGTGTGTGTGGTGTTGGGGGTGAGCGGATTGATCCAAGTATTTAGAATATTGATATAAATCTTGTAACTCCACTCGTCTTTAGCTACAGAACAGAAGTTCAGTTGCTGCTTTTTTGTTCTGTTAATTTTCCATGTCCTGGATGACTGAGAATCCACAATTGATGGATTAATACGTTAGTTTTAGCACGTTGCTCTAAAATACTGCACCAGATCATCTGGCCAGAGGACGGTTAAAATGTGAACACTGAACTAAACAAGCATGTCAGATAATTATTTAATCAGCTCTGATTACTCAACAACCTCAGAATCGACATGCTAACATGTAGCATTAATGTTTAGCTACTTCTGTAAACAGTGAGATGAATGTGACTTCATGTCATTTTCCTTGCATCAATGCTTTAAAGAGTTCACATGAAGTCTGATGGAGGTCACATTTAAAATTTTAATCTGAATGACCACGCCAAAAAATATCTGAATTAAGCATTAAAACCTGCTACAGATATTGAGCTAAAACTGTAATTAACTGTAATTATTATATAAACTACTTAGCTGTATTAACTGTTGGAGTTAACCATGTTTGTTTGCAACATTTTTTGAATAAATTTTAATGCAACTTTCAAAGTAATAATGGGCTTTAAATTAACTATAGTGGTGCAGTTTAGTCAGGTACCTTCTCTCACAAACCAAAACTATGCATAACTCTTAAGTTGTCTAGGTGCGTGGGACTTGTCTCTTTGTGACCCATCGATGACCAAGCAGGTAAAAACTCTACACTGATTCCATTTTGGTGTCATTTCAATTCAAGATGGCCACCACAATGTCCACAAAAATGGTTGCACCTAATTGAATTTCACAGAGAGTCATTCAGGTATGAACAGATCACCTGAGATGAAGCATAATGTTGTTTGTAAGATTTACCCAGTTAAGTTTGTCATCTCTCAACTTAAAATTACCTTAATTTCAAAATCTTGTGTAATAATCATTTCTTTAAGGAATACTAGGTCTTAAATTATTTGTGTGAATTTCACTCCACAGCCACACACAAACACAGAATCAGTCACATAAAGTGCTCTCACCGCTGTGGAAAGGCATTAGCCAAATGTTTGTGTTAAATGTGTCGCCACAACAGGGTATTTCTTGGCTCACAAATTTGATTTTTAAAGCGACTTCACATGATGCAACCAATTAAATTTGTTGGGGTGTGTGTGTGGGGGGGCCTTGACACTTTTACCCTAATTAGCTATGTGGAGCTCGGAATTGGTTTTTAACCTTAACATTTAATCATGTAATTAATGATAATAGTAAAGTGGCCAACACCACCCTCCTGCCAGAGGAGTCCACTGCAAACGGTTGTTTCAACTTCATGTTTTTGGAGGCAGACATAATTTTTGACCTTTAAGACAAGGAGAGAGTTTGCTACCTTGGGCATTGAGTTTTTCATTTAAACTGAATTAATGTCTTCTTGTTATTCAGCCCGTGTGCCTCCATGTTTGCATGCTGTGGCTGTAAGTGGGTTTGTGAAGCCGTAAACTTCACCGGGCATGGATTTGGATTTCATCAGCTGTCACGTTTGCCCGTCTGCACCCTCTCCTGATGGATGATTACCTACTGCTGGCATTTCGGCAGCGTTCGGAGGTTGCGATCGCTCCCACTCAGATGTGCCACACATCAAGCCGGATGAAAAGTTGTTTACAACAGCCGGATTTTAATTGCTCGTCAAATGATTGGCTTAATGATAAGACATGGGGAAATTGGAAGAGACGTTTGGATTTGGACAGTGGATATCAGCCGCTGCTCGCCACACTGTGGTTTTACGGCTTTTATTACTTTTGGCTAAACAAGCAGAGTGATGAGCAGAAGATAAAAATCAGCTGTGGCCATTATTTCCTGTTTCTCCTTCAGTAGAGTCAAGCATTGAAATGATTAGGTAATCAGACTTAATGACGCTGGTGTACATTATCACTTACTGCTTGTGTGCTTGTTTCTGTTAGCAAAATATCTCATGAACTACAGGACAAATTATTTATTACATAACTGATTAAGTTTAGGAATCATATCAATTCAAGATGGCTGCCACAGCTAAATGACCTTAGCCAACTCACAATTTGCTCTACTTCAGTCAAAATGACACACATTGAGCTAAAATTGGACTTGGTAGTAGCTGAGATTCATCCCCAACACATAATTTAAGCACCTATAAGGTGACATCATGAACATCTTGCAATGTCATTTGTAAAAATGGTTTTGAAGTTGTTCCTTCTCATCACAAAATGAATTTAATTTAAAACTTTGGCATGAAAGGTGGCGGGTGACATGCGTTTCTTCAAGAAATTCCTAGAAGTTTTTATTTTAATGTTTCTTTTTTAAAGCAGACATATGATGCTTTTAAATGATTCTTTTTCACATTTAAATTCTTTAGTTGGGGTTTATATAAAGGGGAACTGCAACGCTTTGGTCTGAATTTCTCCTTATTGTAACTCCACAAACCCCACCCCTTTTCTGAGGGCTGTCTCAGATCAACTCGTTTTGAGGCTGTCTCTTTAAATCCAAATGAGGCACTTCATATCCCGCCCTCCTCCAGCTTTTAGACTGGTCCATTCTAGGTTGATAGAGAGGTTTAAGACTATATAGCTGCGCAGAAACTTTTTATTTCCAAATGAATTAAAAGATGTCAACAAGGGAAGACTTGTTCATCTGGCCCTGTTACACTATAACGATTCAGACGATTTATGTAAAGTTTGTCCAGCATTAAAGATGTCTAAGCCGAAGATAAAATAAAAAAACAAAACAACTGGAAGCCTGTTTTGGACCTATAAATACTGTAATTCAACAATTAGACAATCAGACTTATTTAGAAGTTCTGTCACAAATAATTTGACGTAATAGTTCAGAAAAAAATCACAAAAATTGAGAAAACTGAACAGGTTGAAAAATATGACCCAAACAGAATATAAAGATATCCATGCAGCACCGGGAGAGAATAAATTAAACGTTTCTGTGCACCTACAGGCTCCAAGTGCACAACAAAATACATTTAATGACTAAAGAAGTGGATTTTGCAGATATGCCCACTTTAATGGTAACATTTCTGTCAATGTTCCTCCATGTCTTTACTAAAACTAATGGTTGCTTCATTAAATGGTAAAATAGTTATTTTGCTTTGCTTACCCCTATCCCACCCACTCAGATGATTTTTGTTACTCATCAGCCAACCTTATTTATGTGGGCGTCTTGGATAGTTCAGGTTTGAACTTGTCCCTTTGATGGGTGTTGGTGGGGGGGTGGGGTGGCGGTGGGGGAATGATTCAGAACGAATTCTCCACAATTCGTGCACACGGAGAATGTAATGCCATTGTGGGATTTCACAAGGAATCAAAAGCTTTGGCCTGAAACGGTGCACGCTGACTGGTGGTCATTACAACTGGCCGATGACTAAGCCCCGGATCTCTCATCCATCAGGGGCGTAAAGCCATAAAGAAACTGTCATGTTGTGCATTCGATCTGCACTCGTGTAGCACTGGACTGTAAGGAATGCAAATTGATTTTTCTTTTCTTTTTTGAAGGTGAATACATGCAACACGCCAGCTTCTGAAAAAGAAACTTTAAAGGCACGGTTGACTTAAAACACCAGTGAGCTAAACTCTAAAATTGTCCCATTTTGTGTTTACCAGACTTTTTGATAAGTCTGAAAGAAAACTATATTTGATGTGTAATCTGCTCTGTGTGGGTTCATTCCTTTAACACACTGCTGCTTCTAAGGCGGCTGAATTACTGACAATCAAAATAAAAATCCCATCTGAGAAGAATATATGTTTCTAGGTTCTGCAATTTCAGTTTGTGATTCAAAACATTTTAGCTGAGATGTAGCACAGTTAGACAAGCACAGAGCTGCTTCTGATTCCTTTAAAAAAGTTTCTGAAACTTTGGATGAGCACAGAAAAAATTTACATCAAGTTAGCGTGCTAGCTGCAGCTGTTGTCTAAAATATTAATGATCTGGAGGATAAAAGCTAGCTGGACAGAATGGTGTTGACTCTGAAAGCTGGAGGGATGATCCTGTTTGTAAAGGCATTCCTATAGCCTGTCATATTTACAGCCACAACAAACACACAGCTGAAACAAGAGCAGTGTGTTAATAGAAATACATGGTTTATATTGGGGTTATAAGGTGGTTTACATTAATTTATTTACATGTAGTAGGACTATTCAGAAATAGATAATATTGAAGACCAGCTGCCAAATATCCCTGAAACACATTTATTTTGGGATCAGACATGAATGTTCAGTGGGTTTTAGTCAGTTTTTTTGAAAACTAGTAAGCCTGCTCATCTTTACTTCTGAGAGATTCTATCCAGTGCGGTACAGTGGGCTTGTTTTTACACACAGCTACTATACATCTCAAATGAAAGGGGCTGCAGTTTTTTGCATATATAACCAATGTGTTCTTTAATAAAGATGAAAACAAAACATTTAAAGCAAATAAAAATAAATACGTACTTTAGAAAGCTGAAGTGTAACGACATGAGACTTGGCTGTGTCGCAATTCAGGGGCTGGGTCCTCTGAAGGCCGAATTTGTGGCCGATTACGTCACTGTGCCATGCAGAAGGCTGTCCACATTTGAAGACTCCTCCGATGCGGCCGACAAATTTGTCCTCCTTTTTCCCCCCAATTTAAGAGACAGGTCTGATGGATCCTTCTCGGCCCACCATATCCCATAATGCATTGCGGGCCGATCGGAGATTTTTTTTTCAGCTCGTAATGGACGAAGTGAGAGAAAGGAATACAATTTTAAATAAAAATCTGGTGATATAAAAATTTAAAGTTTTAAGGGGTTGTGGTGTTACTGCTTTTGTCATTTGTATAGCAGTGATTCTTGAAATGAGGGACAGAACATGTCTGCAGGATAAAGTATGGAATTTGAATAAATTATAAACAAAATATAATTTCTTCAAATAACTGGAAAAACAAACCTGGACAGTGTCACCATAACAATGTTTTTTAGTAAACTTCTCATATTTAGCTTTGTGCAACCTGTTGTAGTGACTCATATTGAAATCCTTATTGGGAGACAGCATCTCTGAGCAGACCAAACACAGGTTTGTCTTGAAATTCTGTGAGCAGATGGTCCACCTCTAATAAACAAAAAAATATATACATATATTTACTCAGAATCAAGTGGGTGCTTTTTGTGTTATTTTAAAAGCTGCAGGGCCTCATTGGCGTGCCAGACAGAAGTCTCATCCAGTTGCACATCCGTAATACATCTACTTTGTTTACGTCTACGTTGCCGTGGCAACAAACTGCACGTTAACTCATCATTTTTCTTAAGAAACTGTTACTCTAAATAAAATATGACGCTTTTCTTATCAGAAACATTTCTCCGTTTCAAGCAGCAGTCAGAATATCAAATCTGACCTGGGAGGTTTGGGTTTTTTGACACCTGTTTTTCACTCTGGGAATCATGATGGTAATTGCTTTTGAGAGGTCCCTGATCCATTAACACCGCACACGGCTTTCCCAAAGCCAGAAACATGATATGAATTTGACACATGTCCTCTTTTCATCTTCTTTTATGTCTAAGCAGTTGTTGTGATGTTGTTTATTTGGGCTAGATGTTGCTTTTTAAGTTTGAACCCTGGGGGAGGGAGGATTGATTTTAAAACACCGCTTTTTCAGAACTTGCATGCTCAAGCTCCACTAACAAACATTTTTTTATTTATTTTTTGCTTTTAATGAAAGAAAAATTGAATGCCTTTTTTTAAAGGCTTCTTCTCTTCTTCTGCTCTTGTATTGTTTTGCAGTCCACACAATCTGCCGGCGAAGCAGACGGCTGCAGAAGATCCACACACTATAAACACTTGAATTGCGATCCAATATCCGCTCTGCTTTTCCTCCACTTTGCATCCGGAATATGTGGGTGTGCATTCCAATTATCTCTCACTGAAACGTGAATGCCAAAGACTGGAAACAATATTCAGAGGAACAAAAATAAATAAAGAAATAAAGAAAAGAAAGTGTCTTTTAGCTCCTGGAGGTTCATTTAGACTGAGAGGAGAGGACAAAATGGCAAAAATAAAAAGTCAGCTGCATTGTTAGGAGGGAAATATCAGGCTCCAAGTTTTTGTTTTTATACAAAAATCACAAAAAAAGGTTTTGAAATTTAGCTTGCATCTCTTTTGTTTGGTTCAGACATTTGTGGTGAATGCATGAAGGCAGGCAGGCGGTATGTGTAGCCTCACGTTTTCATCCAGCATTTGGAGACGATGTTTCTGTCCTTGTGTAAAACATTTCTCCCTTATTTGTCTTTCAAATGAAGTTTTTACCGCATGCAAAACATCCAACGTGCATTTCCCAGCCATCCACAAACCCTGTATTTGGATAAAATGCTAATTTGTCATTCCTTTGTTGTGTTTTTGTGATTTCACTAAGGACATGCTCACACTCGTTTTAGCAGCCTTTTTAATACAGGATTTATCCTCTCGCAGCACAAGGACGATCGCCTCCTCAGGCTGTGACTCACTCTTTCCAGCTGACTCTAATCAGCAGCTAATTAATAGTTGATGTGCCGGCTTCCAAAAACACAACCACTATTAACCTGTACATGCTATTGATTTAGCCTTGCTTTAGGTGTTGAAGTGGACTCCTGTGGTCCAACTAGACGATGCAATAAGCAAAGTTCTAAATGTTTCCCACCAGTCAGACGCACGTTAAAGGAACTAAACTCATCTGAGCAAAGAAAGAAGTCATGGTTTCATAACCTCTAACTGTTGATAAACCTTGAAAATTAGGAGTAAAATGAAAAAAAATAAACAAGCAAATAAAGTGATTTCTGCCTTTTTGAATTGTGAGATTTTGATTTCTTTTTCTACTTTTAGTAGAAAAATCTGCTGGTTTAAAACTGACAAAGCTCTAAATGTTCAGCATATATCTGTATAAAGGGGCCAAAATGAATATCTACCCAGGGCTGTGGCCAAAATGAAGTAATAAATAAAATACAAATACTTTTAAAGTAAAATCCTGTATTTTTAACAATTAAACTTGCAGCTAGTGCGGTGGCCCACTTTTGTTTTAGTCTGTGCACTTGGAGAAAGTCTGCCTTACGCTCTAGCAGCAAAGGCTCATGGGACATTTCATAAATTGATAAAATGTGAGTTTTTGTAGCCTTACAAAGTGTGTAAATCTACATCTGTGGTTAAATCTAATTTAAATGTCTCTTGTTACTTGTATTTCATGTTTAATCTTAATAAATCCAGAGTTGTAAAGTAACTAAGTACAAATACTTTGTTACTGTACTTAAGTAGAAATTTTGGGTATCTGTACTTTACT
>JARVJO010000180.1:3663779-3682358 GCA_031762555.1 Cynodonichthys magdalenae | reverse complement strand
TTTTACCAAAGTAATTTTTTGGTAAGATACTTGTACTTTTACTTAAGTATCACTTTGTAGTACTTTATACAACACTGAATAAATCAAAGATAAAGTCAGCACTACAGCCCCTTATATAGTTATTGAGCCAATGGATGAAATGACTGTTTTTCTATATAGGACAACAGGTTTAAACCTAGTAACTATGGCAACTGCTGGTGAACCAAATCAAATGCCTTGGCAGGCCAGATTTGGTCTGCAGGCCCCACTTTGGGCTCCTCTGGTCAGTTACTTAGTGTCAGGTTTTAAAATGTTAGAATGAAACAAGTCTGTTTAATCATTGACGTTTAAACTTCACGTCCTGGAAGTCACAGAATGTTGAATGTTGGATTTCAGACCTCATTAAACTAAAACTAAAATGCAAACATGTCTGGGAAACGGCCAAGACTCTGCTGAACTTTCAAAGCCTAAATTTATAAGATTGTTAACCTTAACTGTTTTTTGCCTAAAATATTTAAATATTCTGTTTTGTGGAATGTAGTTGTTTCAGCTGCATAATACTCGGTGTATGAGCCTATATAACTGTGTAGTTATTTATTAATAGTCTCTTTAAATGTTTTACTGAAAGAATGACTTATTCTGTTTCTATGCAGTAAACTCCTCTAACAGCTCTGTTCTGCAGTAAAACAACCAAAATGTTTTTAGGTTTCTTTACATTGCCCTGGGTCAGTCTAATTAGTTGTCTTAAACGTTTTTAATGCCGCAGCCCAATCATTATTAACAAAAACATTTATTAAATCTGATTAGGATTAGAATCCCTGGGATAAATCATTCATTTTGCTTAATAATCAGCATCATTTAAGCTCTACAGTTATTTGACAACCTAATCTACAGCTTTTTATCACCAGGCGTGTTTTTTTCTTCTTGCTGCCTTCATCTGCTCAGTTACATTAATAAATGAGATTTCAGATGATGATGATGCTTCTGCAGTTTAAAGCAAAAAAAAAAAAAAAAATAGGGTCCAAATAAAACCATCTCCCTGACAACGCCTGTTCTGCTGCTCAGAGAGGCGGCTGAATTAAGCGTGATGCCAACGCGGCAAATTGAATCAATTTGGCTCTTCTAAATAGATGTGAGGCATGGAGCCTGAACGCTCAAATGAATAAGGAGGAATTTCAGAGTTTAATGATGATTTTTTTCCATTTCTCTTTCCCCTCGTCTTAAACGCAGGAAGATGGAGCGTACAGAGGAAGAGAGAGGCCACGCCGTGCGCATGGAACATGAGGCCTCTGAAGCACAAAGATGTGATCAGGAGGTGAGGGGAGAATATTAGACGGTTAAAAGGCCACAAGTAGACGAGTCGGGAATAAACAAGTGCAAAAACACAACAAATCTGAGACAAGATTCAGGAACCTTCAAAGGCTCTGGACCAACAAAACAAAGGTTGTTTTAAAAAAAAAAAAAAGTCTTGCTCAGTCAAACATTGGGATACTCTTTTCAATAACAAGCCTGTCGTCACTGTTGACGTATTGATTAAGAGTAGCCTTCCTTTTGTGCAGAAGCCGTGCAGCACTTAAAGATGAACATGGAGCTGGGAGCGGTGCTGACAGGCCCTGATTAAATCAGCAAAGGTGGCAACGTTTTTCACGACAATGAGGAGACAGAGGGCACTTATCAGAAGGAAAGGGCCGGTGGACACTTATAGATGCTGATGGGGAGAATTAATTTGCGCTTAAACATAAACGACAACAAAAAAAAGTTGTGATTAAACTTCGCAATGGAATACGGAGTTCTGCTCACCAATAATTGTTTCCAAAGTGTTATGTTTTGCCTGTCAGTCAGAGGCGTTCTGCGTTGGCTGTAATACATCTGAATTAGGCGCCTGGCGGCACTCTGTCACGTACACGCCGTCGTAAGCCGTTAAATACATAAATCGGGTTTAAATGAACACACACACCACTTGTCTTGCCTGGTTTGCAGGGTAATTCATCTTCTAACGCCATGATTCTGTTATGCAGTCAAATTGACAAGTAATTCATCGCTGGTGTCCTTGTTGTCAACATTAAGGTCACTTCAGATTGTTGCATTGAGTGAAAAGAATTTGCAACTTTTTATTTTTTTTCCTGGGTGCTGGTGTGGAAAATTCCACACTAGTGTATGATTACACAGTATGCATGATCCTAAGCTGTAGTGAACAGTTAACATGATCCAGGTGTTCTCTCCGTCTTTTACTGAAACACGTGCATCTGGTGGATATGATGCGTTTTTCAGGAAGCTAACCTTTGTGGTTTAACAGAAAGATAGAATCGTGTGTGATGTGAGGAGTGGTTTAATTTGTTTTTAGGTGAGCGTGATCAGCTTTCAAATAGATTTTGGCTCATTATCTAAAATTATATTTCACAACAACCCAGGAGAAGAAAAGTCAACATCATGACTTAACTTCTGTCAAGAATCAGCCATTTTTAATAGGTGTTAGTACTGAAATGTGAATTGAGCTGTAAAGGAATAATTAATTCAGCTGAAGTGGTTAGTGTTTTGTGTTGACATGAACAATCCCATTGAACAAAAAGTAGGGAACCTTAACATCCATCACTATTTAACTGAAGTACCAGCTTTGACATAGTTTAAATAACATTTATCAACATATTCACCTACAGACCACCTATTATAATAAAACAATAGAAACTGGTTCTAAAACGTTTCTAAATCCTGCAGGTCTTTGCCTCATTTCCTTTAGTTGAACACTCGTCGGCACAAGAGTTAATGGCCCACTGTTTCAGTATTTTAAATAGTTGAAGGTCGTATTGTTTACATGATTTCAGACCCTCAAAATGGAGGCAGCCTAATGACCCTGCATGACCCCATACTGGCTGTGTCCAAATTCAGAGGTTGGGTCCTCCGGAGGACCTAGCCTACCCAGTCTAGTTGGGACCCGAAAAAAAGTGGCTTTGAATTTGGACGGTCTAGCCTTCTGCTTTAATCCTGCCCTTACCCCAGTGTACATCATGTTACCTAGCAACCAAGATGACGCTAAACAGAAGCCAAAATAGATCGAAATTAGCAAAATATCAATATATTAGTATTATAAATATCACAAAACAACAAAATTGGCTTGAAGGCAACATTTGAAGAACTAAGGGACTAGGTGCACTTTTTTTTCTCTATACCAGCTCGTTTGATTTCTGACAAGAATAATATTAAAAACATGTCTATACAAACGACAAAAGCATTAACAACACAACCGCTTGAAGCTTTTAATTTTCATATCGCCAGATTTTTATTTAAAACTGTACTTCTTTCTCTTGCTTTGTCTGCCATTACGAGCAGAAAAAAATATTCTCTGGTCGGCCCGCAATGCATCATGGGATATGGTGGGCCAAGAAGGATCCATTGGACCCGTCCTTCAAATCGGGGCAAAAGGAGGATGCATTTGTCAGCCGCATCGGAGGAGTCTTCAAATTCGGACAGCCACTGGCGCGGTGCTGCGACGTAAGCGGCTGACAAATAAAACACGTTTAATTAAGGCTTATTTTCTAGTCTGTGTTACTGCCTGCTTTATGAAAAATGCCGTCAAATTTGTTTTTTGAAAATTTTGTTGAGTTGCTGCTTTATGCTTTAAAATTTATTCAGAACTTATTAGGGGGAAAATTTATCATGATACGATATATCTATTTGTTTTAATGACGAGAAGATATTTCCAGATATCACAAAGTCTGTCATGATCCGATTTTAATTCAATTCACAAATCTGCAATTGATACAATGCAATATCATATTCCTATCTAAAACAATGATTGTATTAGATAAGCACATCAGGCATATGATGACGATATGGATTTATTTTTTACATTTAGCTTCATTGTAATTGAATAATAAATCATTTAATCAAAATATTGATGTGGATCAATCTAATGGCTGATCTTATGGCTGTTCTTGTGCTGGTTTCTGATTGATGGGATCTTGTGTTTGTTTGACTTTAGAAACATTTATTCATGTTTTCTATTGTTTGGGTAGAATTTAGTGGAAAGGCTGTGAGTTTCTTGATTTGAGACCAAAAGGATTGTGGGTCCACAAGCAGAAAGCAGGCATCTGCAAAATACCAATCTAAGAACATGGCCTCAGTTTTCAGATCTTGTTTTCAGACATATTGACTGGTTTAGAGGTCCAGCAGCTCCTGCAAACGGTAAATGTTATGTTTTGTGGAGACTTGAATCCGCAGCCAGCACAGGCGTTGTGTTTTCAGGCTGTATTCGAGCAGACTGCCTGTGGACGGTCCATAAATTTCACAACAGGCCTGCACTTACATCAAGTAAAGAGAGCACAGTAATGTCTGGTTGGGCTGATCTCCTCTCCTGTAGCTGATAAGCTGCCATGCAGTACTGATGGAACATGTGAGAGCTGTTTTTTATTCTCTGTTTGTCAAATTGATTTGTTAAGGAATCTGAGGCCCGAGCCGAGGATTTATTTTTTCTGACCGTAGAATGGTACAGCTGTTTTTCATCAGCTGCTGCTGGTGCTTTCCTGATGCAGGTTTCTTTGTAGCAAGATGATATTCACTGTCAATCTCACAGTGAACACAAATTGATTTAAAAGCCCCTAAATTTTCATACATGAACACGTTCTGAAGGCTTGTAGACAAAACATTGACAGAGCTGCTACATAATAGACCAGTTTCTGCCTTCTTTTTGTCTCTGAGCTCACTTAAATTGATCTGACTGAAATAAACCCAGAGAAATATATTCATCCAGTCAGAATTTTTACACAAACCCCCTGGGGTTATAAGTTTTGTTTGGTCTGTTCTGCACAGGAGGTAAAAGCAAAACATGCTTTTCAAAAGGTAGTTTTGTAATTCATATTTATTGTCTCATCAGATTATGGTTTGTTATTTCATGCTGACACATTGCTCCAGCTATTTTCTTGCTTTATTCTGCCGCTTTTACAAAAAGAGAAAAGTGCACTGGCTGCATCTCGAAGTATTTCTCTTTTCTAACAAGGAAGTTGACAGAAATGGTACCTTCTTTCACCTCCGTGCTTTATGTGCTTTTCTGTGGGAATTCACAAATATAGGACAAAAAAAACACAACATTAGGCAAATGTTTATAATTCATCCTTGCAAAGAAAAACATCTGCTCTTTCATTATCATCCATCTGCCATTGCCGTTTCTCCAAGCTCCTTCTATGGACTTTTCCCCTTAATCTGTAGCATGTAATAACAGTCATCTGCCACGCCAATGAGCCATGCAGCAAAACTGCCGGTCTTCATATTTATCTGCAATGATCTCAAAGCCGTCACAGCGTCCGTGATATTGGGAAACGATGCTTTATGTGGTGAAACTGCGGAGGAGGAACAGCAGAACGAGTGGGAGGACACTCCCAAGGATGTCATTTGGAAAACCCCTCACCTTCACGACACAAAGGCGCTGAAGCGTGGAGGGTGGGCGGCTGCTGTTGACGGTGTGATAAATAAGGGTTAGACACTGGATATTGATGTTAATCTGTTTCTGCTGCTCGGTTTTTTTAAGACGTAAAGAGCCTGCGAACATGTCAGATTGCCCCCCTAGATAAGGCCTCAAACCGTTTTCATCACCGTCGCTCTTGCTGGTTTTACTTGGTGTGGTTGCCGTGGAGCCGCCAGCCTCTCCGCCTGACAGCTGATGTCATAAAGCCATGAAACCCACGGGAGTAGAGGAGATGTCTTATAAAATATGATGCTCCAGTTAGCCACCGAGCCCCTCTCACATCCTGCTGCTCTCCTTCAGATGCACCACTGAGCTGTTACCAATGCATCCAGAACACTGCTGAGTGATCTTGCATACATTTACCTCGTTGCTTTTGTTACAGCGCTGCAGCAGAAATGAGCAACCAGCACGTGTTCGTCTGTTTAGACTTTCCTGAAGTTCTTGTCGTCTTATTAACACAAGGAGGTGCTCCAATAGAACAAAGCTATTGATGAGAACAATTGATTTAAGCCTGAAATTCAACAGCCCTTGATGATCTTTAAGCTATATGCACACAGTCAACTCACATCTCAACTGAGAGTCCAGCTCAAATATTTACTCTACTAATAAAAGTCCTTGTTGGTATAAATCAGAGGTCTGCTGACGGAGGAACATAAAGTGATTCTCTCACAGACTTTTATTAGTCAGCTGTAGAAGGCACAGTGTGTAAATCTACCTGAACTTGAAGTTGTATTTTAGGTTTGACTAAATAATTTGTACAGACAAGTTGATTTACCTCTGTATACAAGGGGTGTAAAAAAGTATTGATACAATATTTCCCAATACTGTATTGCTTTTTAATTAAGGCTTAAAGTGTAAACTTTCATGCCAGCAGTTCATTCTTATGTCGTAATTTAGCCTCCGACCTCTAAGTGGCAGCAGTCAGCCAGCCATTTTGCTCCTCCACTCTCGAGGAGCTTCAGCGTATGATGCTAGCTCAAATGTTAGCATTGTGAGTAAACATTAGACCGGCATCTTCTGCCTTCAGGTTTGAGGTAGGGTTGCCAACTGTCCTGTATTATATGAATTGTCCTGTATTTTCATTCAAATTGAAGTGTCCCATATGGCTACGGCAGGCAGGTAGACATAGCACCCTGAACTGAAGGGGGACCCCAAGGGACGGTTCTGAAGTGGCCAGATGAAACGACCTAGTAATGAAATGACTGGTGTACTTGTGCGAAGTAATAGGAGCCACATCACAAAAACTCAGACTGTAGCAGCTTCACTTGATCTGTTTATTAAACTTCAGCACAAGCTATTAGTTGTTAGTGTGGTGGGTGATCATAGTTTTAGAATAAAATGATATAAATCTAAAACGTGCTACAAATAGATTATCAAATGGCAAAATATAGCCTTGCTTAGAATATTGCTGTATATCGTATCGTACCCTCATTTCATGACATGTATCGTATCACCAAATTCTTGCCAACACACAGCCCTACAGTATACTCATTTAGATAAATGAGTTGTTTCTATAGTTAAGACAGCAGTCTTAAAAATCTGTTTTACAGATTTGGAACTTTATCACCAAACATAACTTCACAAATGAGCAAAATTAGAAAAGTTTATCAGTTTTTTCATTTCACACAGAAGAAGATTACAGAAGCTGAATGTCTAAATATACCTGCAAATATATGTTTTTAAAGATATGCTTGACATGAAGAGATGGCTGAACGTTTGACTCTGTGGAGGAGATGGGGATAAAAAAGTAGATTTTGCTTTCCATAACACGAAGCTGTAAGAAGTCACAGAACTAACATGTTAAACAATTAGCATGATGTTTTTGTTCTGCGAATGCACGCCAGTACGTGCAAATTCAACAGTTGGTTTCCATTACAGGGAATGAAACCAGAACTCCTGGTTTGGTCTGCATGGAAACGAGTAAATGTGATTTAGATCAAAGGGCCAAAATGAGGCATTATAAAAGGAGTACTATTTGAAAAACTGGTGCTAATGCAGCTTTCTAAGAAGGGAGTGTGTTGTACAGTAGGTAGCAGAAGAGAGTTGCTGCTGCCAAAAGCACCGAGGGCTAAACGACGACGAGCTCCTGCCATCTGGGCAGCTGGAGGCTGAAAACAACTCCTGCTCTATCAAAACCTCTCAGCTCACGTTTTTATTTTTACCTTGTGTTTTTTTTTCCCTTTTAGTCTTGGCTTTTTATCTCTTTCCTAGTCCCATTTCTGGGACCCAAATATGTCATATTTAGACTCCACCCTCTTTTTACCCCCCTCTCTAAAGGATTTATCACTCTTAATCATCTTGTTTCATACTCGACTTGTATCTAACATATTTAATCTAGGATTCAGCAGGGCTATTAGTTACACTCAACATGCAGGAGCTAATTGATTTAAGGAAGCAGGATTTGCTTGTTGGTGCTGATGAGTTGAACTAAAGCTGATACAGAGAGGGAAGCAGGTTGGGCGGATATCAGTGGAATAAATTCACCAGCAGGGAGTTTTATCATTCTTGGGTTTAAACTTTTGTTTGGAGCTCAGAGAGAAACTGCAAACTGCAGAAAAATAATAAAAATTCTGAATTATTTTTTATTGGTAGTGGTGTTTTTAATCTTTCTCAGGAGAAAACTTTTCATTTCCCTGATTTCCATGGCGGAGCTGTGTTTAGGATAAACATTTTTGTTCAGTTGAATAACAGAACAGTGAAACAGATGTCTGTTTAAATGTCATGTTTGTCGCCGAGGCTGCGCTGACATTTCAGTCTCGGAGTTTCACCTCTCTGAGTTTGTGCTCTGTGAGTCATTCCCAGAATCGGACTGAGTCAGAGCAGTTGTTGTGAATAAATATGATCTAATTGATAGCTGACCTCTCACATTAACGAGCAAATGGGACCAAAACCGACACACGACATGCCAGTCAGACTTTATTGTGTTTGTGTATTCGACTCATTGCGTCCGTATTTGCTGATTCTCCTCCCTCCGTAAGCTGGTGTGTGTGACTCCTGCTCTATATGCAGTTATAGGGCAGCTGGTGGCCACGGGTATCGATAATGGCACTGCGGACGCTGGGCTTCTTGTCTTATTAATCACACCAGCCTGAGCAGTGACCTTTCTCCAAGCCCACTGCTTTGGGCCGAGTCATATCCCCCTGCCTCTTCCTCCCCCTGGGAGTAGCAGGCTAACATCACTCACCCCGTGTCCGCTAATGTCAGCCCCGAGCCTGGCCGCAGCGCCTCACCGGTCCTGCCTGGTGCCCCGGACACAGCTCCGGATGACAGAGACATTGATCACTCAGGAAGCTCGGGCTGTCCGTGTGTGTGTGTGGGTGTGTGTGTGTAAATGTGTTGATCCAACACCAATTGAAACTGGTGAGCCTAATTAGGCTTCACATCTGGGCCTAATGAGCAAATCAAGACCCATCATTGATCAAGAATCAACTGGCCTTGAGCTGTTCTCTACGATCTGTACAGAAACTGTGAATGGCTGTGAAACATATGCTCCACACAAATATTTATTTACGTGGAAGATTTAGAATATATTTACATAATCAGTATAAACTATAGTTATAACTAATACAAATAATTTTTCTATTTGATTTTAAAATCTTTTTACCCTTAATGGACGACTTTGCTTTGAAATTATTTCATTTTAAAAAAAGAAAAAAACAGTTTTAGTATATTTTATTTTGACCACTGTGTTAAGATAAAAAAATACTGCATTTTTATCATGTTGCACTGTTCTTCTAAATTATGCATTTTACATATTTAAAGTTTGATTTCAAATAAAATGAACTTAATTTCTAGGCCAATTTATGCTATCAATGTAAACGTATTGTTTTTTTTTAACAGAAGAGCTTTCTTCAGCAGTCAACAAGGTAAAGATGATTATAGGCTAAAATTAACTTGTATCCATGGGCTGTGACCTGGTTACAGACAGAGAGACCATCTTATCTGCCTGAACCTGTACAACTCAAACCCACAGCTTTAGTCTGACTAAAAAGATTTCTTCTTTTTATTTTAAAATGAAGCCTGTTGCAATAAGCAATAAACAAATTAATCAATCAATAAATAAAAAAATGAGGTTGGTAAATTAAAATAAGATCTATAAAGGGTCTATAAATTAAAATGAGGTTTTTAGTTTTCATTTGGTGGGAATGATTAAATTAGTCTCCAAACAATATTATCGTTTATCACAATAATTTCTGAGACAATTTATTGTCTAGCTAAATTTCTCATGACTGGCCTAGTCCTGATCAGATCCATCACTAAGTTCAATTTTCACAATAAGCATGAACGTTAGTTGTTTTGAGAATGGCTCTTTGTGGTTCATTTTATATGCAATCTTTAATTTACAGTCTTCCTCTAATGGATATTTGGGTAAAACAAATCTAAAATGGTTACTTTGTGTGATTTTATGAAAAATTTGTTTCTGGAAGTCAGTTTTTGGTAAGCTTTAAATCATTAAAATAAAGTGAAAGGGATGACAATTTCTCAAAGCTGATCAGTCTTCAATAATTAGGTTACTTAAACTACTTTATATTCACCTGTGCTGACTTTATTGGTATGTTCTTATTTGTGCTTTTGTGCACTTTTGATGCCAAACTGGAATCCAGGTGAATAAAACAATCTTCCTTCCAAATAAAACTCAACACTCATTTTAAAACCGATTTGTTTCATAAATAATTTTCGAAACTAAATCTTGCAAACTTCATCCATTTTCACCACCAAATAATGTCAACACACCACAACTTCTCAGATATTTTTTGTGGGCATTATTGGCTTTTTTCCCAAAGTGGAACCTTTCGTGTCGCTGTTGGTTCAATATGTTTTTGTAAGTCAGCTTGTTGGCAGCTGCACCAGGCGGTGGGAGACGGAGGCCTGAGGGACTCCTGCAGGACGGAGGAACATCCTGGATGGCTGATGCAGCACCTGTTGTTGTTAGGATGTAAAAAGCATATGCACGAACACGCACTGCAGCGGCATGGGGGATACAGACTGTGGGATCTAATATCTGGATGCTCAGGGCTCCTATTAAACTCAGCACGGGGAAGTTATTTCTTGGCACCAACTGGGTCCTCTGCCATGTAGAGCTTTCTGTAAGTGCTGACTGCTGGCACTTATTGTTCTGCTTTTCTTATTCAAATAGAAGAAATGGGACAGATTGTGTGTTGACTTTTTTTTTTTAACCACTGGTCTTAAAGTTAAAGCAGTGGGAGGGTGATGAAAAAGCAGATGTTCTTGTTATCAGGCAGAAAATAAAAACTGGTAACTTTACCTCTTATTAAATATAGAGTGAATGATGATATTTGACTGTGAAGCCCTAGTAATCACGAGTTTGACTCATTTACTAAACCAGTTGGTTTTTGGGTCACTTCAGTTTTCTTATCTGTGATATAGAAGTCAAAATAGTCATTTAGAAATAGGCCTGTCACGATAAGCAATAAATCAATCTCACGATAAATAAAATGAGTAATTTTCATTTGCTTACTTATTTTTCTTCATGTCCGTCTTTTCTTCTTAGAGTAGAGAGGAGTGAACTCTGGTGTCAGGTATTTCTATCTTCTGTAGCATGAGAGCCTCGTGAACAAGCATTTTTAGCTAGGTTTTCTGACACCTTTCAGCTGGCAATGTGCCAAACTTTCGGTTCGTTGAGTTATTTTTTTTTAACATGGTGTAAATTTGGTAAATAATGTAAACTTTGTAAGCAGCATGCATCTTCTTTTAGTGATAATCTTAGTCGACTTTTAAATTCCCCTTTGTTCAGAAAGCTATCTTCGGTAAAGTTCGCACAAATAAATAATTATTGATTTTCATCAGAGGGTTACTAGTCCAAATATTTCTTTAAAGAACTGTGTCATCCATGGAACGTTTAAAAAGAGCGTAGTCTTCTTGGAATCCAAAATTCCATTTCCTCAAAAGCATTTTTAATCTGAAAAGGACTGGACTGAGAAACTGTTAGTATTATGAGTTCAGCAGATGCGGTTTCACCAGTTGTTTGCTAGTTGTTGCTGCTGACAGCCTGCAGGAGTCGCGGGGGAGGTGTGCTCCGTGATGAGGAAGCTCGGCTTGGACACACAACCCAGAGGAGGAGCTGCTCCTAAAAGGCAGTTTTACTGGTGGTTTTTGCTCTCCTGCCTGGCTCCCTCACGACACTACAGGATTTCTCAAACATGCGTGAATGAGTCAAAGCAAGACTGTTTTTGATGAGAGGATAACATTATAACATCATATAAAACTCGAGAGTTGATTTTTACATGATATTGCCCCTTTTAATTATTGTATAAACATTTTATTTTTGTATTTTTTGAGTGCAATACATTTTTAAATAAAATTAACCAAAACATCTTTTACGTATGTAAATTTCATTAAGTTCTGTAAGCTTCGTAAGTGTGGTTTATCATTAAATTAGTTTAAAATATCCTCTGAACAATATTATCATTTATTGCGATAATTTCTGAGACAATTAATCGTCTAGTATTAAAATTTATCATGACTGGCCTTGTTCTTATCAGATCCATCCCTAAGTTTATTTTTTTTACAATAAGGGTTGTTCAGGGTCAGACCGGCCTGTTTAGAAAGCCTTCCTATCACTGTAGCTGTTAGTGAGCTCCTCAAATTAAACACAGGATTTAAAGAAAACTTTTAAAACCCTTGATGACCTGAGGGGGTGAAAATGTGAAAATGTAGTTCTGTGCTTCAGTCAGTTGCTTGAATTTCTGCAGAGCAAACAGTGTTTTCAGAGATCTGGCAGACTAAAACCTTCTCTTTATCTTTATTGACTGGCATCTCAGGCTGTCAGTGTTGCGGCTTTTCAAACTATTTCAACAGCAGCCTTAGAGGTTGGACCTTATAGCATTTATGTATCCCTTTCATCATAGCATAGATCTGATTTAGAAGCAGCTGCAGTCGAGATCACAGGAGAATCCATCCCGCTCGGCTCAAGGCCACGGTGTTGTGACAGGTGAACATTTATTGCTGACCGATTGGTTTCTTTAAAGCTGTGGTTGGCAGCGTGTTTTTAGGTGTGACAGGCGGCTGTAATGAATAAAGCATTCATGCTTTTGTAGTCTGAGTCATACCAGATCAACAAAGCAGTAAAACACAAGACCTTTTAGTGGAGAAAATATTTTCACTCTTACTGTGTTTCCAGGTAGAAGCTTCATTTTCATTTTTGGCATTTATGATCAGATTGGTTGAAGCTACTTATTTTAGATTGTTTATCTTGTCATTGCTTGAAGCTTTATCAAATCTAAGGTATTTTACATCCCACTGGTACACAGCTGTTTTGACATTTCTAATTAAATAATTGATTTTTAGGCATAAAAGTAACAAATTACTGGTAAGTTGCAGTTTGTTTAAAAAAGAACTAGACTTCTGGATAGATGAAAAATGTTCTTTTTATCATTGCCTCCTTGATTTATTCCCTCATATCAGAGATTGTGATATAAAATGAGCTGCAAATAGAGAAAGGAACCAAATAAAATACATGAACATTAAAGACATCAAAGAAGCTGAAGGAGCAACAACAAAGGGGCACCAACATTACAGAAAATACATATTTTCTAATTATTCAGGGAATAAAGTGTAGGATTCAGCAGTTCTATTTGTGGAGCATGCTGCTGCTTCTACAAAACTTTCAAATAAACCATTTTATAGCAACCATAACAAGTACAATGGCTTTTATTTTTAATTTAGTCCTCAGAGAATAAATGATTTGTGTTTTGGTTCTAAAGATTTGGGAGGTTTCACCCTGGTGACTTTGCTTTGTTTTGCTAATAAACTTTTCTGTGAGGATTTATAGGCTGTGCACCAAAGCCATCACTGGAGAGTGACTTGTTATCAGCTGATAATGGACTCCATTACTAAAAGAGCTGCTTCTTTTAGTGATATCTCACCTGTGGCCCATCACATTCATAATAAAATCTAACAGTTGATTTGGGGAGGAATTATTCAGTCTTATGACCTTTTTGTTTTCTGTCTCCGTTTGTGTCTTTAATGACTTCACATTTTGATGTTTTTTGTGGTTTTTTACTTTCCTGCAAAGCGTTCGCCAAAACAAAAAGGACAAATAACCCTGTGTGTGTGTGTGTGTGCGTGCGTGTGCGCGTGCGCACACACGGCCCTGCCTCCTGTGAGGTCTGTTGTCTACCGGTGAGTGTTTAGAGAACAGATTTCTTTGACGTTGACGGCACCAAGGCAATACAGATTTGGCAATTAACCTTGATGTCACTGTAATTACCAAGTCACTTTAGTAAAATGAATTAATTTCCCAAAAGGACTCCGAAACAAAATTACCTTCTCTCTTCCTGAAGAGAGCCAATATGGCGTCTGATAATTAGGGTAGAAAAAGTGAGCCGCTGCCATATTCTTGTGTCTCATTGTGTGCAGTTGGTGTAATCTGCCATGAGGGGAAAGCCACTGATCTGTCTGCCATTCCCATAAGGTTCCTCCGGGTTCATGCTGTTTTGATTCCCGCTTTTTTCATTTTTCAGCTTGTCATGCATTTAGCTGAACAGAGTTCCTAAACCTCAATGTTTGTCAGCCATTTTGTAACAAAGTTATGTCCAGCTGGTGGGTGAGCAGTGAATAACAGGACTTTCTACAGATCCACCCTATGGTCTCCAGTTTTACATTAAAATGAACTTGCCTGGTCTCCAGTAGAACATCAGTTACAATAAAACGTATTTATATGCTTTTAATTTGAAGTTTTTAAAGAGGGAGGGGGTATTATGCAAAATATATTTTTTAAACTTTATATCATGTTAAATCATTCCCTTAATACAAACATCCCCAGAGTGTTGCTTTGACTCATTCATGCATGTTTGAGAAATCCTTGAAGCTCCTGTGGAGCTAACTAAACACTTGCTTCTTCAAAGCTCTGCCTTTTTGTATAAAGCTCCTCCCCTGAGCTCAGTCTGTAGCCAAGCTCCCGCCTCACGGAGCACTCCTTCCCCGAAGCATTGTTGTGAATATGTGCTGAAGTGGAAGTGTCTGAAATGGTAAGAGGTTCTTAAGGAGACAGGCCAATTTCAAGACATTGAAGGAAAGTCAATTTTATGTTTTATATATGCAGCATTTTCATAACAACTTGAGGCAACATAGTTACTTAATTGCAATATAGAATTGAACTATATGGCTGTATACATAATTCCCCCCCTAATACACCATTTTACAATATTTGTCTCCGGTCAAATATTAAAAATGTAAAACCTAATTTACTGTGTTTGGTTAAGGAACGTCTTGCTGCTGTTTGGACTGGCTTTCAAAGTCTTTGACCAATTTTCCCTGAACTTCTGTCTGTAGAGGTAAGAAGTTGTGATTATTATTTTCAGGGGCTCTGTTCCATCCTCACAGTACTTGTCAAGTTTGAATCCCATCCCCTGATTGTTTTCATAACTTTTGGATTTCTTCTTTCATTTCTGCTCTAGTTTTTCTATAAGCCTCTTGTTCTAGTGTTTTCTCATGCTCCCTGTTCAGGTGATTGTCAGATAGGATTGCTGGATCCTTTACAACTTTGCTCTTTTGCTTCTTGTCATTTACTGTGTCTGCTTGGCCGACCAGCAGCATCTTCTGTGTCTGGGACTGGAAATCCCTCTGGGCCTGAGCTCAGCTCTTTTTTAGTTTTCAGCCACTGTCAATAGTGTGTCCCACTGGGTAGGCAGATGTTCTTGTACAATATTTCAGCTAGTTGTTTTCAGTGTTAACTGTCCAATCTACTGTCTCACATTAGTAGAATTTTATATTTTTTCTACTCATTATTTTCTTATTTCCTCTTATTTAACCTATCTCATCTCACTCTTTTATCACCTGTTCTCATGTTTTCACATTTTGTCACATTTCATCTATTCTCATCTGATATTGTCTCATTAAATCCTGCACCGGTTTATCTCACCTAGTCTTGTCTCTTGTTTCATCTCGTCTCATTTTGTCTCATCTTATCTCATTTAATCTTGTCTCTTATTGTCTCATCTCTTCCTGTCTTGTCTCATCTTTGCGTCTCATCTGGTCTTATTTTGTCTTATCTAATTGTGTCTTATCTCATCTTGTCTTCTCATCTCATCTCTTTGTCCATGCTCGTTTTGTTTCATCTTATCTTGTCTTGTCTTCTCATCTCATCAATTTTTGTGTAATCTCATGTCTTCTTTTGTCTCTACTTCTCATCTTATCTTGTCTTCTCATCTCATCTTTGTCTCATCTTCTCTAATCTTGTTTTATATTGTCTCATTTCATCTTGTCCAGTCTTGCCTCATCCTGCCTTGTTTTGTCCTGCCTCAGCTGTCTTATCTCGTCCAACCTTGTCTCATTTCATCCCGTCCCACTACATCCTATGTTCTGCCTCACAAAATCTAGTCTTATCTTATCTTGTCCTTTTGTGTCTCATCTTACTCTGTCCCACTTTTTGTTTATCCTCTGTCTTCTCATTTCAACTTCTAAATAGAACTATATTCAACTTTTACTTCATAAAAACTTTATGAAACGTGATTTCATGTTGTTTTTTCATATTTCAAAATTTTGGACTTTGAATTTTGCCCTTTGTAAATGACAAATTATGGAATATTTTGACAAGCTGTGAGAAATTTGCCAGAAAAGATTTTTAAAATGTCTGCAATCTAAAATTATACCAAGATGTTGAAACACAAATAAGATTTCACTAAATCAAAGCACCGAACTGAACACAGTAAGATGAAAGATGGTGTAGGAACAGCAGGAGTTACATATAAGAATGTACGTTAGTCAATGAGTCAAAAGTGTGATGCTATTATTCATTTTATAGTAACCCATCTGTAACTAGTTAATATTACTAACTTGTCTCAATAAACATATTGGCAGCATAAAAAATGTTGGGTAAGAGTAAAGTTGTTTACTTTTTGAGTCATGGCTTATAATAAGTGTTTTTGGAGCATTAACTTTATGTCTCATTAGTTCCTTTATGGAAGCGTTTCATAAGTGCCTGTTTTTCTTTATTTATTTTATTAGTATAATGAGGGAAACCCCTGCGGTAGGCCACTGGTGAAACAAAATGTTTGATTTTGTTCTTCATGTACAATCCACATAATATGACAGAGGACGGAACACAGCCAGTGGGAAGAGTTGAGTCAATTAGGCGTAAATACAAACCTTCAGCCTGCATTTGAATAAAAGAGGAGACAAAGCATGCCAACCGAGGCCCGACTAGAGTCACTGGCGACCCTTCCCCAGCGCCACATTATTAGCTGGCGGTGTTTCTCCTCTGGTTCGGAGCCTGGTGCAGATGTGCTGCCTAACCTCTGCGGCATGGACCGACTAATTGCTCTTGAGATTGTCAAAGAAGATGAATTGTGTGTGTGTGTGTGTGTGTGTGTGTATGGGGGGAATGTGTGTGGCAAGAAATCTGGTTGCAATGGTTTATTTTACCATTTTGACTGAATTTGTCCTTTCATGTCCAGTCATTTGTAGCAGATTAATTTGCCAGAATCATGCTGCTTTGTGTGTGTGTGTGTGTGTGTGTGTGTGTGTGTGTGTAATTACTACATTATGGGGACCATTTTCCAGACAAGGTTGTCCTTGTGTGGAACCAATGCTCCTTATGGAGACCAAAGTCTGGTCCTCATGGGTTTGGATGCTGATTTTGGGTGGGGGGTAGGTTTAGGGTAAAGTGTCATGGTTAGACTGTAGAAATTATTGGAAAATGAATGGAAGTCAATGCAAAGTCCCCACAAAGATTAGAAAAACCAGTGTGTGTGTAGTCACAGCATAGATAAAGGTTAAAACAGAAGCAGAAATGAGAACAGGCTCTCTGACAGAAACCCTTCTGCAGCTCTGTGATGTCGACGCTCCCCTCTCCGCGCAGCTCATGTCACCTCTCTGTACAGGTGTGTAGCTCAGGTATGTGGGAGTGTGCATCTGTCTGTGCAGTGTGTTTGTGTTTGAGGGTTACGGAGAGTTCAGAGGACGAGCAGAGAAACATGAGATGAAAACACAGCAGGATAAATTTGTTTACATGTGTATGTTTCTGCCTGTGAGCCGTAAAGAACCAAAGATTCCTGAAACTCTCTTTAGATCCATGTTTAAAGATACGGGAGACTCACAGACAGCTGTGAGAGAATGGCACATTTTCTCCTTTTAAATGTACAGGAGGCTTTTTTATTCTATAGGGTCATGACATCATTAAGTATTAATGTTTCATTACAACATTGTGAAGCTAAAGGGCACCGGGACGACAGCACAGCGAGCTAAACTGACTTTTAAAAAAAAAAAGGGCAAATGACAAGAAAATGCTAAAGATTTTAAATTTGATTTAAAACATTAACTCCAGCAATACTTAGCTATTTGTAGAAACTGTATAATCTTTACAACAATAATGGCTAAATGTTTCTCAGCTAAAATAAGATTTTTGGTTGAAGTGTCCTTATAGGAAGATTCAATTGGTTGGTTTCATTCCACCATATTTACCCACACAGACTACGACCAGCCTGATGTAGGTTAGTCATGAGACTTTACTTAGCTTACACTGAGTGCATACCTGCATTTTAGAATGTAGTATCTGGAAAACCACTGAAGTAAACACTTGTACTAATAAATACAGTTTTGGATAACTTTTTAAAAGTTGGTTTAGTAACTTTACAGAGACTCAGTGATTGGACCTGTTAGTAGGCATTTAGATTTCCCATCAGGCTCCAAAAGAACACAAGTAAAACGTTAACATCTTGAGTTAGCAGCAAATGCATCTTATTTCAGTGATGTTGCTGTATCTGCACATTGTAGCTGTCAGTCACTTGGTTGGATAATGAACCAGCCAAATCAAATAGTTTGAAAAAGATTTTTTTGCATATTTCCTAGACTCTGGGTGTGCAGGACTTAAGATAAATGTGGATATCTGTTGTCTACAGCAGCTGCCTTACTTCACCTCTCAGCCACTGTCAGCTTTCTCAGACCTACAGTTACTCTTTAGAAGATATTACTACATGGATTAACAGGAATATAAACACGGGTCATTAAAACAGATCTGTCTGCTTATCTGCAAGTTTCACAAAGTTGGTTTCAAAAAGATACCAAACTGGTTATTTTCTGATGTGGTCCAGCTCATTTTGAAACACATACACTCACCGGCCACTTTATTAGGTACACCATGCTAGTAACGGGTTGGACCCCCTTTTGCCTTCAGAACTGCC
>JARVJO010000180.1:3611143-3633654 GCA_031762555.1 Cynodonichthys magdalenae | reverse complement strand
GGGTACAACATGGGCTGTGCGGGCACCCTGCCCAAAAATCTGCTCTGGGTCAGACTCTGGCTCCAACATGTAAGTCTGGATTTACAAGTCTTCTCTTGTTGACATCTTTTAATTCATTTATAAATAAAACATTTCTGAGCAGCTATATATTCGTAAACCACTCTATCAAACTATGGACCATTGTGAAGCACCTCCTTTGGATTTAAAGAGACACCTTCAAAATGAGTGGATCTTAGACACAACTCAGAAAAGGGGTGAAAGAGGGGCTTGTGGAGTTACAATAAGGAGAATTCAGACCAAAACTTTAGTCCGTTGTCTGTCCCAAAAGTATAAGTTCATGACAAACATCTAAATCCAGTTTATTCTGTAACTTTGACTCCATCAGTCTGTCTGATGGAAATTAGCCTGAAAAGCTAATTAAGCCACATATTATTTCAACATTGTTTCTTTTGATTAAATACTTGAAAATACAGCTGGCATTACTGCTACTACTATTCCAAGGCAAAAGAAAATGACAGGAAGAAAACTAAACAGACTTGGCAGCTCCTGCAGTGGATTAATAATTTCCACTGGTTACTTTGTTGATTTCGCATCGCTGCCTGCTGGAACAGTTTGCAAAGCATCTGGACAAATTTACTTTTTAAAATGCATTTAAATATCTAATTAGATGTTTTTATTCACGTTCAAACACTTGCCTTAAGCTTTATTATGTATTTATACATGGAGACGATTCTGAGGCTAGGTTTTGGGTTTTGCATTGCAACACTGTATCCTGATCCATGTGGGATTGACGAAGCTGATGTTTGACTGTGCAACACTTGAGTGCTCTAATTGATAGGCCATCAGTAATTCCTCTCAGTGCCTTGTCATTGAAGAATAATAGCCATTGTTTAGCGAGCTGATTGTTGGTGGCTCTCTCAACTGAAGCCGTGCTAATTAAATGAACGACTTCGGTCCCTGCCTTCGTACCCAGCGGCTTTACGCCACGAACCTCTCCTGCCGCTAACACATTTTTCAATAACTTATGTAAACCGAAATGGAAATTGAGTCATGCCTTGTTATGCAAGCATATATTATTTTTAAAGCTATTTTCGAATCCTTTGATTTCTTGTGTTGGCCTGGGAAATAAACCCAGGAATCACTTCTTTCAAAACCCCTCTCAACAATGGCCACCCAGGGATTGGCTTTATATAAAAAAGTAACATAAAATATTATTTGTATTCTTGAGCTGATTCGGTGCACGCAGTAAGTGCTGCTTCCACCCTCCTTTGAATATCTTCGCAGCAGGGGGAGTACACTCACTGTTCCCTGTGTATGGGTGCATCCTGGTGCGTACCTGCGTCTGCGCCCATTTATTTATGTGACTCAGTGTGGCATGTTTCCTGGAGATAAGGCTGCGTTGCCTGGTCCTCTGCAGCCCTCTCTGCAGGCGAGCGGTGATTAGACGACATTCCCATTCTCTGCGGGGCCGCCCCTCTGCAGTCAGAGCCGGCAGTGTGAAACCCCGATGTACAAAAGACCTGCACTTGGTGTCTTTATCGTGTTTTGAAGTATGATGTTGAGACACTTTTCTGGTTTGAAAACTATAATAAAGACCATGCCTGAGAGGTGACAGGGATAAAGAAAAAAAAAAGAAAAAATATGGCTTAAATTTCTCCAGTACAAACGCTCTGTGTGGTGCTTTTTAAAATCAGCTATTGAGCTGGGCAAACGGCAAAGGACCTGAGAAGTTAAGATGATATTCCCTTCCACATTACTGCTAATGCGGTGTGGGCTCACCTGCGTGCTGCGGGAAGATCAAGAGTCAATTAGTGGGCGGTCTCAGCCAAGTGGTCCGAGCCGGTGACAGTCTGTGGTGGACCATTGCGCGGCAGGGGCCGGGCGAGGAGCAGAAGAGCCTAAATGAAATGCTAATACAGGCCACAGAAGTCAGGGCTCTCTAATTGGAACACAGCTGCTGCAGGGACTGAGTATCCCGTGAAGTGCTGCAGAGGTACAGGAACCAGTGGGTCACCGTGATCGGGTCAGGTTGTCTCTCCCTCTCTGTGTGCGCATCTCAAAATACACGGGCTGCAGAGTAAATGTTTCTGAGCATTACACCTGGATCACATCAAATGTGTGGATCTAAAACAGCTCCAATCATCAGTGTTACGTTTTCTTTGCAGATTAATTTAGAACAAATGATTTCTCAGAATATTTATGTTGTGGTTCACGAGTTATTTTGCTAACAAAGACACTCACACTGAGAGAGGCTAAAACATTACGAGTCAGTTTATTTGTGTTTGGAGATATAAATCAAGCAAAATGTAATTTAACATGTTTGTTTTTATTTAATTTCTGGTAAATGATTGTTTGCAACGATTCACAAATCAATCTGAGCTGTGTTTATTGATATTTTTACACCACATACTGTTTTTTTTAATCCATTTTTTGTAAAGAAATGTGTTTTTATAACCTGGGAGGTTTTTTTATTGCTCAATTTGTCAAAGTGTTTATTATGATCTCCACACGCAAAGCGGGGGTCATATTGTTTTCGTTCTGTTTATTTTATTAATTTATTTTTTATGTTTTTATTTTTTTCAGTGATATTTGGTCAATCGTAGCATGGAAAACTATTCAATGTAACGCAGGAGATTCAGGTTTTTGTTTAGCTCTGATGTGCGTACACACATGTGGGGGTCATATGTTACTGTTTTACAGTATCTAGTTTTTTTTCCTCTTTAAGCTAATTTGATCCAGCCCAGAAAAGGCAGAGGTTTTTAACACTTTACGTCATATTGCTGTCGAACTTTTAAAGTCATTTGGCTCATGGAAAGTGCAGAAGGAGACAGATGTGTTGGCTGGTGGCAAAGGAAAAAAACCCACCATGTCCTCCTTTCAGGTTGTGACTTTGCAGCTTGTATTTGCTCCTTGGAGGAGATATTTTCGGAATAGAGGATGATAGTAAATCACAAGCTGCAGCATTGTGACGGCTTCTTAAACCTCCGCCTTTGTTTTTTGCTTCTCTCTCATTGCGCTGATGTTTGTGCAGCGTAGCTTGATGCAAGTTCAGACAAACAAACGAGTCGCAGACGGAGGAGTGGCACAAATCAGGAAGCGGAATCAAAAACTAACCGTTTTGGAAAGAGAAATAATAGTTCCTCATCTCTTACACCATTTAAGGTCCACCAGGTTGTCCACACGCTGTCGTCCTCATGTATGAAGGCCTCCTCCTCCTCCGTCTTGAAATAGAAGTGAAATTTCCACAGAATAATGCATGAGCTCTTGGTGGGCGACAGACAGCAGAGGAGCCTCCTTCCTTCTAGAAGCAAACACGTCTGACTCGACCCAGAGAAGGCTGAACCTCAGGGGGGGAGGTGGGAGGACAGCCTTTAAAGCCATCACCTGTGATAATGAGGCCGTCACACTAGCTTAGCCTAAAACACACACTACATTTTTCTCTAGAAAAAACAAAATAGACTTGTGTTTTTGGTAAAGCTAAACCCATGGCAGCTTTTTTCAGTTGTCATGTCGAAAACCCGGAGTGAGATTAAAGCTTCTGTCTGTTTTAGTCGTAACCTTGATGACACACATGAACTCAGATTGATGCCATTTTTGGATCATTTTTGGATCATTTTTGGATCAGCTGCTGCAGATTTTAGTTTTAGACTGCAGCCCAACAGGTGGCAAAACTCACTGGTTTTGCTGGTTATATATATATATATATATATATATATATATATATATATATATATACTGATCCAAATACAGGATCCTGGAAGTTGGGTTTTATCTTTACTTAAAAAATTATAATAATCAGATTGGTTTTAGATATTCTTTATTTCAAACAAATAAAAAAACAAGTAGGTATACATAAGTATATACATACATATAAACAAAAGATTACAAAAAATGTTTTGCAACATAACATTCAGTCATTTTAGCCTCTTGTTGGAAAAGGAGTGAAGTTTATAGTTTTTAAAATTGCCACCACTTTAAACTATTTTTCTTTAATATACATTTATACTGAAACACGTTACAGTATGTTATATCAACAGTTTAAATATTACACACTACATCCTCTTGTTAGTTACATTTACTGCATATTTTTCTGATTTTGACTCATCTTGATTTAAAAAGTTTCTTTATGTTCAGATTATGTGCAGAAGAATCAAGTGTTGTGCAAACAGACTGATTTAGAACAGTCCTTCCAACAAAGTTTTTATGATCTGAAAGCTTTTTTTTTTTAATTGTTCTTCATTCAGGGAAGTTACTAACAGTGGGTAGAGTATCCACAAATTTTACTCAAGAGTTGCAAAACTTCATAATAAAATTACTCAAGTAAAAGTAAAAAGTATGGCATAGTAAAAAAAAATCCTAAAAGTACATTTTTTCTAAAACCTTACTCAAGTAAATGTATCTGAGTAAATGAAACTAGTTACTACCAAACTGTGTATATTAAACATCCACAGAGCAGTTGGACTCACCCTGTATTAATGGGACCTAAGTTCCACTCCCATTGTGTTTTCTTACTGGTCCTGTCTCCTAAAAACCTGGAGTCTGGAGTTTTTCCTGAAATGTTTGCACCTTGGAAACATTCCCAAACGTTTACCAGCTCAGCTGTTGAACCTGCTCCAGGAGCTTGTTGGGGGATTTCAGAACTGTGACCCGGAAACCTCCACCGCAGAATCTTCTAATGCAGTTCCATCCTTGTAGAAAACTCTGAGTTTAGCACCCTTTGAGTGGAAGTTTAGTTTAGTTATTGTGGTGCTGGACACGCAGTCGTCTGGAGGATCTGGATGAACAAGTACAGATGACAGTGATGGATTAATGATTGAGAAGAAGTCCTGTCAGTATCAGAACCATCAAACCTTCTGATCAGACAGTGTTCTGATTCTGTTGTCAAAGCCAGCAGGTTTTACTGCTTTACTTCTCAAACAGAAAGCTCTTGGTGTGAGCTGTAAATGTTTTTGTGTTTCAGGGTCAAACTGTCCCCCCTCCTGTTTGTTTCCTGTTTTTTAGTTTTTTATTACCAGAATAAGCCGCCATAAAGAAACTGTCCTGTTCTGTTTTCCTCTCAGCTCAGTAGTTTGTGTCTCCTTTGCTGTCAGCATTCGTCAGCCACTTCCATCCCCTCGATGGACCCTGCCTGGACACCTCAGGACAAGGGACATGAAAACATACGGAGGGACTGATGGATAGAAAACTGATTCTTTACAAGTGAGGGCAGAATGCTGTATCCAAACCTTCTGGCAGGATACACTAATATCCCCATGCTGAGCAGCTTGGTGCTATTTAGTGCGACCATGCGCATCGGTCTCACTCCGCTGCACCCAATGAGCCAAACCCACGGAACCGATGGGCAACGGGAGGGAAAGTAGGAGAAAGAGAGGGGAGGTGAATGAAGTGCTGCTCTCTCATATTATTTCATCACATGAATGTGCTAAAATTAATGCTAAAAAAAGCAAACACCTGGCTGTAATATGGAGCATTTATTTGTTGGGTTCAGTTCATTATTGCTGAAAGGAGAAAGATGGATAATATTTTGTGTGTGTGTGTGTGTGCGCGCGCTTTTCACCTGTTTAAACTCACCCTGCCTCCTGCAGTTTTGAAAACTAAAGCTCTGCTGTTTTGTATCATCAGTCTCCAGTGACATTTGATGGACCGTTGGATTAAAATCACAAGTGTCTGCAGGGAGAAAACAGCAGCAGCGATGGAGGAAAGTCAGTCTACTCGGTCGTGATGGAATATTCTCCACCACATTATCTAGTCAGTTTGACTTACATGCAGATAAAATGCAGCGCTGCAGCTTTTATTAGTGCACTGAGCAAAGATTATGGCTCAATGCAGAGCTATGAATTATGCAAGCGCTTTGCACTGGGTTGCAGTGTGCAGTCACCCCCTCCCCTTTCCCCAATTTTCCTGTTCGTCCTAATATGAGGTACACACCCACGGGGCATTCCTCAAGCAAACGCACATGGAATGCGCAAACGCTGCAAATTAGCCAAACAGGCTGTCGCACAAATCCACACGTAGTCAGATATTAGCCATGAAAAGAGCAATCAAAGCAATCGCTGCCTCTCAAAGGCTCTTCCTCCCAATAAAAGAGCTGCTCAGTCATAATCTGAGCTCTTACTTGTAGCTTTTACACTATTTTACCACTCAAGCATTTACTCTGCATTTGAAAAAGCTACAATTTTGCCATGATTGTTGGAAAAACCATTTTAAAAGAATCTCCACGTCACACCAGGAGCTGTAAACCCTCCAAACTACATTTTTCCCTCCTTAGTTTATTTCATAGAATATATTCTAATAAAATAAATGAAGTTCTTAAAGATTGTTCACCAATGTCAGAACTGTGGGAAGGAAGATTAAAAAATGAAGAGCATATTCTTCACTTTGTTTTAAAATCCTGGTGTCAGATTTTGACAGGTGATGGTAAGAAAATGTAGGTTTGCCAGGAGATGTTTCTGATACCAGTGTTCAGATCGATGAATAAAGATGAGAGCAGCATCACAGTTTGAAGTCACATCATACCATCAGTAAAGATGTTTACCATAGATTCATTAAACCATATAGATGTTGAACATAAGAGTCAGTGAAGCTAACGTCTGAGTGTCACAGCACGTTTGTTCCTCATCTTCCTGATGTTATAAAAGTCTTTTCTTTTTATGCTATACATTATAGAAGTCTTCTTCATCTCTGCTGTCACACTTATCACACAGTTGGGTTATTTCTAGTAAGAATAACAAGCAGCCAGGCCAAACCATCATGGCTGCTTGATCCGATCATTTTGAAGTGTGGAAGCTAACAAACGGGAACAAAGTACTGTTTATAACAAATGACAGTGAAGGTATCTTAGAGAAGATGTGTCCAGAAACTGTTTGTTTTTATTTTCTTTCAAAAGTTAAAAGTTTTTAGTTCTCAGTAAATCTGTTTATATGGCCCGAAGACATCAAGTGGCTCAAATGATTACAGCCGTCATCATGTTTCCCATCTCATATCCAAAAAGCCCCGAAGCTTCCCCACATTTATTACAGCTACCACCGCGCTCACATTTTATTGTTTGTACCTGCCGTTATGATAGAAAATAAAGTGAAAGGAAGTAAAGGACCATTACCTGTTTTTCTCTGGAGTCCCCCCTGACCCCTGAGGGTTTTCGGCGGCTGGCTGCTGTTGATTTTAGCCCACAATCAATTCATTTTAATCACGTCGTGCAGCGCAGGGAGCGGCGCGCTAATTGATTGGCAGGTATTTGCATATACAGTACGCAACAAAATGTCACGAACGGCCTTGGCGGTGACCTGTGTGGGCTGCTGGCAAAACAAACTGATGAGGGTAATTTATCATGCAGCTTGTGCTCTATTGAGCAGGGGCAGCCGCGCCCACTATTGTTAGCATTGTCAGTCACTTGTCACGCTGCGGTGGGCACGAGGAGAGGGGAGATGAGATGAGTCAACACCAGAGGAGACAGAAGGGGAGCTGTAAAGACACAGATCGGACAGATGATCACCGCTCTGCTTTGTTTTGGTTTTTCTACATCTTTGCTGCCACGTTGACCAGAAAGAAGAGAACAGACTTTAGATTTTGTTCTTTTAAAAAGATCAGAACTAACATATTCAGGTTTTTCTTTTGTTTCTTCCTTTCCACTTGAAAAATCAAAAACTTTGCCCAAAACTCTGAAGGACACATTTTGTTTTTAATGGAGAAAAATAAATAAACTCAGAACTGAATATCATTTTGTGTCCAATGTTGTAAAGAAAACAGTCATTTTATAAAACCAGATCTATTTTAAGTCCAGTTGTTTATTTGTTGTGCTTTCAAACCATAATTTAGTCATCTTCAGTCACTTGAGTTAACTCGTGTGCTTTTACCTGTAAACAATTGCTAATCTCAACCTTTTCAGAACGCAGAAATAATTTTAACTTTTAAAGAACTATGACAACCATGAAAGCAAAGATGGTAATTTAAAAATGAAAGGAGGAGATTTAACCTGTCAGGTAATCTTTATTTCATGTTTTTGTTGTTTTCAGAGGTTGGGACAGAAGTAGCAGTTTTCACTTTTACTGATGGATGTTTTCAGAAACCCCATTAGTCGAAAACTATGACATTTAATATAGATGAATATGTCCACTAAGTTTACATTTGATGAAATTAGTTTCTATAAAAATGGTACGTGTTATAGAAGACGATAAAATACAAGAGAAACATGGCAACCAACCAACAAGCAAACCAATAAATCAACAAATTTAAGTTTTTATTTAAATGTTTTAATGACTTCATCTAGGGAAAAAACAAACTTCAATAAAACATCGCAAATTGATCTGAAATTAATAGTAATAAAACAATAAATCTGTTTCCCCCAATATATTTATACATGTTCAGGGGCCTGCGTTTGGTCCTGGATGCAGACTCATCAAGTCGAGCCACAACACAAATGAAATCTCATCTACATTTTCAGAGCCAACTTTTTCTGTTTGTGTCACGTAGAAAGTTGGACTTTGGTCTTAGAAGGGCAGGCAGTTATTGTGCTGGCAGTGTGAAGGCACAATGATCCTTCTTAGCAGGATGATAAAAATCTGTCACAGTTCCGTGCGCCGAGGAGCCCATTGTTTTGAGGATTAAGGAGGATTACGGGAGGATGCTGGTGACTGAGAGGCTTGAGCTGTATGACCCTTTCACTAATCATTAGGAGACAGATATAGAGCAGTCAAACTCCTAAAGCCCAACATCACTTTGTATTATCAATTATTCATGGCTGACAGGAGTCAAAGTATGGAGGAGATGGAGACCGGAGGAGACTTCAAGTCCCTCATAGTGCCAAAGAGCATTCAGAGTCCAGTAACACACTAAAATATATGACTGACTCAAAAATGAGGCTCTACTAGCACCCAATGTGTGTAATCATTTTAAGCTTTTAATCTGATTGACATGCTGAGTTATGGAGCCAAAATGCTTCATGGCAGTGTTCAGTTATAGACCACAACAGCGTGGTGGGAGAATAATGCAACTGCACCCTGGTGGTCCTGAAAAGGACTTGAGCAGATGTTTTTGTCACAGTAAAACAATAATTACAGGACTTGCAAAATCAGTCACTTCTTGTTTGTTTCTGGATGAATTTAGCATCAGATTTTTACACGAGCTGGAAAAACTGCTGAGGTCGTCAAATATCGAGGACCTAAATTGGTGAAACGGAACACATCCCTGTTTAGAGTGAGGTTTTAGGTGTCTGCTCTCCTGGCTCACTTCAGTCATCCTGTATCTCTTCTGAATTTAATGTTTGAGCTTTGCACAGCCATGCAAACTAATTTAGACATTAAATATTTATCAGATCATATTATACCATATGAGCTAACTTAAACTGTCTCACCTGAGAGCTCATAGCAGAAACTGTTTATCTATCAGGTAAATTAGCATTTGTATTTCTGAAAAGATAAATTGATTTTCTGTGTTTAAAATAACTTCATTCTCTTCCTGCTTGTTAAAAACCAACCCAGTGATGAGGTCAAACTTCTGTGAAGTTTGAGTTAAGAGTTTTTCTCTTTCTCGTGATGAATTTTCTCCACTCTCCTACACACACTCATGTATTTGCACTCATAAAGGTTAAGGGCACCAGATCAGTTCTACTGATCAATAATTACTTTATTTATTCAACCGTCTGTAATCTGACTCAGCAGCTGAAGCTGAATTCGTAGCCACGGGGTATTCTAATCACAATATTTAAACCCAATAAGGAAACAAATTTTTATTTCTTTTTAAATCACTTACTTTTATAATAAAATTTTACAAATACAAAGACATCAAAATTTAAGCACAGTCCATAAAGGATAATAATTTGGAGGTAAAAGGTTTCAATAATGGTTAAATAAATACTAAACAACTGTTTAACAACAGAACATAGTTTGATTTTTTAACTAATACAAAATAAACCACTTTATAATAAGGCTCCCCTTATAGATGGCTTATAACTAATTTATAGACTGATTATTATTCACCTTTAAACACTTTATAAATCATTAATAAGTGTTTATTATGCATTAATTAAGGATGAGAAAAAGACAAAACTGTCCGGTTTCTTGCCAGATAATGAGCCAAATCTGTTCGTCTTCATATTACATCTAAAGGTGCTTATTAAACATTTCAAACCAGGTTATTATCTTGTAAACACAATAATGTATTGGAAACACATATTTTACATATAATATTGTATTACTGCATTATACATATCCACAACTATCAAAGGGAGCCTTATTGCCAAGTGTAAAACAGTACACTATTTAAAAGGCTCCCATATGATATTTCTACATGTTTATTAGTCATTAAGTTTCCAGACTCCACATTAAACGTATTTATATTTAAGGCAACAAAGTACTTTAACAAACTACTTTTAGAATGAAATGCTTTGCTGTGACATTATTAAAAGCAACATTTGTCATTTAAATTAGTCAAATTAAAGTCAGCCACCAAAATATTATTATAAATAAGACCTTTTACATTACAGCAATGCTAATTGCAGAATAATAGCAGACATGATGTTTGCTATTATTTCTTGCTGTTTCACACTTTGTAAGAACATCTATTAATGTAGAACACGTAATGATTCCTTTGTTTGTCTCTGTGATGGCATGGTGTTTTAACAAGCTAACCATTTATGTGACTAAATAAGTAATATCAGTGTGTTTGTGCTAAAAGTGAGCTCAGATGGTTGTAAATCACAGCTTAATGTAAGAGGGAATCAAACTTTTTGGCTGCACCTTCACCCTGAGTTTAAGGGCACAGACTAGTTCAGGAAGTGTCAGAGTCCCTGGCACCACCAGCAGCCGTGCTGTAAATTGTGTTGTTGAAGGGTCACGTCCTTCTTTTTATCTGCGAGCGTCCTCCCAAAGAGAATTCTTGTGTGAAGCTGTTAGTGTGCTAATCGCCTCTGCCACACTCCATTATCAAGGTGCAGTGTGTCTTTAGTAAGTGCAGTCCCACACTTCTCACCTCGTCTTTCGGGGACAGTCGGAGGAAGTTGATGATGGCTGCCGGGAAGTCCGGAGCTGTCGGTGATTCACCCCTTTGTGCATCGGCTGTACTCATAAAGAATTATTTTGCTTTAGTCTCAGTGGAATAAAGATTTAGCTGTTTTTTTTAAGGACAGGGTCACATTGCTCAAGGTGAGGAAAGACATTATTTAAATTCAGCCAGTGAAGACATGTCTAGAAATGATGTCGTTACAAGGATGGTTTTAAAACCAACACAAAACATGTTTGGGGGAATCTGTATTTTCATGTGGATAAGGCCAAAATAAACTCCCTTTACCAGTAAAGAAGTTCCCACAGACAGGTCCCTTCCTGTCCTTTTAAAATAAAGGTTAACTCTCCTGGAACCAGGCTTAGTGGGTTTTCAACTAAAGTTTAACCACAAAGATTCAAGACTTAACTTTTCCAAACTAAGATAATTAAACTACTACAAGAAATAACATTAATTTTAATAATCTTTCCACAGTTTATTATGAGAACATGTACTATCCCTTTAAAATAACCCACTTCCATAAATGAATACCCGAGTGTATCAGTGGGCCGAATGTTGAGTTTAAAAGTCTTGGACAATCTTAATGATCTGGAGTGTTAAACAAGTATTGGTCTTATAAATTGTATGTATGAGATTTATCGGGGCGGCTCTGAAGGTTTTATTTGTTTTTGTTTAGTCTCATCTTGTTTGTGTTTGCTTTTACTCAGGGAAAGTTAAAATGTCAGTTTGGTAATAAGTTTTCAGCTCCCTTTTGCAAATAGTGCACATCTGTTTCTCCAGTTTATTACAGCTGTACGCTCAAATCAAGAAAAGCACACAGGCCTAAGAATGTAATGGTGTTTATGCTGAAAATCTGGAGGTGCTTTCAGTCAGCTGGTGATAAATACTCTGCTTGTGCCGCTGACAAATGTTGGTTTGAGCCGATGAAATAATCCATGTTTGATTGTATCACTGACTTTGAGTAATACAGCTCATATTGGTTGCAATTCTTCAGTGATCAGTAACACAACCTAAGCTTTTCAGAAAATTGCTTCAGAATAAATCTACTTTCACTCGAACCAGGGTGAGACACGGTGACATTATTTACGACGGAGACTCGTCATCGTGTGATATGTTTTAAGTAAGCGGACAGCTGAATGACTCTAATATCCAAATAAAAGGCAGACTGTTATCTTGAGTTATGCTGAAGGGTGGAGCACATGCACCTCCACCATTATGCCCCGGCTCCATGTCATCAATCCTGCCTATAGCACTAAATCTTGGCCTGGATCTATGAACCCCCTATTGGTATTGGATTTCAGGACAGCTATGAAACCTTCAGTCAAAGCTTTAAAACATCATCTTTGTCTTAATCCACTGATCGATAGGTCTGACAGGTTGAAATAACACAATAAAGTAGATTTAGGGGTCTGCAGTGTGAGGAAGTTCCATACTTAAGATTAAGAGCTGGTGTATTGTGCTGTGAGATGAGTATAACATTGTCCCAGTGAATTTCCACACTGGTCACAACACAACGTGTTAGCACAGTAAGAAATAGATTTGATCTGAAAGTTGGACTTGTTACAGCAGCTGACCTAATTCAACAACTGGGTTTTGTGGCAAATTGAGCCAATAGCACCTGAACAAGTTACAATGAGGATATTGTGGACAGAGCTGCTTTAAAGAATTGAGTTATGAAGTCTAGTTCAAATTACAACATTCTTGAAGGTTACCCCTAATTTACACTATGCTCCAACCTTTGCAGCAAATTCATTGATTATAATGGTTGTGTAAGTATTTACACTGGCTCCTCTGTGCTTCGCACCGGAGCGGAGCGGATCGGAGCGGATTGGACCGGAGTTGAACCACAGCTAGTGTAAATTAGGGGTCAGAGTTCAGATTTTTTTTAAATAGCATTCAGTGGAAATGATGGTTTTACACAATGTAAGCTGGTAGACTGGCTGGTGTCACCAGAGGCAATCAACAAACCTACTACAAACTGTAAGCCGAAACATTTTTCCACACGCTTTGAACACTGCAACTTAAATTTATGAAATCTTACTGTGTGGAGCCGATGCTCAGATGCTTATAAACAAACCCTATAAATTGTATGTGCAATAATTTTTTCTTTTTAAATTTAGTGTGTGCTGCTTATATCCAGGTACGCTCAGTAGTTGGGACTTTACGGTACATTTTACTGCTATACAGTATCATGACTTCATATTTGGCAAAGTTGCACTTTTTTCCAGCTGCTTGAGATGCAAACAGCATTTCCAGCTGCAAAAAAACAAGAAATTCCATCATAGCAAAAATGGGAGTGGAAGTTATTTATGTTTATTCATGTTTCATTCTATCATCCATTCTCCAAACTACAAAGCCTGTGTCTGTGCACACCTTCATAAAACTTTTAGAAAGCCTAGTTTCACGAGCTCACGCTGCAAAACAAAACTTTGTTTTTCAGAGACGCTCTGGGTTTGATGATAAAAGCTGTTTAAATAAAACTGTATGTGACGGAGCAAAACCCGAATCATTTTTTATCAACTATTTGTCATTAATTGGGACTAATTGAGTGCAAATTCATTAAATGTTTCATACAGGCTTCAAATAAAAACATTTCTAAATAATTCTGCCCAAGTCCTTCATCTTTAGTGTAATACAAAAACATTTCAATACAAAATATTTCAGTCTGCCTTTATAAAATAAACAGCTGAAATCAAAGAACTTTTCCATCTGTGTAAAACATCAACACTGTGAAGTGATGTTATAGAAGCACTTTTTTTCTGCAAGGTATGTTTTCAGTGGAAGGTCACTGCCTGAGTGGCACTTTGACTGATCAAAGGAAAAATTGGACCAACCATGAGGACATTTGGACCACTCAAGTGTCCATTTGGTGTGACATTCAAAAAAACGAGGCATGAAAGTACTGCGTTCTAGAACATATGTCCCCAGAAAAGACCCGTTTGGTACTCAGTCTGCGGTGGTTTGTTCTTTTCCTTCTTATTGTACATAAACATGCAGCTCAGAACGTCTTCCAACAACCTCACATCGTGCATGTTGTATTTTTTTTATTTATTTTTTGTTTGACTAATTATATAAAAGCCTTTCTGGATCAGTTCTGGCAGAGTTGAGTTACTCTGTGACAAACTTGAACTTTTTTTCTGTTTGGTGTCTCAGTGAGTAGATCTGTTTTTCTACTTGGTCAATTCCAGATGTTTCTCAGTTGTACTTTGACATCTTTTTGTTTCTATAAATGCAACTAAAAGTGTAAAAGTAATGGTGTTTTCTGTCAAAAACTAGTGACCCTTTCCATCATTTAGGTTGCCCATCCCTGATCTATTTCCTATTGACCCAGTAAACTAAATAATGCTCTAAAATACAAGAATTATGCTTTTATCATTTTCCCTGTTCTTTTTAAAAGTTAGCATATTTAGGTGAACTTTTCTACAAACAAAAAGATCACAGATGTGTGGGCAGTTCTTTTAATACTTTTAGCTGATTCTGAGTATTTTCAAAATAGAGGAAAGATTGGCCTTAATAGTCCATTTAAATCTAAGCCACAGGTTGTAGTCAGACAGCTAGTAATGGATTGATGATGTTGGCTCTTATTGAACAAGTGTGTGATGCTACACTGCAAGGCTCCTTCATGGTTTAAATGACCTTTTTCATTTTTAACTTTCCCAGTGCACACATATGCACAAAACATCTTGCTTAAACTTCCTTCAGCCATGTAGGATTTTAACAGTCTGATGTTTAAAAAGTCATTTTAATCCCTGAACATCACAGAAAAAACAATATTGAATACCACCCTCCTCTGTCAGAAAACTGAAGAAAATCATCTGAAAAAGGATTTTTCTGTTAATAGAACCATAGCTCCTCTCATCTGTGTTTGTTTGATCACTTCAGCACACGTCCCAGTCAACTTTGGCTTGACATGTAACGTCACACAGATGTGTCGCTCAGGGAGACATATTGAGACCAAAGGGGCTTTGCACTTGAAGTCAAGCTGCCGCCGCTGATAAAGGCCCATTTAAATGTATAGAGGGGGTGTCACGTCAAAAATTTGTCGCCAGGAGGTAAAGAAACTCTATCAGGAGGGTTCCCCCAGGGGTAGTTAGAAGCAGAGCCACGGAGCGCTCGCCTCATGAGGCTTATTGTTAGTCGAATTAACAAACAGAATTTGATTAAAACATTTCAAACATCATTTGGCCCACGATGTGGTGCCGAGAAGCCCCCCCTGCAGAGCACACTTAACACCCCGACGATCTCAGGCGGGAGGCCTCTTACACCAGCTCAAAGGTGAGCCCACAAATCACTGTAATGTATCCAGTGGGGGTTTCTCTCACAGTATCCGCTTCCCTCTCTCCTCCTTCACTGTTCCCAGTGCTCGTCATTAAAAATTCATTAGACACTGTTTGTATCGCCTCCTCCAGGATGTCACCCTTGATGGCCAGCTGTGTAGGAAAAGGCAGCTTCCGTGGTCTGGAGGGGATTGATGGAGCTCCCAGCGAGCGCAGAGGTGCTCACCGTAGCTTTGATGCGTGCGTCGGATCACAACGCCGCAGACGCGCTCGGAGTCGGGATGAGAGTCGTTTAGTGCTCGGTCACAGACCGTGAGCCCCGTGGCTTTGGCTGCTGCTGGAGCTCCTGCAGCCAAAGTTCTCTTGCCAAATGTTTGTTTTCAAATTGCTTGCATGCTGCAAACGGGACGTATTTGTATCTTTTACATGTCACATTATTTATGGTTATTTAATAAAGTGAGTTTCAAACCGAGATAAGGAAACTTAAACTAGTTCTGTCAATGTAGTGATGTGTATATGTGTCAGCAAAATATCTCATAAACCAGTGGATGGATTTGAATGATCTCAAATCCCTTACAGCTGGTTAACTGTTTGAGTCAGTTCAAATAAAGATGTTGCCACTTTAGTAAAAACAAAATGCCCATAGCTGTCATTTTTACAGATATCCAGCTAAAATATAAAGTGGAAGTAGCTGAGATGTGTCCTCAACACATACTGGCTGTGTCCAAACTCAGAGCCTACCTAGTCTAGGTGAACCGGAACCTTAGTCTATCACAAAGACTGGAAAAAAGTGGCTGTGAATTTGCACAGTCAAGTCTTCTGCTTTATTTCCGCCCTTACCATGACGTATGTCCTGTTGCCTAGCAACCGTGACAACGCTAAACAGAAGCAAAAATAGATTGAAATTGGCAAAATACAAATATATTATTATTATAAGTATCACAAAACAATAAAATTAGCTTAAAGGCAATATTTGAAGACGTACACATTAATGTCGCTACACAAACTCGTTTGATTTCTGACAAGAATATTATTTAAAAAAAATCATGTCTATAGAAATGACAAAAGCATTAACAACACAACTGCTTCAAACTTTAATTTTTTATTTAAAACTGTATTCCTTTCTCTCATTTAGTCCGTCATTGCGGTCAGGAAAAAATCTCCGGTAGACCGAGAAGGATCCATCGGACCCGTCCATCAAATCGGGTCAAAGGGAGGACGCATTTGTCGGCTGCATCGGAGGAGTCTTCGAATTCGGACAGTCTCTGTCGCAGCGCAGTGATATAAGCGGCCGACAAATTCAGCTTTCGGAGGACGCAGCCCCTGAATTTGGACACAGCTACTGAATTCTAACAGATTGCAGGATTGAATGAGATCATGTAAAACATTGATCAAAACTGTCTAAAACCAGGTTTATAGCTGGTGTGTTGGACATCAGTGGAGCTCTGCGTGACATGCAAAAGCATGACTATAACTGAGCCTGCAGATGAAAAGGTGGCAGCTGTTATATCCTCACCACACCTGATGTGCTCCCTTGTCTCCTTCGTTTGGTTTTCATGTTAGAGCTGAATTGTTGGAGGGAGCTGCTGGCTTTAAGACTTTCTACATATTGGCTGGCTAAAAAAGCCCCACAGGTTTTACTTTGTGATTTTAAAACTATACATTTGTTTGTCAGTGAGAGGGGTAAGAGTCACTTCAATGTGCTGCATAGAGAAAATAATTTCCATCTAAATTCAACTGCTGCAAGTCATCCCCATGATTAGTTGTTTATACTGTAGAGGAACAAGTCTCCTCACTGGCCATTTTAGGAAAATGGTTGTATTCATTTTACCCTCAAAATATATCTAGATATATTCTGACAACTTAAGATTTCAAAAGCTTTCTTCTTATCTTCAATCCTCTTAAAAGCACAAACTGTAGCATAATTGTTCCCAATAAAAGAGGTTTCTCAGGCACACTGACAATGAGAAGTAGCTTGTACAAGGAAGGGTAGGGCGGACGGAGGAAGCCAAAAAAACCTTGACACAGGAGAATCAGCTGTCTGTTGGAGCGGTGAGTCGGGTCGAGCTGATAGGAGTTTGGCCGGCACAGTCGGTGCACTCGGGCGAAGTTCTGTCCTGCAGCTCCGGAGCTGGGCCTGTGGCCGTAATGAAATCTGACAGGATGTAAATGAGTTTTTAAAAGAGCTGCTGAAAGCTGGTCATTTTTCTCGTTTAGCGGTCCAGTGTGCTGGCCGGGTCCCCACCTGTCACCCTGAATTCTACATTCTGTGGATTCACGACGTGCCCAGTGTAAACCAGCAGACCTTAGTTACCAATGACATCATGTAAAACGATGATGCAGTTCACACTTTTGATGTCTTATTAGTCTATTTTTAGTTTACTCAATGAAAGTTCATATAAAACAAAGATTCATTTTGTGTTGTTGACATGTGTTAAGGTACTGACTGGAGCTTTTTAATGTTTGGATAGTAAATGCAACTAGAATAGTTCCTGGAGAAACTATGAAAGGGCTTGCCATGTGCCCTACAATTTAAAGTAAGAATTAAATTTAATTACTTTTAATTACTGTTTGTTAAAGGTGACTGTGATCCCAAATTTGAGCTAAATATGTTGAAAAATGACTTTTTTCAAAAACCCAAATAGCTATACCACCATAGCTAAAAAGAAAAATCAACCATAACTATGTCTAAAAATGTTTGTTATGATCAATTTTGCAGTTTAGCTATGGCCTCCATCTTTGATTCTTGATTTGTTTTCAGTAGGTGATGGAGATCCAATTGGCCATTTTACAACACTTTTAGCTAAAATTTGGTGTGATGAGTTACTGCAGTTTAAATTTTGCTCTGGTGTCCATCTTGAATTTTTATTTAGCATTCAGCATTTGCCAAAGCTTGTTCTTGGCCACTGCTATAGCAGTTTTCAGCTTTGTAACGTTTTAAAATGGCTGAATTAGACCTTTTTTATAACCAAACTTGATTCTGTTTGTTGTCAGCTCCCAGGAAGACAGGCGTCTTATGAGGCGGAGGAGATGGGCCGACCCTGGTCTTCACCCAGGGTCAGCTGAGGCAGCTGTCAGAAGGTCACACTGAAGGTGAAACGGGTCTGAACTCTTCTGCTGATGAGGACCCGACCCTCAGCTCGGACTTCTTTTCAAGCTGTGAAGGTATGTCTTGTAGTTTGAAAAGTCCCTCTACTGAAATTGATTTTGTCTTTTCTAATAGGTTTTAAATTGTTTCTGAGCAATTGTTGTTTTGTTTTGGGTTTTTTTTTTTTTTTTTTTGCATCAACCATTTACTGCTGCTTATCCACAGTTGGCCAATGAAGGCAACCGGTCTAGGAATGAACCCAAACATTCCTCTCAGCAGAGACACTGTTCAGCTCACCCTGAGGTTTCCTGCTTTGTTTCCCAGTCCAGAGAAGACATGTCCCCAAGGCCCATCCTAATCATATGCCCAAACCAGCTTAGCTGACTCTTTTTGTTGCAGAGCTTGGCTCCATCCTACCATCGCCGATGAACGAGGCACCCGGATGTTTCAGCTCTTTTACATGAAGCAAGGACTCAACTCGAGCTGGAAGTAACTGGAAGGAGGTCCAGTTTTTACAGGTGATGGTTTGTAAAACTTTCTACAGGAAGGATGAATGTTGAGATCAGATGTGTCTTATGTGCTATTACTGAATGTTGTGGGTGTTTTATGTTGGCATGTAAGATGAACCTGAATTTCATGTTAAAGCATGTTTTTTGTAATTTCATGTAATTTTTATTAGTTTGTCTTATGTTTCGTAAAACTATCTGTTTTGTCACAATATACACTGCTCAAAAAATAAAGTGCACACTCAAATAACACATCCAAGATCTGAATGAATGAAATATTGTCATTGAACACTTTGTTCTGTACAAAGTTGAATGTGCTGACAACAAAATCACACAAAATTCATCAATGGAAATCAAATTTATTAACCAATGGAGGCCTGGATTTGGAGTCACACACAAAGTTAAAGTAGAAAAACACACTACAGGCTGATCCAACTTTAATGTAATGCCCTTTAAACAAGTCAAAATGAGGCTCAGTGTTGTGTGGGGCCTCCACGTGCCTTTATGACCTCACTACAACACCTGGGCATGCTCCTGATGAGGTGGCAGATGGTCTCCTGAGGGATCTCAGGATTTATTTAAACTATGTTGTGTTGTGTCCATCTCTTGTACAGCACTTTGGTTGGCCTTGTGAAGTTTAAAGTGCTTTATAAATAAAGATGGTATGGGATGGTATCTCCTCCCAGACCTTGACTAAAGCACCCGCCAACACCTGGACAGTTTGTGGTGCAACGTGACGTTGGTGGATGGAGCGAGACATGATGTCCCAGATGTGCTCAATCGGATTCAGGTCAGGGGAACGGGCGGGCCGGTCCATAGCTTCAGTGCCTTCATCTTGCAGGAACTGCTGACACACTCCAGCCACATGAGGTCTAGCATTGTCCTGCACTAGGAGGAACCCAGGGCCAACTGCACCAGCTTCTAACCTGACCTCCAAAAGAGGTCAGGTTACCTCTGTCGAGCACAAAAGCAGAAATGCCACCCCACACCATTACTGACCCACTGCCAAACCGGTCATGCTGAAGGATGTTGCAGGCAGCAGCTCACTATCCACAGTGTCTCCAGACTCTGTCACGTCTGTCACATGTGCTCAGTGTGAATCTGCTTTCATCTGTGAAGAGCACAGGGCGCCAATGATGATTTTTGCCAATCCTGGTGTTCTCTGTCAAATGCCAAGCGTCCTGCATGGTGTTGGGCTGTGAGCACAACCCCCATCTGTGGATGTCAGGCCCTCATACCATCCTCATGGAGTTGGTTTCTAAACGTTTGTACAGACACATGCACGTGTGGCCTGCTGGAGGTCATTTTGCAGGACCCTGGCAGTACTCCTCCTTATCCTCTTTGCACAAAGGTGGAGGTAGTGGTCCTGCTGTTGGGTTGTTGCCCTCCTACGGCCTCCTCCACGTCTCCTGGAGTACTGGCCTGTCTCCTGGTAGCGCCTCCAGCTTCTGGACACTACGCTGACAGACACAGCAAACCTTCTTGCCACAGCTCGCATTGATGTGCCATCCTGTATGAGCTGCACTACCTGAGCCACTTGTGTGGGTTGTAGAGTCCGTCTCATGCTACCACGAGTGTGAAAGCACCACCAACATTCAAATATGACCAAAACATCAGCCAGAAAGCACAGGTACTGAGAGGTGGTCTGTGGTCCCCACCTGCAGAACTACTCCTTTACTGAATGTGTTTTGCTAACTGCCAATAATTTCCACCTGTTGTCTATTCCATTTGCACAACAGCATGTTAAACTGTTTGTCAATCAGTGTTGCTTCCTAAGTGAACAGTTTGATTTCACAAAAGTTAGATTTACTTGGAGTTAGATTGTGTCGTTTAAGTGTTCCCTTTATATTTTTGAGCAGTGTAGTTTATGTCATGTCATCTGACAAGTTGCATGTGTCATGTGAAATCATGTTTTATCACAACACAGCATGTATTAAGTCATTTTTGTTGTGTGTCTTATGTGTCAATTGAGTGTCATAGTATAGTAGGGGTGACATTTTGTCAACCTGAATGTCATGTGTTTTATGGTGTTGTGTAGGACCAGGGAACAGAAAATGCAATAATAAAACAGAAATGTATTTATCTGCATGTAATTTATTATTTAAATATAATTTTTTTAATTTTTTGTTAATAAAAATATGCATACCAAAGCACATGTCAAATTCAAGGCCCACATGCCAAATGCAGTTTGTAGTTGACTTGTACCTGGTCTACAAAAAGACCATATGATATTTTTGTCGTTTCGGATAAATTACTATAGTATGTGTATTTTTCTCTTTGTCTTTGACAAGTAAAATTTGTGAAAAGGCAAGTCCAAAGGCAGGCTGAGATGAGCTTCAACTTGTTTCATCGTTTTTATTCTGCATTTTCACTGAAAGTAAATTCAAAGCATGTGGGTCATTAGGGTGTAAGGTTGTTTATTTAATGAACAACATGGAGCCACAGTTCCCATTAAATATAAATTATTGTTGTCAACAGCATCAAGATGTTTACCTTTATGTATTTTACAGTCTTATCTGAAAAGTGCACAAATTAAGAGTCAATGCTACCTTTGGATGAAAAGTTGGATAACGTCAGTACTTATTACTAAAACCTGCTTGTGAAAGATAGCCAACTTATTTAGTGCATTTTATGTTTTTATGTAGCTGGCAATAAAAACATTTTTTTTTGTGCACCAGTGCTCCAATACTTAAATAACACCTGTTAAAAAATTAAGTAAACGTAACGCATGTTAAATAATTTCAGCGCTTTTAAACTAACATGTTACAAAACTTCAAGTTTAGACATGATGTGGAGCGCTTCGTCTGGATGGAGATAATGGATGATGATGATGCTGACTGTCAGCAGATTGTTGCGGAAGCCCGATTTGTAGAGCTGGCTGACAACTTCGCTCTGCAGGCTGTTGGTTATGTGGTTGACCAGGAAGTGCTTCACTGCCTTTGGCACACTGGTGTAAAGAGAGAAAACAAGATGGCAATATGAAGATGCAGCTTAAAGTGTAACAGACGCAACATTTGTTTTCGCTGTAGACTGAAAACAATGGTTCTCAGCTGCAGTCCTTGAGGAACACCACCCTGCGTGTGTTAGATGTTTCTCTGGTGACTAACAAGCTTCTGGTGTAACCAGCATGGAACCCACTGGTGATCTGACCGACTGAAGTAACACTGCCTACATGATTGAAATGATGGAGAAAAGACATTTATGACTAAGAATACAGAGACATTGAGTTCAAATGTCAGAATTTTACTTCTTGATCTCCTGTTTAATGTCTTCTATCACTAACTGTAAACTTGTGAAGGTAGAATAAGAAGAAAACAAAGTGTTTAAAGAAACTATTACCCAGAAGCTAAACCATCAGTTTGGGTTAGGTAAACCAGTTTCCTGGTTTGAACTGTCTTCCTACATTTAACCCCAGCCTTATGTGTCCAGAGTATCTGCTTTCTGTTTGAGTCTGGCTTTTTAGCTGCATTTGTTTGTTTGGATGGGAACACCTGCAGCAAACATTGATATTAAAGATTGATTAGGACTGTGTCTTAGTGGGCTGAGAGCTAGTCCAGTGTATTAGTCATACAAGTTCAGTGCAGGAAGCTCATGAAATCATGGTTCAAATCCCAGCACTGGTTTTGATAATGTTCCTCACTCTTA
>JARVJO010000180.1:3584667-3611043 GCA_031762555.1 Cynodonichthys magdalenae | reverse complement strand
CCCTACACATTAGGGTGACACTTAGGACACTTAGTAAAGTTATCAAAATTTTACTAAGTGTCACCCTAATGTGTAGGGCCAAGCAGCAGCACATTCACCCACACACTCATCTGCATTCACACACTCATCCACACACATTTATATACATACACTAATTGTTCAGACTTTATACTTGTTTTTGTCTGAACTTTGGTGCTTTCCATCTCAGACAGAAACATGCTCATCACAACTGCAGGTCATTGGAAGGTACTGCAATTTGTAGTCTGGCTATAGATTTATTTACTTATTTTTTTTTTTTCCAACCAGACTAATTTACTACCATCAATTTTTGAGGTGCATACCATCCTCAACCTGTAGGTATGATGAGCATCTTTCTCTCTCAGATGGTTGGCCCTGGGATTCGAACCGGGAGATTCTGACTGGTCAACCTCCAACAGTCAGGCGACTATTGCACTGAGCTAACCTCCAGCTCCCCCATACATGGTCGGAACTTCTACAAGTTTAGCCTGTGAATGATTCGGAAGTGAAGAAATCGTCCAAAACTGTGCAAACGCAGCGGTGAGAGTTGAACCCTGATGTTTCTGCACTGAAGTCACACAACTTAAGCACCAGGCCAACTCCCAGCTCGCTCAGATTATGTCGGAACTTCTACAAATGTAGCCAGTGAGTGATTCAGAAGTGAAGAAATGACCTGTAACTGCAAAGTCAGTTTGGTGTTTGTTCAGGATAACCAAAGAACGGTGAGATGTGAACCCTGGTCTACCAGCACCAAAGTCACACAACCTGACCGCTGAGCCAACTCCCAGCTCACTCATGTAATGTTGGAACTTCCCCAAGTCAGACAAGTTTGTCTAAGAGTGAGGAACATTATCAAAACCAGTGCTGGGATTTGAACCATGATTTCATGAGCTTCCTGCACTGAACTTGTACGACTAATACACTGGACTAGCTCTCAGACGAGCCTTTACTTTAAGTTTAGTCAGTCAATAATTTAAAGAAAAGAAAACCTTTTCGATCTGACGCAGAAACATTCTCTGCAAATTTTTAACTTCTTTTTCAATTATTGCTTATTGGTTTACTTTGATAAGATTTGATCTGACAATTCCCAAATGTTTTCTGTCCACACTGAACTACTTGGACAGCAGAGAGAAAAAAAATGCTTGGGAAGATTATGACCTTTAGGACTTAATAAAAAAAAAAGTTTAGCTTGACTGCTGTTGATTACATAAAAACATTTTCAGGATCATTGGACAACCATATACCACTGATGTGGACCCCTAGTTGTGTTGGGTTACCCACCTTGGATGTTCTTGCAAACAATGAAGGCAAAAAGCCTGATGAGGTGTTCTGTAACCTCACAGTTTGGTACTCACATGACCATTTTCTAGCAACTGGGATGGGCTGGAGGGGAAAACATGAGCAGCAATGTTTTAATTAGTCATTCACTCCTTATGGCCTCCCAGGCTGCTTCTATGAAAAGAAACAAAACATTAAAAAGTTTGGGACAGATTTGCTTCACCATTCCTAACAATAAGAGAATATGAAAAAAGGGACACTAGGAGGATGAAGGATGGGTTATAAAGCATTTTGAAAACAGATCAGATCACATTGCGCTCGTGCTCATCCAATCAGCTACAGCATGTGCCCACAAACTTTTTAAAGGATCTGATAAGATGTCCTTTTATTTCAGTCAGATAAATTTGTTAATTTGCAATCCAGAAAAGGCCTAAAGTGCAATTAGGGTGGCATCTTGATGCAGTAAGAACCAAACAAAAACACACTAGAGCTAAACAATTAACAGCTACTCATCACGTGGAATTGCTGCGCTCCGAGGTGAAGTGTGAGCAAGAGGTATGCATCACGCACTGAACATTTATTTTTTTTAAATGGAACTGAATTTACATTAATGTTGTATTTTTATTTATGATATATTTATACAACATAGTATAGTAATATTTATGTTACAAAATTAGAAAATTATCTTAATTTAGCTGGAAAACTCACGAAAACGCAAGAGAGGGAAAAAAATATATCATGGGGATTAAAACAAACTATCAGTAGTTAGGTTCTATGAAACAAAATCAAACTAAAATGCAACTTTACAGTGATTCACTATTATCTTGTATCTTTTAAATATTTATTTTGTTGCATTGAATTATACATTTAAAATTGATTTTAAAACAATTTCTCATATTAAAGAAAGTTCTTTTGATTTGGGAGCAGGCTCATTGGCAGGCCAGATGGAAGCCAGTCGGCCCGCGGGCCACCAGTTAGACCAGCTGTAGTCATATTGTAGTTCTCTTATCAACCAGATTTACCTCACATCACTATTATTAGGCATTTAAAAAAGAAATACCTGTTAAAAAGTTTCCTTTTAAATAGTAGTTTAGGACATCTAGCTTCTCAGATGCTCCTGACCATCTCCACACCTCCATGAAGAAGTACCTCCTGTCAGGAGCCAGAGTACTTATCTTGCTTCAAACAATTGTTCATGTTCTGTTCAGATAAGAAACATTAGGTCTAAAGATAAAAACAGATATCTGCTTTTTCACAAGGATTTCTATTTGCAAAAAACTCACCATATTTTACCATTATGCAGTTATTCCTAGAAAAAGAAAAGCATCAAAAGCATGTTGGCAGACCTGTAGAGATCAGTTGTTTCACCAGCACCACTGCAGCAGTAACGAGCAGCCACACCAGCTAAAGGCGGTTCAGGTTAAATGGAGGTTGAACACCCAGCTGACAATGAACCGTTCAGACAGGCTGATCAGGGGGAGGAAAGGCAGAAAAGTTCTGGAGTTGAACCTCAGCACTTCACGTCAAACTACAAACAGAACCAGGGAGGTCAACGTGGCTGGGCTCTTCTGCTGAATAAGTGCACTAATTAGAGCTGTGATGTGCAAAGAGACTTTAACAGCTTTAGCTGGTAGATGGAATAAAAATAAATGTATCTGCATTGATTTCAAAAGGTGTAGGAAATATTTGAGAAAATAAATTTTTTTATCTAACATAGCAAACATGCCACTTTCTGACAAGGTTTTCTCTTGTTGCTCTAACCCCCACAGATTACTGGTCATGCTGAGAGAATCCCAACCATTTTATAGGCTGAAAATATCGGCAGGGGAAGCATCCTTGTGAGGTAAGCAGCTGTGCTGGCCATATTGTGTATCGATCCAACTTGTGCTGTGATGGCTGCACTTAATCAGATTTATATTGTAAACAAAGACTCGCAGTATGAAATGTGAATTAGCAGGTAAATGTTATCCTTCAAAGGGAATAATAATATTTTGTGCAGTCTGATGCAGTATTGGTATTTCACAGATTTACTGTGTCTGGACAGAAAAAGGAGAGAAATCTTTTCTCCTCTGGGTTTTCTGCTGGCTGTAGAGACTTGCAGCTTCTTTTCTCATCAATTCTGCTAAAAACAATGCAACAACATTGAGATGTGCATTTTAAACAATACATACCTTCCCATGACTCCTTAACAGGAGCAAACATTTAGATACAGAATTACTGAAGAAAGCAAAGGAGAATCTAATAGGGCAGCATTAAAAGTCTTTCTTTGAGGTTTTTCAGATCATTTCAAATGTTTTTCTTTTAGCATGACCTCAGTTCAGAGAAGTGATTCAGTTCGGGTTAGCTCAATAAGCTAACGGCTAGTCCAAGCCAAATCAAGACGTAAAGTGAATTTTTGCCATCACGTAAACTCTATAAAATTTTTGTAACTGCCATTGAGTTCACGTTTTAATGCAACAAGCTTCTGCTTTTTATGTTTGCAAATTAAAAAAATGACCAAACCATAACATCTCTGCAGAGCTCCAACACTGTTTCTATTCAAATCAAATAAAACCCGTCGAGGCAGAGAATTCTGATTCACCCTTAAATATTTCTGACTTCTAGCAGTTTAGAAATAAAAGCTTTTCCAGCAGTTCACAGAATAAAATAAGATTACTGAGGTCAAATCTACTTCTTATTTTGGAGGTTTAACACAGAAACCATATGATCAAACGTAGGAAGCAATAAGCTAATGCTTAGCTGGTTAGCTAGCGCTTTTTTGTTTCAGCTGTTCAATAAAAGCGACAATTATGTCCAGGAGTTCTGACCTGTGGAAAGAAAATCACATTTCTACATTTCCCCAGCACCACTCTTTTCATGTATTTAATTTATTCTTAAAATATTTCATGATAAAAAATGTATTTATATGACTTGTTTGCAGTGCTATTTCTCTCGCTCTCCTGGTCGCCGTGGGAGAGCGGCGGGAGCTGTGCGAACAAACACAAGCACGAAAATAAATTAAGAGCTCAAACTCGGATAGGAAATGAATCAGTATTCCACATCGTGTACAATACAATATCATAGCAGATTTCAATGGCTTCCACTGACTACCATAGATTTACAATGTTTTATTGGCTGCAGATCAGTCCTTGATAAATTGTCACTTTCCTTTTTTCAATGTTTCTAATAGACTGTGACTTGTAGATGACCATGAAAAGAAAGCAGCTACTGAGGTGTGAACAGAAAATCTGAGACTATGAGCCAGCAGTAATGAGAACAGCATTTGTTCACTTTCTACTAAACTGCCATTGTGACCACATTTAAGTCCAATAAGCTTCTCTACAAAGGTACAACATATAAAACTGTTAAATATATAACTTTTTAGGGCCTTTCAAAATACATTTAATGGCAATTCTTTCCTCCATCAGCATTCATAAACTCGGTCGATATCCATTCTTTGATATAATCCAACAATTCCTCCCGTTAGCTGTTCAAACCATAGCTACTGAAAACTGCAAATATGATATTTCTCTTCCAATACACAGTAAAATGTCCGCAGTACCTATTTGTCCAGTCTCAAAATACAGTTGTGGACTTAGTTGGAGGGAAAAAAAAAAGGTCTGGAAGGTTTTAAAAGTTTGTCAGCCACTTGTTCACTGTGTTCTTGTTGTGGTGACACAAAGAATATTCTGGTTCTCCTCTCTGCCGTTAAGTGTTATTTTGCTCTTTGGTCTATAAAAATATGGGAGGTTTCCTCCAGCAGAAGGCCTATTCACAGCTGAGAGCTCACAGTTTGGTTTGTTTTTTTTCGTTTTGTTTTATTTTTTTTGTAACAGGGTTTGGTCTGTAATGATCCCAGCTCTGCTCCTGGAACGACTGCACTGGATAAAGATTCAAGAAATTCCTTATTTAATGCAGTTAGAGGCTCCAAAGAGAGGACATCCGATGACAGAAGGTGTCCAATCCTCCGTGGCACGAGCTGCTAATTTCACAGAGCAGGCAGATGCAGTGGCGGCGAGGAGGGCACGATGTGGTGACCCGGTGACAGACAGCAGTCAGGAACAGGAGCAAGCTTGTGTCTCCAACAGTCACTCCCCGGTCCGGATGTCTCAGGCTGCGTTACGAGACCTGAAAGTCAACAAGGACAAAGGAAACAGGTCATTTTTCTACCATACAGCCACTTCACCTAAATACTAGAAAATATTTCTATATTTTCTGCAACCAACTAGTGATACGCCCCGTGTAGGAGCAGCAGTGGAGGTTCAACCTGTGAATGATTCAATCACCAAATAATGTTGTAGTTCTGAGGAAATGGTCTGATTTCTCTACAGTGAATAAGTACAGATGGCAACTTTGATTTTTCCTTTTACCGTCCTAGATTAACGAAACAGAAGAAAAGGTCCTAAAACAAACGGCAGGTCAGGCAGAGCTGGTTGGAATGTGCAGAAAGAATAAAATCTTTTATGCAGCACGGCTCGCTACCTGGACACTAATTTCTGTATTTAATTCTCATTACACACAGAGCTATATGACCGCAGTCGTAACACCAGTAATTAGCTTTATTATGAAAGAACAAAGATGCTCTTCTGGATTTGATCGAATGTAAAACTAAGTCTCTTCAAACGTCACATTCTCTCGTTAGGATGAAGATGATGTCATGAAGAATGTGGGGCTTTGGAATCATACCCTTTACATGACTTCTTTGAAGCAGCATGAAATAAGTCATTACAGCTGAAAAACTTCTTTTAATCAATGTTCCATTTGTACTGGGGTCAGCCATCAGGAACTCTGCTCCTGGTTTTGCTTCAACGTCTGGTATCTGTATGATGTTCAGCTTGATTACATTTTGATGGTCAATACTTCATCCCTTCTTTGTATTTTCTGATCATTATTTTATTTTATGATGTAGTAACATATAACCTTTGACTAAAACATTAAGACCAGAACAGGAACTGGTTCCTATACAGGTTTTAAATCTCATCCCCTCTAGAAAACAAACCAAAAAGTTACCTCAGTCTTTTCCAAGGGTAACTTGCATTATAGTAACCTTGCTGCTATCAGTGTTCAAATATTTTATTTTCTTACTCATTTAGCTGTAAGTAATTCTTTCATGCTTAAAAGGAAGGTCATGGGGGAGTAGGCGGGACTTAATGCCCCACATGACTAATGCACAAGTTGGAACAATCCAACATGGTGGGTTCCAGGTGGGGTCAATCGATCTATGTTTTCAAGCAGGGGTGTCCAATCCTGGTCCTCGAGGACCACTACTCTGCATATTGTAGAGGTTTCTTTGCTCCAACACACCTGATTTACTGATTTGAAGACCTGCATGTTCATAAAACTGTCACAACCACCACTGTAAGGTTTACTTTATATTCAGCATTCTATCTTAAAGCCTGGTGTTGACTTGACTAGTTTTATAATATTTGCTTATGTCAGAGGAATCTGCAATAATGACTAAGTATTAAAACAGTTTCTCCTGATGTGAAGAATGAATGATCTTAGTAAGAAGCAGGAAGCTTTTCTTATTGGAATGTCACTAAATGTTTAATAAATAAAACTTACAGTTCTACTCACTAAGCTTGGTTTTAAAACAAATAAAGAACAGTCAGTCAGCAACAGATGGTAAAGCTTTCGTTTTTAATCCCCCACACGAGAAGTGTACCTGTTGGAAACCAAAGCCAGCTCAGACTGAAACAGTGATGCTGCTAAAAGAAGCCAGAAAACTGACTGTGATTGCATTTATCACCATTTAGACGTGTAACAAACATGAAATCTGTCTATGGGAGATAGTATCCACTGCAACCAGTTGGATTGTCCTGAAGAATAAAGGAAGCACTGCTGTGAAAAAACAAACATCTCAGCCACTGTGGGAAAAGATAGCTTTGTCAACAAAGTGGCAACACCAGACTCTGCGAGAGCAGAGCCAAGCTCGAAAAATGTAATCAAACTGATTGGGAGATCTTTCATCTCTTCCCACAGTGAGTAATTGTCCTCTGCATCTCTGACCTCCACTGGTGTCATTAGGTCCAACTGCTTCCTCCTCCATCCTCACTAATCACCCCCACTTCCTGGTTCACAGCTTCCATGACCTCCACTGTTCTTTCCTTTTCATTAACTCCCCATTTTCATCCTGTATTCCTCTGCTTTTGGAAACCGGTGTTGACCACAGTTGTTTAAATCCACCCCATTTGTTCTTTCCAGTTCTTTTCCTGCCCAGCACTTCCTCATATCCACCAACATGTCTGTTCAGGTCTGCTCCAATCACCACTTGGACCCTGCAGAACTTCAGGACAACCCCACACCTATAGAACACTGCTCTTCCACACATAATACATCTATCATCGACTATGTTTACAGTTGCTACACATAATGCTATTGTGTATCTGATCCAGATGTAAACACTGGGAAACAAAAGCAATCATGTTGTCTTATTATATATACATCAAACCCAAAATGTTTTTAGTCTACAGCAAAATAAAGGAACTGGCCTTATTGTTCTAATACTTGCATTTAGTTTTGTGCTTCTTCACACATTAAGAAAGGTTATTGAATCAAATTAACCAAAGGTCTGTATATTGATACTCAAAATATTAAAATATTAAAGATACAAACTAATAAAGTGATTAAAACTATCAAGAAAGACTGAGACAGGATGTTATCTCCATCTTGTACCTACAGTATGTCTGGTCAGTGATTAACTGTCGGCACAGAAAATTATCACGTTTTCTTCTCAAACATTAAGCAAGATAATAAATCTCCAAATATATAACTTTTTGTTTCACACATTGTGCTGCCATCAGTATCATGTTTACTTATTGCTCCTGTGCAAATGAAGATGTTAATTACTTCATTCTGTTTGCACAGGGAGTGTTTTGCAAGTCAAATATTTAAAAAAAATCGTCACTAATAACAAAGCTGGTGTAACAGTGCAGGGACCATGAAAAACCCCACAAATCTACCACAAACTGCCTGTTCTGAAAGCCTCCTCACCATCTGGCCTCTGCCAGTCACAGCTAATTTGATTGAGGTACCAATCCCTTCCAAGAGTGCTGCATTGCCACTGAAGCCTAATTCATAATAATGAACTCTTGACGATTTCATGGGGTGCAATTTGCCATAAAAGGGGCAGGTGTTGGATAGAGTACTATCATGTATCACAGATGACAATGCCCTGTGCTTTGGGAATAATAATTATATTGGTGCGCTCTGAGCTTAATAGATCTACTGTCATGGTTTTGTTAAACGTCAACACAAAACCCTCACTGCAAACTGGCTCAAAAATACTTCTTTCATGTCATGGTGAGATTAAAGGGGGACTAAAAAGAAGAATTTCACTAACATACAAACATTCTGAGAGAATAAAGAAGTGCAGTCTTATAAATCATAAACAGAAAGAGAAATAAACATGGATGCAGAACCACAGACAGCTGCTGAAAAGAAACCAAGATCCTAAAAGGGCTGTGGGGAAATAAAATGTTTAACCGTTATACATATTTTTTCTGATTAAAAGCCTTTCATTTTGCAGCACTACAACCACCTCCTGACTCGTAAGTGGATTTTTATGGAACTTTATAGATTCTCAGTTGGGCAAGAAGGAAAAAAAAAACACACTTTGTGTTCACAACATTCTGCTGAAGTCTGTAACCATTTCAACACCTAACAGGCCAGAAATACATAATGCACCTAACAGAAAGAAAATGATGCTACTGAGTCAGAATAGCTGGATGTGATACAGCAACAGAAGGGATGTCATGGATGAAGCTCAACTGTGCTAATGTGTCTTTTGAACAGGCCTCTCTTGGTTTATCAGGCAGTTTTCTCAATAAAAACAATAAGTGGACGGAGGACATATTTAATTTCAGGATTGTAACAGGGATATTAGGCACAACCCTGAGTCTGATGCCTCTCCTCTACATTAGAGTTGCATCCAAGAGAAAATATGTGCCGACTACATTTCCAAGTAAAACAACACTTTACCCCAACAACACGTGGCTTCCTTATCAGCCAGGAGTTAGAGCAGCAACTGCAGCAAACATGTGGCCTTGGCCTGACATTTCCTCTGTGTGAACTCCTTCTGACTCCATCCAAAGTGTCACATCACTGAGACCCATGGTTAATGTGTGAATGAACACGCATGAACAACAGCAGAACTTCTCCAGCTCTATGAAGTCTTTTTCATCATTCAACATGAATAATACAAACATATGCATTCGACTGGTTTGTGTGATCTTTGCCAAATAAGACTAAAGTAATTAAAGTTAAGTCTTAGAAATGTGACCCTGCCTTTTCCTTCAACCACTACACTTTATTTATTCTAGTTTTCCACAGCTCTTTTAAACCATAACAAGAATGCTGCACAACAGTTTTCTAAATGAATATTCATAAGACAACTAGCAGGTTAGAAATGAACCACAGGTTAATAAGAGACAGGAAATAGCTCATTATGTGCTGTGAAGTTGGAAAATGCCTAAAGCTAATGCCAAGATCAAAATCCACAAACATGTATATACAGGCCTACAGACACTCGTCCCTGTTTCCTATTAGGAGGGAGTTCAAAGCCATCTGTGGTGGTGCGTCATTATCAACTCTTTCATTCTGCATTTCCTAAAAACATCAAAGTAGAAACATTTCACTATCTGCATTCTAACATAGGATCAGAATCTAATACAGAAGAGAAAACAGAACAGATTTACCCACAATGGACCCTCGCCTGAAACCACCAAATGTCACTGATTTTAGATTTAAGTGTTGTAAACATTTGCACAGCTCTTAATGTAAAGATTTAAAACAGAGTTTGAGTTGGAAGTCTGCATCCACACATCATGAGCATGAAAATTTATTTATTTGAACCATTTGTTTTCCAAAGTGTAATGATTAGTAAACATTCAACTTCAGTTATTTCTTTAAAAACAAGAACTCTGTGCACAAGTTTGAATTTACTGAGTTTTCTCTAAACCACACCGAGTCAAAGTGTTCACATATTCATCAATATCTTTTGATAAATGCTGCTGAACTTTCTAGAACGTCTTAACTTGACATGACCAAGGCTTATTCACTTCTAACTAGAGATCACGAGTGACTTTAGCTGTTAATCTCTCCGTGTTGTCAGGATGTGGTCGGCTGCACCAATACTTATCTACCACCCTCAGATTACATGAGAAGGATTAGGATGTTCAGAAACAACCCAGGAACTATTAAAGATCAAGCGTGAACTAGAAACTGCTGGAACACCAGCATCGTGGGAGTTTGACTTTGCCCTGGACTGAGAGAAAATAGCCACAATGACAGAAGTATGTTTGGAAGAGATGAGGTAAAGCTTATGAATTGAATTGGATGAATTTATTGTCATTGTAGCAACCCATCCAAGAGAAACATAAACACAAACAAACATACAAGCAGCCATGAAGGCGCTGCCTTTACATTAGAAAAATGAATAATAGTCTAGATGAGGGAGAAAAACATCTCATACTGTGTTCCTGCAAGGATACAATGTGAAACAACTAAACCTGTACCAGCTGTTAAGCATGGAGGTGGTAGCATCATGCTATGGAGCTGCCAGTAGTCCCCAAGGAGGACGACGACCTTAAAAGTTGTCAACTTGACCTCAAATCAACAACTGTTTGGTTGATCTAACACCACAATGAATGAATCTGATTCTACTTTGGATTTGAGAAAATTTAAAAGAACTTTAAACTTGTGCACTCAGATTTAGTTTCAAAATTGTCAAACTTATGTGATGTATAGTTATTTCACACTGGAAAAAGAATGTTTAAAAATGTATACATGTAAACTCCTGATCACATCTGTGAAAATGATTCCTCTTTTGGGCGGCTGATGCTTAAATCCAACCTGACATGTCTGTTTCTTTATTCATTCTCCAATCAATTGTTCAAGTTCCCAACATGAATGCTGCCCAGCAGATAGATATCCTGGCAGATCAGCTGTAGACTCACTGTCTGGACTTGAACAGCAGCAGGATCAGACCTCCTTAACATGAGCTATAAATGCTGACCGTATTGACCAACAGAAGAGCCTCCTTTTCAAAAACTCTATAATAGCAGCCATCTTTATGGCTTTGGCCTCATCCATTTTATTGCATTGCACATTAAATTTACTACACGGCTACTCTCTGTTTCCCAGTCACATGTATTAGTATGGGAGTGTGTCTGGCGCCTTGTTTTATCTGTGTGCACAGATGCTATCTGACACAGTACTTTAAAAACAAAATATAAGGCGTGCCAATAAAACCTGAGTAAAAGCAAGGGGAAAACATAAAACCATGGTGTTTTTATTGGTTTTGGCGCACAGATTTTTTTTGTGGATAAACATACACAAGAGGAATCTGGAGCTTATGGAAACATGAATACTCCAAACACAGGTATCAACCAAGTGTGTCTGACAACTTGTGATTCTATGCTTTGAATTGTTGAGTTTTCTGCTAAAGCTGAAGGATAGTGTTTGCATTTTGGGATTATTTTTTAGCAGATTGAAAAGCATCAATAAGACTGAAGCTAATCTTCTTTTAAAAACTCAGTTTGTCAAACTAGTTTCCCTGGAAGAACATTTGGTTTAGATTGGGGTGTTTTGTTGTACCTTGCTGCCTCGGTGAGGCTCGTGGTGGTCGGTAGCTGCTTGTGTTGCATCCTGGCTTTGTGGCACCAGGGTTTGGGTTGGATCTGCTGTGTTGGTGGTGGTGTTGGTAGGTGGGTTTAGGCTGTCTGTCAGGGGGTCATCAGTGCTCTCCATAGTGCAAGAGTGTCGAGGGGAACTCTTGTCGCGTCATAGAGCCTGAGAGGAGAGAGGAAGAGGGGCTCTGGTTATCAAGTCCAGTTTGAGATTTTTTTTCCTGTTTCAGATTTAGACACAATCATATCACCACCACCAACCATCTCCAAATCTATTTTAAAAGGATAGTTTGTTTGTATAACATGTTTTGTGTGAATGAAAGATACATGCTAACATAACAGAAAAATGTTTCCCAAAGCATTTGTTGGACTTTATTTAATTAATTTCGACTGTGTTTCCTGGTTTTTATGCAGTTCGCCTGAGATATTCTTAACTAAATTTAAATCTATGAAAGTCTTTCATTTAATATTTTCATAAAGCTGAATTTAAATTAAATGCAACATTTCAAACAATTCTCATCCTGTCTTTTGTAAAATGTGTCATTTCTTGGAAAATATTCTAAATGTTCATCGTTCCTCCTGCTCTCAGAGGTTGATGTTGGTTTCTAAATTTTAAGGATTGGAAATGATGATCAGAACCTTGAAGCAGGACCAATCAGTGCAGACGCTTCATGTTCTGTAGAGCTGCCGTTACAATGCTCTCAATTAGAGGTCACCAAAGTTCTCAAACTTTTTATGAGCACCACTTCAGTAAATACTTAGTTCACCAAAGACCACCAGCCTAAAATATGAAATTACACTTGTTAAAAACTGGCAAACTGACTAAATTGCTTAAATCAACATCATCTTGTCCACACCAGGAATCTTGAAATCGTGTCCTTATTGTTGTGCTCCCACTTTACTGGTTTCTGCCTAACTAACCACCAACACTTTAAACATCATCCACTTCAGAGTCAGAATAAACCTTCAACATCGAGATGTAATATGCATCAAACATTTGAACCCATAATAAACACACAGAACACAAAAAAAATAAAGTCTGCTTTTTCCTTTTCTGTCAGCTGTCAGTCAATTCATGAGTCAATTCAGTTTCTTTTCAGTGCAACAAAAGGGACCTTAGTCTTCCTCAATTCAATTGTTATGAGGTTTGTGTGACAGAGTTGCTACTCAGGTACTAATCTATCAGAATTATTGCTACAACTCCTGCTGTAATTTCATTGAGAATAAGTAATCTTCATGGATCTAGACTCCGGTTTCTGCTCCTAATCTTGACTCGTAATGAAAAGATAAAAAACCTGTGTGTCAGGGAAAATCTCTTAATGTGTACTTTAAACCTTTTGAGGTTTAAATCCTAAATTTATTTTGGAAGCTTATTGCTTGATTTAAATATAACTGAAATTTTAAATAGCTTTTTTTCTTCTTGGGGTCTATAATTGATAGTAATAAAAAACTATGGTCTACTAGAAACAATAATAAAACTGCCCATTATCAAATCTGAAGTGTACTCCAGTAGATTGCAGCAGCTGCCAGGCTGACTACAAAGACCTGTGGCAGAGAACTTCCTTTCACATCCAAAAACATGAGTACAACAGAAAGCTGCAGAGGTGCAATGTGACAGGAAGACTTATCTTCTTCATTAGCAGAAGCTAACACCACCTTGTTTCTTTCTTGGTCAGTACAGACAGACTTTGTACGTTTCAAGCCAAAACAATGTGCTGACTTTGCTCCCTGTAGCAGGAAGCTAACAGTTAGCAGCAACAGGGTTTCTTCATCTTCCTCCTTTTCTTTCAGCCTGCATAGAACAACCAAGCAGCTGTCTTCTTAGTGCTGTTTCTGTTCAACCCACTGCTGGATGTGTTCGGAGGGCCCAAAGGGATCAATTACTAAGACCAGTACTGACCCATATCCGCTGGGGGTGTGGGGCTGCATGGTAGTGTGTGTGTGTGTGTGTGTGTGTGTGTGGGAATCCCATCAGACCCAGGGTGAGCTGAATCCACAAAGTGAAAGAGCGGAGGAATCAGTAAGTGTTTGGGAGGGGGGAACGTCAGCAGTTGCTTACAAACCCAGTCGAAGGAGGTTTTTCACACCCAGCTGAACACGCTGAGTTTAAACAAGTCAAACCTCTGGAAGCTCACAGGACCAACACTGGCCTGATGATTGTTGAGCAGGAAGCAAAAACTGTCCTCATCTTGAATATTAGACACAAAAATGTCTTCCACTCCAGAGAGACTATAAAATATGCAAACCCCAACACATGAGCTCATACATTATCAAATATTATAATATTCCCTGTCAACTGTTCGAGGTTGCAGGGTGAACTGATCCGGTCTCATTTCTCCATCAATCTACCCCTCCCCTCGTCTTCAGCTCTTCTCTGTGAAAACTGCCTTGATTACAGTAATCACCATGTCTCTCTCAGTAGGAGCCACTCGGGCTCGTAGCACACTGTTTACGTCCTGAAACATGCCAATCAGAATCAGCCTAATGAACATATGATTTCATCTAGTCAGGAGATTATCTGTGTTCACAACTGCCTTTCATGATCTGAGTTATTGTTTGCCATGATGTCAAAAATTCACTGTTACTGGAAATGAAATGTGGTGTAATTTGGAAAAACACTGAGTTCCACTGGAACAACAAACTTCACTTGGTCGAAAAATGTATTGACAGGTTTTTTATGCTGTTGTTGATATTTTTTGTCCCCGATTAAGATGGGAAAGAAAAGTACTTTATGAACCCGTGCCCTAAAAAGCCAAACAAGAGCCACATCTTGATGCACCAACAAAATAAAAACAGAGCAGTTAATACTTAACATTTGGCGTGTTTAGATGTCTTTTCGCTGTTTCTCCCGTCACGCCGCTTCTCTCTGTTCTGTTTTATCAGTCTGTCACAAAAAGCCACCAGATAACCTTAGGTGATTTCACTTCTTCTCCAACAGGGTACTCACTTCTTCTGTGCTCGCTGAGCTCTCCCGTTCATGCACACACCCAGACAGCTCACTGCAACGTTTCATCTGCCAGTCAAAAAAACGGTGGAGGGCAAACACAAAGCATCCTCCTCTCTGGAGATGGAAGGCAGCAAAGCCTTTCAATGAGACGAGGAGGCATAGGAGATGACTGCTGAGACTACACATCGTTTTGCTCACAGAGAGAGACCATCAAAGGCAACAAATGGGGAAAGTTGAATGTGGTAAATGATAAAATGTATGTTTGCATCATTTACTATCATGAAGGGAAAGTTTTTTGGAGTAGAAAACAAACCTCTAGTTGTTTCCAAAATATCAATCAGTGTATAATTTTTGCTTTTTTGTCTGTAATTAAACAGAATAGACTTCCTAATTCTCCAGATTGGACTCCATTAAAAGGTTTGGGTCAGTTAGTTTTACATTTCTTAGATCTCTTGGAGTTAGACATGTCTTCAGACTAACAGAGTGGAAAAACAAACCTTTTAACTGAAACCTGTTTGAACATTTCAGGCAGTGGGTTTGATCTACAGCATCAGTTTGTGGTTTTCCACGGCTGTAATCCTGTTTATTATAAACATCATATCCATGAGTGTAAAATGAATGTTGCTTATGCAGCCAAACACGTTCAAATAGCTAGATTTTGAAAGCAGCAGTAACTTTCTTGCTATTTAAGCATACATTTATGAGCTGCTTAATGTGGAACCATCATATTTACTGTTTAGACTGAGCAACTAAACTCATATATAATTCCAGGAGGTGTTGTAATAATAAATGTTTAAGATCCTGCTGCTCAGGCTGAGAAGACGATGAACTGCTGCAGGATGTGCGCGTCTGGAAGAGGTAAAAAATAAATTTAAAAAATCACTGAGTCTAAAGTTTTGGAAGTGATAGATGATGGGACAGGATCAGGATGGGACGGGGATTCCCCATCTTTACAAGTGTTGACATCACCAAACCACTAACACCTACAGACTGTAAGAATATTAGCAAAGTTCAGAGGGAAAAGTAAAAATACCTTAACAGAAAATGACTTTGGTAAAACTAAATTTAAGTGATAAGAAAAGTCTCTAAGTAAAAGTTCTTTAACACACATGAAGAGTTGAATTTACTGAACCAAACTGGTTCTTCTAAACCAGTGGTTCTCAATTCCAGTCCTCATGACCCACTACCCTGCATGTTTTAGTTGTTTCCCTGCTTTGGCGCATCTGATTTAAATGAACGAGTGATTGACAGGCTTCTGCAGAACTTAGACCTGCTGAAGAGCAGGGAAGCAACTAAAACATGCAGGGTAGTGGGTCACAAGGACCGGAAGTGAGAACCACTGCCCTAAACTGAGTAAGTTTACACATTTTCACTTGCTTTACATTTACTCAACTCAGTTTATTGGAACCAGTTGACATACTGTAACTTTGTTTAGTTAATTCAACACTTCAATTTTTACAGTGCATAAACAACTAGTTAAATAGTAACTAGTGTTAAATTTTAAAGTAAAGAAGTAAAAGTACTATTTTTTAGATTTTTATTATAACAAATTAAAAGAAAAAGTTATGATTAAAATAATACTTGGTAAAATTACACAAAAAAAAGTACTTAAGTACTGCAGTAAATATACTTAGTTGCTGTGACCTCTGGCAAAGCTAGCATTTTCTTTTGGTCAACTTGTTTTTGAATCTGCTGGTTTTGTGTGTGACGATTTAAAAAAAGAAGAATCACCTTGGTGCCAAAGATGCCTCCATCACTCCATCATCCCACACGCAGATTTGTATTTTAAACAGTTTAGTGTTGACTTTTTTACAGATTAATGTGCTCAAACGTGTGTAAAAATATTTCTGGTATTCAAGATCTGCCTTCATCTCTAGTAATTTGGTCCTTGACACCTGTTTTTCTATGGACTTAAAAAAAATAACAGTAATAAAATAGTTTCATTGGTATTTTATGTTGTGATAAAAAAAATATACTCAATGTCACCATATGTCCGAATGACTACAGAGCTAAAAAACAAACAGATACAAACTTTGTACCAATATATTACAGCTGCTAAAGGACTTATTGAACAGAGGTAGAAGCTCAGACTCATGTCTGAATGGCTGCTAGAGTCTATAAATTGATAAATGCACAGGGGTGTGTGTGTGTGTGTGTGGGGGGGGGGGGGGGGATGAATAAAGAAGAATATGGAGAATGAATAAAGAATGCCAAAAATACATCCAATAAACTACAAACTGAATATTGTCTAATTATTCCCCACAACTTTACCTATTATCCATTGTTTTTGACTAATTAGCTACTTACAAAGACACTTTTATATGATTAGATTGGGAATATTACAAACTATATACATTACTGAATAATAATTTGGGTATAAAATGGGTTTATTAGGTGAGAAACAGTGATTGGTATGGGTTATCTATAGCAGCCATTCAGAGGAGAATCGTGTCATAAATGATGAGTCTGAGCTTCTACCTCTGTTCAATAAGTCCTTTTCAGCTGCTGCTAAAAGTAACCTCGTTCAAAACGTCACTGTCAGACACAGGCAACGTATGTATCAATCTTCATGTGTTCCATCTGCAGCTGGCCTTGGAGAAATCTATATTATATTTTGTTATTGACAGGCTCAAGTGTTCGCTCTTCAAACCAGGGTCAGACAAAGATAAATGCATGGAGGGGGAGGGTACAGGCAGGACGGAGGGAGAAGATATAAAGATTGCAGGTTAAAGTGAAAAGGAGTCAAACAGTGTGAAAACGAGGAGGTGAGGAAGTTGTTTCTGCTCGTAAACCAGCAGCTGAGTGACATTCTGTAGGTTGAACGAGGACACAAAGTGCACAACTCATCTGTCAATGGTAGAGAAGAGGTCAGAGGAGTCATCCTCAACAACCATCTCACTGTGTTCAACAGAAAAATACACCACTTCCTAAATATTTTGACCGACGCTGCCTCCTGACATTTGTCCAGAATAGCTCTTTATGGGGTTATGGGATTGAGTCAAATTAACTGGGCTTAGTCAAACGCCCTGCGGGAAGTGTCTGTCTGTCAGCGTGGATGTTTCTGCCCAATCACCTGACAGGTCCGACATGTTCACTGGACTGTGCACAGCCGCCACTCATCCTGAAGCAGAGCTGCGCCCCATTCAGTTTGGGTTGGAGCAGCCTGGAAGGGGGTGGGGGGGGTTTGTTCTAAAGTAAAGGACAGCTTTGGTTTTTCAGGGAGAATAGTCCCTCAGGTCAGCCGATAACAAGAGCTTCATGTAGAAACAGACCTTAAGGGTTTCACTACTTTTAATGTAAGCATCAAGCCAGGAAGGGATGTCATAATTATTTAAGTTTTTTGTTCAGAAATCAACCTGTCTGTTAAATGAATACATCCCGTTACCTCAAGCTGTTTCAGCCTGTTAACAAAATATCTCATTAACCACTGAATGAACTTTATTAAAACTCGCAGACAGTTGTTTATGGGGAGCCAAGTGTAAAATAAAATTTTAAAAAAGTACAAACATATTTTTCATTAGCTGGCTCACTTGAGTGTTTTTTCCCACATTTTATTATTTAGCTCACTGTTCTTACATTTAGCTAACTTTTTACGCAATTTTAAATTTAAATGTTAAAAAGTATATTTAAATAATAAATCCTAAATCTAAAGGTGTAAATCTAAATGTAAAAGTTACACCTTAAATGTTGAAGTTAAATGTTCTTCAGCAGCATTACCAGCGACTACCAGAGGCTATTGTTGTTGTTTGTCGCAGGATGATGACATCATCCTGGATATCTGACGCTAACTTCCACTAATGCTTCTAACACCCAAAGTGACAAAAATTCATCAAAAATTGGGAAAGTTGAGAGTAACTTGAGTTTGAAATTTAACTAAAACAGTTAAGTTGTTTCTCAACACAAGATGTTTTCTACAAAAGGAAGAATGTGCCTTTAATAATATTAATTTAATTAAAATATATAATATATTTTACTACCATTTATAAACTCCCTGAGAGGGAGAGCAGCTTAAACACACACACACACACACACACACACACACACACACACACACACACACACACACACAGGTGAGTGCACATAGATGTCCAGCCATTTGACTAGCTGTCAGTGTGTTTAAAGTAGCCAATGAAGCAAAGCAAGCAGTACCTGTCACAACGTGCACACCGTGCACACTGTCAGCCACAGCGGCAGGGAGCCACAGGGTCTGACGTCTGAAGCGGGATATAAAGTGTACATGAGGGCCGAACACATGGACACATGTTCAACATCATGAATATGCAAACACACTGAATCTGTTCCACACTGTTCACATAAACTCAACACACTAAAACACAAAACCTCTCGGGGACATAAGCAATTCTAGCGTTGTTGAAGAAATGTGCATCACCCACCTGCTCTGCTGGGGGCGGGGTTTAATGACATAACGTGTCAAGATTTCTTATTTGCCAAACATTTGAGTTACAGCCACCTAAACATGATCTAATCTGTTTGTTATCAACATGTACGTCGGGTTGGTGCGAGTACAGCCACTCACCCTCAGTGTTTTATATACTTTGGCCACTTCAGTATTGTCCCTCGGGGTCCCCCTTCTGTTCGGGGTGCTACCTGCCTGCCATATCATGATCCAATTGCTAAATACAGTCATTGTATGTCATTGTGGCCCTCTTCCACAGGATAACCAAGGACTTGTTGACATTCCAAAGTCTGACGTAAAAGGTACCGCCCCCAGGGGCGTGGCCAGAAAATTAGGTTTATGTACATGTGACTTAAGGAGTGTGATTCATTGTTTTGGAGTGAGGAGCAGCAGCTGCTGCTGAGAGGGTTTGCTTTTGTTTTGACCCAAGGCCTCAAACTCACAGCTCCTGGCTGGACAACACAGGCTGGAGCAAAGTGAGTCTTTTAATAAAGCTTTTTAGTTGAGAACCGACTTGTTTTCTGCAAATTTATTCCAACTTCTGATTATTGATCACTGCTATCTTACACTTGAATTTAGCTTAAGTATGGGACATCCCGGCTAATGGTTGGCAACTATACCCACCTCCAGAGTTTTAGACTAAAATCCTATTATGTTGAAGTTATGGTCATTCTTGGTCAAAGCTTCAAAAGCACCGTATGTCTTATACGTTGAATGATCTGTTAGCATTAGCAACCTGTGTTGGTATGACTGCCAGTTAACTTCCACACCATTTTTTAGCTTCTGTAAAATATATTGAGTTCTACCTATTTGCGGTTTTCTAAAAAGGTACAAACACCATCATACAACCATCATCTCAGCCTTCAGTGGTGGGTGATCATGAATCCAGCTGCAGTATATAACATCGTCACCCGTCTGCACAAACAGGCTCATTTTCACCAAACGTACAAACTCACGTGACTCAACATAAATAATCCAGGTTCAGATTTCAGAGTGTTTTGATCTTACATATTTTATGTTCACTGTATTTCTGTTAGTCAGCTGATGACTAAATCATGACAGATGCATTAATGATGCCCGACCGGTCCTCAGTGACATTCACAGATAAGGCAGCTGTATGTGTGTGTGGGGGGGGGATGATATTTGCATCCGAGACCTTTTAAACTGCCAGAAAACATGCGAGAGAGAAACAGTTTTTATCCGACTTGTAAAACTGGGTATGAAGGAGAAGTGTGTGTGATCCAGGAGGAAACGAAGAGGAGCTTTCTATACATGGGGTGTGAATGAATGAACGGGCGGCGTCTTCACCATCACAAGCTGCAGCTCCCATCTGCTGCCATCATTACCATTAAGAGGCTCTAATTTAAACTAATTGCTGCTGATGAGCGAGTAAACAAAGCGCAAACAGTTGGAGGAGTTTGTAAAGACGAAGGAGGCGGGAGGAGGACGTTTTCTGCTAGATGGAGTCAAAACTGAAGAGTCGAGGAAACTCCTGTGAGGCAGATCTTCAAGTACAGAAATAAACTCCAGTTATTTTTATTATTTTCTCAGCAATCTGCCATGTTCTGGATGACTGATAATATACATAAAATGTATATTTATAAAATAGTATATATCCTATTTAGCATAAAACCCACTCAGATTAGCCATTAGCTTGTTAATGTCAACTGTTATTAATTTAAAGAGCCATCAACAACAGGTAAGATACTAACTCTCAGAGCATTTCCAGAGACCAACAACAGAATCAAGTTGTTTTAAATTTTGACACAAGGAGGAGCTAAAAACAACAGAATACATGAGCTAACACCGACTCCTTCATCAGGTCCGCCTGTTCAACCGCTCGTTAGCACAAAAAGCTTATCCACCAATCACACGGCAGCAACTCAGTACTCTGAGGGATGTTTCAGAACGAAGAACAAAGGAGATTTAAGTGATTTGAATGCAGCAGTATTTTAGAACCTGCTGGCTTGTTGGGATTTTACACACAAGTGTCTGCAGGGTTCACAGAGAAGTGGTCTGAAAAACAGAAAACTCCACTTGGGACTAAACCAGGGGCCACTTCCAAACTCAGCTTTCTAGATCCTGTCATTAGAAAACAGTTATTGTTGACAGAACTGTGCAGCAACAATGCTGCAGTTTTTCTAACTTTTTAAAATCTTGTTAGCAATGAAACTAAAAACTAAATTATGAGCATTTAATCTTCAATTTAGCTGTGGACCCCAAAGCTCCAGCAGCTACTGAGTTGTGGACAAATATATCACTGCCATGACAACAAGACTGAAAAGAAAAGTAACTTTAATTTAAAAACAGCTGAAATTAAAAAAAGAGCTTTTAATACAGTGAAATGAATCTAAATATTTCAGTAAATTACGATTATTAAACAGGCAAACATCAGTTTGTTACACTAAAAGAGAACGACTCAAGTGGTATATTAAAAACCCCTTATAATGTTTATCTACCACTGCAGGTCAGAGCTTTTATTTTGTAGTAAAAAATAAACAAAATAGGTTTATTTTGTACAGAATCACAGCTCATAACTTCCACTTTAAGCTGAATTATTTCTTTTATTGGACAAGTCAAACACTTTAATCGCAGCTATTAAAAATGTAAAATCTGAGATAAATCCTTTGGTCTGACACTATGATAGGTGTGTGTGTGTGTGTGTGTATAATCCGAGGGTCATAGAGTGCGCTTGAACTCACCGTGGTGGTTTTGACTCGGCCTCCGGGCTGCGTACAGGTCCATCCAGATTTATTGACTAACAGGTCACAGCCTTCATCCTCCAAACATGGAACCATCTCGCACCACTGCTTTTTTCGAACAATCCCAGCTGAGGAGGAGACGGAGGGAAATTCATTAGAGAAAAAAAGAACTGACAGGAATAAAGAAAAGAAAAATAGCATGAAGAAGATGACAGGATATAAAGAAAGATGAGTTGGAGATGGATAAAAAGAAAACAGAAGAGAGGATGTAATATATAAAAAACAGGGTAAAAGGCAGCAGGGATGCTGATTAAAGGACTTAAATAGTCAAAGGTAAACATTTTTTTTTATTCTAGCCTTTTTTCTTGAGCAATATTTTAATCGGGATTAAATATTTTGGAGTTCCAGCACCAAAATAAGAAATAGAGAACAGTTTGAACAATCTGGGACAATCAATAGGTTTTTACTGTTTGGTCAAAAGTACATTCTGTACTTGTAGATTTTCTCAACAATAGTTTGTTTTTTTTCCTCCTCTGCAGTTTTTACAGTTCCCTGCAGAGCCCCAGGCCTCAGCCTCTCACACTCTTCCATTATAGACGGAGACAAAAGGACAACACTGATAAATATACAGACAGCTCCAAAATTTTCAGCCTCTACAGCCATAAACTCTTTATATTTATACGAAGCAAAGAAAAGAACATACAAACCCAACATCTCAGTAAAAATATGACCTCGTCACTTGTTGATGATTTTAAATGAATCTGCAGGGTTGGAAAAAGATGTCCTTCACACTAAAACTAAACTACGACTAAAAGAAATATTACTAAGAATAACATTAAATCTGAACAAAAGCAATTCTTACAGGAGAACACATCAGCTGCCACGTTTAGCATTTTCTGTATTATAATAAGTTTCAGGCTGGCAACTCTCCCACCTCTTAATGCATACTTTTCTTTTTGCTCAGAAATTTTTAAAGCTCCCAGAGCATATGCAGAGAAACACCAGGTTGTATACAGTTCTTTAAAAAAAAAATGAATAAAAGTGTTTTACTCTGGAGACTACTGGCTGAAAAAGAAATCTTTGTATTCCAAAAAGTTTCAGTAGTACTGCAGTGTTTTTTTTGTTCTCACTGTCCGCCTCTGTTGTTGGTGTCTGGAGAATGCTGGGAGTTTGGGCTCTGAGCTTTTGTTCTGCAGATCATTGTCTCACTGCAGACAGAGGACATTCAATCAAACCCGGCGCTCTGTAAGACCGTATTAAACCTGAAATCATATCTGCCTCGTCCTGCTCGCTGCAAACACCAACAGGAAAGGGAAAGAAAAAGCTGCGTTGCACAAAACTGCTTCAGGTTTGTTGAAAAGAAATCAGTGTTCATTCCATGAGTGAGGAAAAAAAACTTTGCAGAGATTTTATTCAAACAAATAAATTCTGCCCCCAGGGCGGCTCGTGGTGTAGGCAGTGTAGGCCAATGCTAAGGGTGCCGTTCATCTAGGGGGGCAACACAAACAAGGATGAAATAGTTATTTTTGATAGCTTTATCAGAGTCTATTTGATTTGTCTGCAGAATAATCAGTGGTTACTCAAATCTATGAAGGTAAAGGGCAGATATGTGTTTTTTCTTCTTTCTGCACCCTTTTCATTCAATAACTGATCCACTTTGTTTTTATGGACTTTTGTTGTTTTTATGAATGAAATGGTAAATGGACTGAACTTATATAGAGCTTTATCAAGTCCCTCCGGACCCCAAAGTGCTTTACACTTTCATTCACACACTGATGATGGCAAACTACATTGTAGCCACAGCTGCCCTGGGGCGCACTGACAGAGGTGAGGCTGCCATGCACCGGTGCCACCGGACCCCCTGACCACCATCAAGGTGGGTGAAGTGTCTTGCCCAAGGACACAACGACTGAGACAGCTGGAATGGGGGATCAAACCGGTGACCTTCCGGTTCCAGGACTCCCTTAACCACTCCGCCACAGCCGTCCACTGAAATAAATTGATAAAATGAAAATAATGAAAAGCTAACTTGTTTTACTTTGTTACTACATGATGTGTTATATGATGCAGAGGATATTTCATGATAACATTATCATGTGATGCAGTCAAGACTAACTGCTGGTGCTCATTGTGTAAATAGAAAACAAAATAAAGAGAATGAAAGTTTCCGTTCTTATCTCAGCTAAAGTTCAGATATTGTTTTTCAGTGTTCTACCTTCATAAAATACTGACTTTATCTTGTTTTATTAATCCCAAGAATTTAGTCAAATGCTCTTCAAATGGAACTTGCAGAGTTTTGCTTAGATCTTTTTGGACCCCTTATAACTGCTTCACGCCACAGCTGCTGGTTAACACGAACAGGTGTTTCTCATGATGTCAGCAGATGTTGGCAGGTATGAGGTAGACGTCTGGTGTTAAATTTCAAATTAATCATTTTGTTAATTATTTCATCTGGATAACCTGGTTTCTAAAAATACAAAATAGCATCAAAGACTAAAGTATTTAATTTTTTCTGTGACTGTATGGAAATTGTCAGTGAGATTTAGAAAACTGAACAGGGGCTGACACCTGTAATCTTGCCTAGGGCACTATTAGTTACAGTGTGCCTCCTGCAGACACACAAGCAGCACATTCTGCACTGAAAACCACTGTTTGGAAGTTAAAGGGAGAAATACTACATGTAAGATTTGTGCACTGTCCCACTCAGAGGAAGTAATAACTGTAATTAAACAGATTCAGAGTCTTTTATTTGATTACCTGTCAATTAAAGGCAATGAGGTCAAATGAATCATCAATAATCAACATGGAAAGACCACAAACTGACATCAGAGCCGTGCCTTCCATCATTAACACAACTTCCACATCCCATAGTAACAGTACAGATGCTTGATTGCACCAAATATGAAAAAGAATCCTCAAACAACTTCTGCGACATTAAAAGGCTCCCCGTGGAGCGTTTCATTGTAAACAAACATTATCATTTTGTTCAACAAAAGCTCAACAGGGTTCATGGAAATTAGAACTGCAGGACCCAAAACCATTAGAAGAGGAAGAGAATTCAAGGGTCATTATGTACTGTATGTGGTATAATGAGGTGAATTTTGTTCTGTGGATAATAAGAAACTTTTCCTGAAGATGAGGTGTTTGATCACAGAACAGTGGCCTGTGTTGGGTCTTAAACAGCAAAACTGAGTGGAACAAGCTCTTTCAAGGGCTAAAGGACAAACTTGGACTATCTTGACCAATGATGGGACACACAACAACAAAATTATACCTTTATGGTTCATACTTGGTTTGCTTTTATGGATGTAAGGAAGCATTCTTCATGAGTTACGGCGCACGTATACTTCTGTAGTAAACTCATCTTATAGAACCTTAGAGCCGCTTTATAGATATGGAAATGAACACAGTCCTCTAAGGGCACCTTCAGCAGCTATCATAACCTTACATGCAAATTGTTAGTGAGCATGAAACTGAGAGCTATTATCTGCTCACCATAAACAATTTGTATACAACAATCAATCTATAAAACATCTACACCCTCTGGAAAACAACATGGCTGAATAATGCATCTACCACGAGCTCTGAGAGCTTTAAATTGACACCAGTGTGAAACATTATTACTGTTGAGTGCATTTGCAGGTGAATTACTTGATGGCACTTTGGCTGTTTGCTTCAAGGCTAATTGCACACAGAGTCTGAACCGGGTTTGGCTTTAAAAGGTTGTTGGGGTACGAGCCTCACCTCAACACATCTGTCAAACATGCTTTAATAACTTATTGTTGCACTTTATTCATTAACCAGACCCAGAACTCATCCTGATAATGCTCTTATTTTTTGTTTTTAAACCAACATTTGATGTTGTTTACTTCCAGAAGTTAGTGTATTTTCAGATTAAAACTAAGAGCTCTCATTAGGATCTAATCTGAAACTTTTGAAGCTATGGATTAAAAAAAAACAGAGATGAAGGCAAGGCATTTCTTTTTTTTATTGCCCTTTTTCTTCTTTAATTACAGCCATCATAAATACAAATTATGGTTTATTGAGAAAACCATAGTGGTATAAATAACTAGTGATGTGATCATGTGATTTACTGTAGATGCTACAGCGCTAAGAACGGGCAGGAGTCTGGATTTACCATTACTGTACATGTTGGCAACACTGAAAGCAAAGACTGATGGTGTAGAGACAGTAAAATCTATAAATATTAATGAAACTATTATTAAAACTTTAGAGTTTATGTAATCAATCTAATGTAAAAAAAAAAGCAGAGAACTGTGTGAGTTATGGATTTAATAACAGAAGAGAAACAGGATAAGTCCGTCCGTCTGTTTTCTTCAGCTTATCCGGGGTCGGGTCGCGGGGGCAGCAGCCTAAGCAGAGAGACCCAGACTTCCCTCTCCCCAG
>JARVJO010000180.1:3532355-3550244 GCA_031762555.1 Cynodonichthys magdalenae | reverse complement strand
AACCCACGCATGCACGGAGAGAACATGCAAACTCTACCCAGAAAGGTCCCCGGGCCGGGATTTGATCCGGCGACCTTTTTGCTGAGAGGCAACAGCTCTACCAACTGAGCCACCGTGCCGCACTTATAATATAGTTATATTATAAGTGTATAACAATATATAACTTGGCTAGCAGTGGCTAGCAGCCACTGTTGTTGCAGGATGACGGCATCATGCAGGTTAGCTAACACTGCTAACATGTCTAACACTGTTAACGTTAATATTTAAAATCTAAACTCAGTTTGTGTTCATTGGAAACAATATTGACTGTGGTCCAGCAGCTTGGACACTGATGTTTTTTAGGGAGGCTTTGGAGAGGTTGCTATTGTCTCAGGATGATGACATCATAACATGAGCTGAACACCAACAGCAAAGGCTGCATTCCATTCCAAAATACCTAAATGTTAACTTCAACATTTAACTCTAACAATTAAAGTTTAACTTTTACATTTAGATTCAAACATTTAGATTTAGGATTTATTATTTAAATATGTTTTTTTTTTAACATTTTAGTAAAAATTTGCAAAATGTAAGAACAGTGAGCTAAATACCAAGAAAAGGTTAGTGGAAAGTTTTAACACTCAGAAAGTAAACTAAATATAGGAAAATATATTTGTGAAATGTTGTAGCATTTCATTTTGCCCCATATTTGAGCACAAGTATTTGTTAGAACTGTTTGCCTCCTTAAAGGTCATGCAGTGAGTTGCTCTTTTATATTTGGGCTTTTTATGCACAAAACTCATCAAGTTTTATGTCAACAAGTCGCTTCTTCAGGCCCTGCTTTATGCTGCTGTCACATGAAACCCTTTGAATCACCTCCAGTGCGAAACGTCTGCTCGATAGATTTATTTCAAAGGATTCATAAATTATGTCAAACAAAAATCATCTAAAGCTTTTGCAAAACAACCCATTTGCACCAACAAGAAGATGCACCTTTGATATAAATAAATTCTCTTATGAGCACTTTTCTTCTCGTAACTTTATGTTGGTTAACTCGACGGCTCTAGTTCTGCTGCACGCTGTCAAAGAACCCTCCTGAAAGACACTTATAGAAACAAGGGGACGCTGAACACAAGAACATTGTTTTAACAAAACAATGAAGAAAGGATTTTTTTAATGTTTTGAAGGTAATGAAAAGCTCTGAAGATGAGAAACAATAGTTTGATGATTACAAGGCTGGTGCATCGTTTCACCTTCAGACTTGCATTAAACCAGTAAGTTTTATAATTAGAAGCAGTTGCAGCACAATAGTGCTGTTACGCAATTTTATTTCTCTAAGAAGATTAGGTTTGAAGAAGTGTGAGCGCTCTGTTTATGTGACAGAAGTGTATTTAGTGAGTGTGGCTGGGGGCGGTGTTGTGGGTTTTTTTACTTGACATTTCCAGGGATCAGCGAGGATCAATAGCAAAGGTCACAGAAGCAATAACCTCTGGCTTGTTGTGGCTCACAGAAGAGGAAGTGTTGCTCATGGCCATCCTGTTGATTGCCTAACGCTCCTATAATACTTCCTCCATCTGTATCGATCAGGAGCTACGCCACGTTTGGTAGCAGCCGGCAGCTGCAGACTGGTTTGTTCTGCCTGAAAAAAGGGGAAAACATTTTGGAGGATTCCCCTCACAGAACTCCACCAAACCTCTCTGGCACTTCCTTACTTCTGACAATGAAGATCTTTTTCGAAGCTAAAGCGGAGCCACTATCAGAGTGTTTGTCATTTTTTTCTTGAGTGCAGCAGAGCGTCCGTCGGCACAAAGGTTGCAGATTCAGTAGTGGTGGGCGTCGTGCTGAAAGCAGAGCTGCCAGGTAGCACGAGCACGGTAAACCTTGGAGACTTGGCCATTATGAGGTCCATCATGCGCACTGAGGGGGCATTGTGCCCCCTAGATTGTAAACAACAAATCGATAGCTCATTTGTCATTTGGTTTGGAAGGAAACAAGTTTTTTTTCGTGGGAGAGATCCACTTTTCCAATCCAAATGAACCAATCAATCTTGACTCTCTCCTGGGGCCCTGCTGCCAGCGAGCGGGGGCAAAGAAAGAGCACAAAAAGCCCTCCACCTCCTTTTTCTCACTCATTTCTTTCTCCACGTCTTATCTCCCCTCTTCTCATCTCTCTTCCACTCTTGTTAATACTCGCTCCGCCTGTCTGTTTTCTCTCTGAGTGCGTCTGTTTCTTCTTTTCTGAACTCTCTACACCACCACCCACGTTTGCCTTCCCGTGGCGCGTTTGTGATCCGGAAAGAAGGGAGGGGGTGGGTGGGGGGGAGAAGGAGCGGAGAGGAGAATGGGTTCCACTGTTCCGCACTGATGGTATTTTGTGTTTAAGTGGGGGGCAGAATGTTCCTGCCAGAGTGCCGCTGATGCTGAACGGGACTGGCAGGTGGATTATACCTCGCGCCGCTTTGTCCCTGGATAAATTTAAAGGCGTCCCGATGAGTGGGCTCTGTGGGAGAAAAGGTACCAGGGAGGACTGGTCTTTCTTCTCTCCCTCCATTCTTTTCCTTCCACATCTTCTTAGCTTCCAAACCTTTGGTGGAAATGAGTTTTCTCTCCTCCTATTTAATATGTTTCCCACTCAAACCCAAACATGTTTAATTTTTTTTTCTGCACTCAAAAATGTAAACGCCTCCCTAACAGAGAATCAGTTGTCAGCTTTGGTCTGAGCATCTACTCGATGATCTAGATAAGGGACTTGAGGGGGCTGAAATCAAGAAACAGCATAAGAACAATGAGCATAGATAAGCTGAAACACTCACCAGATAAACCAAGATCCAAAGATTCCAGACATGCAACATTTTGTGGACATTTTTTTATTAAAGCAAAACAACAATCTGTGGTAAAGAAGCCATATTCTAATTTGTTTTTCTATTCATGTCAACATCAAAGAAGCTGCCTCATTTGCTTATATAAAATTTCTAGAAAAAAAAAAACTGCATTTCAGTGAGCTGTTGGGATTTTCTCCTGATAAAATGTCAGACTTCAGCAGAGCAGATGCTGAACACTGGGTGGTGCCTGCTTTCAACAGCTGAACAATCACAACCCGTCATTTTAAAGAAAACATTTAAACATGCAAAGCAAATAATCTTGTAGCTACATTATAGAAACATGCAAAAATGTGTTGTAATTTTGGTAGTTTTTGTAAAAAACAGTCACTAATTCTAAAAATGTGTCCATAACAGAGTTGGTGAAGAAGTCAGTGAGTGGTCATTATATTTACTCAGAGTAAATCAGCTCTACGAGGCTTTAAAGTGGAAAAAATAGAACCACCAACCATGGAAACCAATCCAAGGTGCAACTAGATGCATATAAACACAACAAATACACAAGTTACAGAAACTGAAAGGTGTGTTCACCTGCAGAAACAGCCAAAGTTTGTGATGTAAAACCTAACGACCGTATTTCTTTACCCACACTGACTACAGTCAGTCTGAGAGTCGATCATGTGACACACGGTTTTCTGCTGACTCAGCCAAGTGCCTCGTTCAACAGGATAACCTTTTGTTGTTCAGCACTGAGTAACTTAATTGCTGTGTTTGGAGTCTGTCTTCCACAGAGCGAATTATTTTGTTCTGATTTCCACATTTATCATTGGATTCATCACATGATCTCACATTTCCTGCACACGCTTCTCAGACCTCCTCTGTGGAGCGGAACAGCATCTATCGGGGTGAGTTTGTGTTTTAGTTTGTAACTGCTAACAGAGCCGACTCCAGTAATTTTCTGTTTAAACAGAACCAGTTACAAGAAGTGATGCTGCAGTTTCTAGTTTAAGAACCAGAAATTAAAACAATCTTCATTTTTCAGAATTTGAACCTATAAATGTATCAAATCTTTGTTCTGTGAGACACAACCTGTCAACTAAAGAACAGTTCATCAAGCACTAACCTTTAAATATGTTGGATTAATCTTTATGTCAGCAAAACTTGTATGCAGAAGATTTATATAGTCGTCCTTCTTGCCCTTTGTTTTGTTGCTCACACACACACACACACACACACACACACACACACTGTACTCTGCTCCTTCCCTCTCCATCTTTATCAGTCAGAAAGCATCCTGCCTCTGGTGGCTTCCTCCCTGTGGGCTCAGTGGAACACTCCATTTTGACTTTGTCCTGTCTCAGGAGATGATCTCGTCTCCCACAGGAGTCACTCTTTGTTTGCACTTGTACCATTTTGCATAGGAAAAGAGAGTTACACACACGCACACACACACACACACAGACACTCTGGGAGAACTCCAAAGCTTGCATGGATACACTGTATCATCTGATCCTGTCCTGGCTTTGTCGCAGCTCTTTTTATTTTACATTATTTTGTAAAACAAAGCTAATGCTAACACTGCTGGTGCATAACTCATGCTAAAGTTTAATTGTCATAAAACAAGCCACTGTATTATTGCAATCAATAAAAGTCAATATCAAAAGTAATAAAAGGTCATTTTTCTTCTTTAAAATCTTTAAATCCATAAATATGACACAAGCAGCTCAACAAGAACAAAACATTAAAATATGATTTTCAGAAAGCTGTCCAACAGTTAGACCTGTATTCTAATCTGCCTTGTAGGAGTACTGCTGCCACAAACAGATCAATATGAATAAACTCCATTTATCAGCAGGGCTGTCAAACAAACATGTTCTCAATCCAACAGTTGATTTCTCCAAGTCAAAGTCTGTCAGAGTGACTCTACAGTGTGTTATCTTTTAGAAGACACTTTTATCCATCTTCTTCAAACTGACTGACTCTAGTGCTCCTTATGAAATCTGCAGGGATCTATTGCTAATATTTGTTTGGTTTTAATAAAAAATGACCAATCAGTGAGGAGGAGACTTGTGTGCAGGAGCAGCACACCTCCCAGCCTGCCTGATGTCCTGAATATTTAGCATTAAGTCAACGAAGGAAACAACCAGGACACAAAAACAAAAAACTAAACCAGCCTTCACATCTCCAGGAGTTTAAAATGACTGAGCTAGAAAGCTTAACAACAACATAGCCTCTCAGCTACAAAGTTACTTCTTAACTCAACAGTTTTGTTGACTTTCTTGAAGGTCTTCTGCATAAAAATGAAAACCAGGTCAAATAAACCAAAAAGAAAATAAGCTGATTCTCCAAGAACTATTAGCTGCAGGATGATGCAGCTCAATGTTTGTGCTGGATTTGTTCCCATTTCTTAATAAAAAATAAAAAACAGTCTGCTCCTCTGATACGGAAGTTATAGTGAAATCTTCCCTTTGACCACTTTCCTCATACATATGGTGCAATTTGGAAAAAGATTTAAAAGTGGAGTATAGAATATTCAGTTTTATAATCAGCATTAAGATTGTTTTTAATCCTAACAGGTGAACACTATTCATAAAACAGGATCTTCAAATGTTCTTATTAAAATGAATCCAGCTATAGAGCGAGTTTCATTTATTATTACTAAACAAGTCAGGAGGGCTCACTTCTCTCCCCCCGACCTCCCTCTGCTCCTCTCTACTCCCAACATGGACATGTAGCTCATAAATAACACACATTCTGTCACCATGCTAATGAGCTCATTAATATTAATGAGAGTAATTAGTGCTGATGATGAAAGGGTAGGGCCATTAACTTCATCCTACACAGCTGGACTCCATATAATAATATAAGAGCTGTTTACTCAGACAAGTTTCTTGTTTTGTGTGTCGACCTGAAATTCATTGCTTCTCATTAAAAAGCTGTTTATCTCTTCCAGGCTGGTGATGGTTGGCCAAGAGAGCTGAGGAGGGAGGGGTCTCTGAGGGTCAGTTTCCATTTGCACCACTATTAGAAAAACAAAAAGTAAAAGCCACATTTGAAGGATTAATCTGCCTAATAATAAGTTTTATTCTTTGTATCGATTTCTTCTTAGAATCTGTTTTTCAGGTGACATTAATAAATATTTATCACTTTACAAACAGGTATAATTACAAGAATTATGCAGCTTTTTAAGTAGTGAGCCCAGAAACGTTTTTAGGGAAGAACATGTTCACTTCCTGCCAATTATTGCTGTCAATCACTGCCTTCCTGAGACAAAGTCCAGTTGGTATGCACCTCAGGTGGAAACCGGTCTGTAGAGGGGAATGAGTGGAATTAAAATTAAAGGCAGAGCAATTGTTGAAGGAAGGCATGTCACCAGCCACCTGTTTGCTCAGGTTGATTAGCAGCCATCTTGAATGGGGGTCTTCACTCACAGAAGAGGCCAAAACATTACGGCCTTTCAGCTTCCGCAGGTGGCAACAATTAAAGCCCTATTTGCACAGGATAAGCAATATCTGGGGACCCCATGTAATAAATAAATTATTCCCCGACGTCTGTTTTTTATGTTTGCATTGGATAACCAAAACCTGAGATTTTGCTGAGATTTACAGACATCTCCCAGATATAACTGCAGGCGCTGCTCACCATTCAGTTTGTTCGTCAAGCTTTTGTTACATTTCATAAGTTAGAAAGTGTACTTCCACATGTCCTTTTGAAGAAAACTACAACAATGTGAGCATCAAGTATAAGAGACACTGCTGGTGAGGGTGCGCGAGTACATTACGAGTCAGTAGGGTCTTGCCGGTCCAGGACTCAGAGGGTTTTCGATGCACTCCCTCCAATCCAGCCTCCATTCTTCACCAAAAGCAAAAAGGCAAAAAACCAAACAAACAAAGACAAAGATAAAACAGATAAAAAGATAAAACTGTTCCTTTTTCTAAATGTGAAATGATTTGTTGGGCCTCAACACAGAAAGTATCCATTGATTCTTCTTTTAAAGTCACCATTTTAACTCAAAGGTCACCAAAGGAACCAAACAAATATATAGTATTTACCAACAATCCATTCTGGTGCTCAACACTTTCCACCAGCCCCAGCTATAAACTTCTATATCCATGGTAAGTACTCACACAAAGTGTTGTTCTTGGGACTAAACCTCTGGCTTGGGTTTAAACTCAGACAGATTTGTGGGGTTTGCTCGCCTGCGGGTGTGAACGAAACACACAATCACCTGATGCACGGCTCTACCTCTTCCTCCTCCATCTATCAGCCGGGACGTGCCCTCTGCTCCCTCCAATCAGTCTAGCCTGGTCCCATTACGCTACAGTGGCTCCGGTTTTCAGGGAAAATAAAAAAGAAGCGCTATCCACTTCTGTGATCTGAGAGGAAACAGGACCAAACTTTTGATAAAAACCTGAAACTTAGAAAGAAGTGAAAGATATTTTCACTTCATCTCGGTTTATGAACTTAATCCTTTAGAAATAAATTTAGTAACAACTGAGGTAAACAATGATTGGATTGAAATGGTCAACTTTTGAGTTCCTGAATGCTTTGTGACATTTCAACCTTGAAAATCTTGATGCTGTTGGGCATCAGAAACTCATTGTATTTTTTTTTAAGATTATCACATTAGTCTAATGCTCATCCCATTAGTAGCTGCAGATTTCCCAGGATGCAGTTTTGCACACATTAATTTGGTCAGTACAAGTCATAACCAAAGCCGTGGTGTACACGCCCTTCTGGCATGTATTTATCCAATGATCTGTTTGTTTTCTTTTCTTCTATAAAAGCCTTTCAGTGTTGATGGCCAGTGTGTTTAATCCATCCTTGGACAGCTTCCTCACTGTTAGCATGTGCTGGTTTAACTCCATGTTTGTGCGCCCAAAGTTGCGCCTGGAGATTTATAATCCCGACTAACATCAGGATGGAAAACAGAATAGAATTATTAGAATTAATCAAACACATGCAGATGGACACAGAGCATCATGTGGATTACTGCGGAGTTTGGAGAGCCAAGAGAGAGCCATCAAATCAGGCAGTCTGTGCCAGAGTGCTGGTCTGCTTACCATAGCTGGGCTTTCATCTAAAGAGGCAATGACAAGTAAAAATGATTTGAAATTGGCAATTTGTAGGAATAATTTAAAAACCTTTATTTGTTTTATACCTGCCAGGAATTATATCTCACCCAGAACACATATCTGAAGGTTGGACACACCAGCTTTTGTTGAAGTTGTGTTTAGTTTGATTATTTGAGTTTAAAAGCAAAAAATAGGTTATGTTTCAGAAATGGGTACGAATTTCAATTTGAACTTATATGGCTTTACTTGTTACACTGTGTTTAGCATCAACTAAGTAACCTAACATCTGAGAGTTGTTTAGAGGTGAGTACCCAAAAGTTGTACTAAAGTAAGAGTACTTCCACATATTTTTACAGAAGTACAACTTAGCTGTCCGAAAATTTACTTTTGAGTAAAAAAAGCATTTTGTAAAGAGGCTGCTTGAGTACTGAGTAACTGATCATAACATCTGATTTAATGTTTTAAAACAATGTCATTAGACTGACAAAAATAGAAAGTTATGTAAAAATTCTGGTGTTTTTAAAGATTAAAATGAAGAAAATAAATGATGATTACAAAATAAATTCCAGCAAATGAAACACTTTTCCAATGACAGAGAAAATTCACGATTCGGTTCGGTTCAATACTTTCATCTCACGGTTCGATATTTTTTTGATACAAAAAAAACAATTTCCACACCCTTCCTAACATTTGTTTAATCTCAAAAGTACAGTTTTTAAATTAATTGTTGCTGAAACAGCAAGTTTCTTAGTGGATCTGCGCTCAACAATGCAACCTAGGTGGAGCAGTCGAACACAGATCCACTGATCCTTCAACACAGAGCATCTTCAGAAGACAAGTTGATAAAATAAATTTTAAAAATCTGTATTGTTCCATACATGGTGTGTATTAAGCCTAAAGCTCTGTATTGAATGATTCAATACAGATACATGTATTGTTGATATAATATAGTTCACCTCCAAATGTCTCAGCAGATAGAAAGCAGCATTAGAACAAAGATTGTGTATAAACAAGATGTCTCACTACAACACAAGCCTTAGGTGTCTCTCTGGTGCATTTCTGGTTAAAGTATGTTTGTTCTACTTACTGTGTAGATTATTCTGAAATTTTATTAAAGAAAGAGTAGTGATATTTCATAATATTACTCAAGTAAAGCAAAAAGTACAATGTAGTATTTGTAGTAAAACTAATTAAAAGGGAGTTTGATTTGTTACTACTTCAAGAAACTGCTGTTTGACAGAAAACTTTTTATTCAGAAGTTTTCATTTGTACAAAGGGACTACAGAAATATGAGAGCACTTCAAAAGGGACAGATGTTTTCAGAGCCAAATTGTTTGTTTATGGAAACTACAGACGTGAACAACAAAAGAGAGAATATAAATTTGATATCACACATGTGCTGCAGAGGCAGGATTAGCTGCATTTCTCAACCCCGACACCTGACAACCAGATACAAACACCTTTGCTTCTTTGCTCCCAGAGTGGTTTATTAATACAAAAGGACACTTTGCAGGTAACTTAATCAGAGAAAGTGAGTTACAGAATGAAAGGCAAAAAAAAGAAGAAGAGAGGCAGAGAATGAACGAGTGTCTGTGGGAAATGACAAAAATGCAGCAAAGAGGGAAGGTGAGAGAATACCCGACATTAGCCCACCTGTGATTTATTTCCCCCTCTAGGTGAAGGAGACACCATTTGTATTCATTTCCCTTTATTTTTATCATAGATTCATCTTGCCTTCACACGCTTGTCACCATCACACTAATGTTATTTTGGCCGTGTGATGTCCCATAACTGGCTCTTATAAAAATTGCCCCCTTGCGACAGCATGGGATGGCACATATGGAGCGGGGGGAGGTATTGAGTTCTGCTTCATTCATTCATTCATTTTCTTTAACAAGATTAACCATTTCTCCTGGATACATATAAAGGGTGGAGATAATGGTGTCTGTCCTGCTGAGGGACACAAACATTTACAAGTGTGCACGCAGATTTTTGTCTGCGTGTGCATTCTTAACAAGACGGCTCTTTTTTTATTTTACTCTTACTGGCAAGGTGAACAAGTTGTGCTCCAACCCAAGGACAAAGACATCTGTGAGCATGATCCTCCTTGCAGGGGTTTGCAGAACAATTAGATCAGACTGAAAGGTGACTGCAGTTGTGTTGCAGGACAGCAGAGACACATGAACGACCCGGTTAGTGACAGGAAAGTAGATCAATGTGATGTATTATGGAAACTCATTTACTTTTGCACTTTTTATTAAAGTGGATTTCTGTGGAGAGGTTATGAGTAGTCAGTATTTTACCTGCAGGAGACAATTGGACCAAGTTCTGTTTGACAAAGAAAAGTTGGCTTGTGTTTTTATTTCACTCACACTTATATTGTGCCTTTCCATGTTTTTACACTTTATCTACAGGATTACTGGACCAAAGCCTCTCAAGTAGGTATTTCTGCAGACAAAGTAGGCGTTTTCAAAAGAAGGGGTTTCTCAAGAGCCACACCTATTTTGGAAGAGTTTCTTTCAAGGGCCACATCTGATTGTATGAGCAAAAAGGGGGCCAAGGGACACAGCAGATTGGATAATCGTTGCTTAGGCATTTTTTCATTTAGTTAGCTTACTCTTCTAGCATCAAACTTTGATTTATGTATTTAGTTTCATGAACTTGTTGTAGTTACCAAAGTCATCAGAAGCCTTGGGAATAATAACAGCTGGCACATTATGTTAGCCGGCCGTTATTATATATTTACATCATAAGCTCACAATGTAGGACTCTTCATTCATTGTTTCTGCTTCTCTTAACAAAGAACTCCAGGTTACATTTCAAAATAAGAGCATCATCAGTCAGTAACATTTTTTATTGTTATTTTTTTAGATATTTAAAAATAGGGAGAAATAAATGTTTGTTTTTTTAATGATCGATTGCAATTTGATTAAAAAAACAAAATCAGCTTTGTTTGCTAAAATAAATGTCAATAAAGTCAAAATTGAAAGAAAAACAAAAAAGAAGAACCAACTTTTTCAAAAAACAGAGCATATGCAACAAGCCAATCAGTGTTTACGCATGAGAAACGCCTACTTTGAGTCTGCAGAAAACCCCTTCTCAAGCCTCCCTAAATCAGCTTTAATTAAAATGTCTCAGCTCCTGGAGCCACTAAATGTTTAGTTTAAAATAAAACTAAAGAACATATGAACCCAAGGAAACAGCAGCCCAATCGCTGCACCAAAACATTTGAAATTCCAGGAAACATTCATGCATATATTTTACATTTCTACATCATCCAACACTCCTAATGTTTGGTTAATGAGCAGCACTTAAGTGATGTAAATTGAAATTTAAAACAATGACCTTTCTCTAAACCTAACCAAGCAGACACGATGACTAAATATAACCAAACAGAAAGAAAGAGCTAAAGTAAAAACAGCTGCAGTTATAAAAAGGAATCTAAAGGATAAAACGACTGTTTAAAATCCCCATAATTAGCAAGATGCTGCTAGCAGACTAATAAATTTGGATTAGGCCATCAAGTGTTTTTTTTTTTACAAGAAAGGCAGAAAAACCCAAAACGTGTACGTTTATTTATAGATTTAAATTTACGAAGCGAACAGAATTTTCTAGATTTATTTGTTATTTATTAGTCCTCACAGAAAGCTCGGTGCACACCTCCAGCTCGAGGCCCCCCAGCTGCACTGCAATTACAGGTGGGGCTTGAAACGGTGCACAGCAGCAAAACGCATACATTATTAAATGAACCCATGTTCAGATGAAATTGCTAAGCCAGCCAATAAAAGGTAAATTACCAAAGACAAAACGTGGCAGAAAGGAAACGAGAGAGAGAGAGAGAGAGAGAGAGAGAGAGGTCTGCCTGAAATTGCATCGCAATAATGAACATCATCATTTCTTAAAATGGAGAGGAAACATGGAGTTGCACCTATCAGCACAAGACAGAGCGGGGATACGTGAGCTCGAGATGGAACACAACATTGACTACCTAATTATGCATTTTATCATTTCAGTCACAATAGAGTGCCTCCCATCTTTAGTTGCCCTGTGTGCTCGTGCAGCTGTTCCTCCGCCGCTTTAATGAGAAAGATAAAGAATAATCACAACCGTGTTATATTTACATCCACTGACCACCAAATTGCTTCCTGCTGCATCACACACACACACACACACACACACACACTTTTCTAATCATGCCTCGCCCATATCGTCACCGTCCTCTCATATTTGAACCAACTACATTAAAAAATGCATAATAGCAATTTATTTTGTCTTGTTTTTGTCCATCACTAAAGCTCATGTGTGCTGAAAATGAGCCAAAATGAGCTTAATGGGATCACATGAGGCTGTGGGTAATTGCTTTCACTCAGTTGTTGGTTGTGTTTGGACACTATAAAGACTGGCTCGATTGACCTCTCCTTTTCCCGCTTCTATTGACTTTCCCCTCACGTCTCTGGCAGTCAAAGACAGCTCAGAGCCCCGGGTCCCCACAGAGCTGGAATATCATGTTGCTGGTCCCTCACAATGTGCCCAAATGCATCCAACCGTCCATACAATCAACTGGCGCCACAACTATCTGGCTTCCCTTTGAGGAAAGCGTGAAAAGTCTCAGTAATCACATAAGTGGGAGCATGAGAGTGGAGATGTGCTCTGCAGGGCTCTGACACCCATCATATGGAATCAGCACCTCGTGAGTAATGGGGGTTAAAAAGGGAGAGGTTCCATCTCTCCCGGTGCCAGATGGGCTCGTGTGTGTGTTGGAGCGAGCGAGCAAACGAGCGAGTGAACGTTTGCGGCCCCCTTCTTTTGGCAGTCGCGGTCGTCAGCAGCAGAAATCCAACGGCAAGCGGGACTCACGAGTTGATTGGCCCACCTCATCCGAGCCGCCATCAAGAGCTGGCAGACAGAGCCGCTTTCCAGTCCAAAACGTTTCGCCGAGGTTGTCACTCATTGACATTTTGACGAATGCAGAAAATTACTCTAAAGAAATCTGTCTTTACATATGGCGTCTCGATGTTTGCCAGGAGGGGAAAGATTTTTTTACATCTGCGTGAGGCGTTAAGAGGTTGAAGCACTTTCTGGAGTCCTTGATGATGTCTGAAAGACTCAGAATGGAAATGTGATTTCATTTTTGTTTCCTGAGGGGATTTCACAAGAGAAAGACAGAGACAAAAAAATGGAACTCCTCAGCTCTAAAAACCCAGAAAAGTCCCAAAATTTTCCAACATTTTTCTTGCTGCTTCCACAAACTATTCTGCTAATCTTATTGTAGGTTTCTAACATTCTCCAAATAATAAACCCATCATAGTTCAAAGTGTTGCCTGGAGTAACCTGCTCTACCACAGGCAACTCATTTAATTAATCATTCAGTGCTCTCAATCAATACCTAAAGGTTTTCAGTCAGAATCAGTGGAAATAAAGGGTTTTTTAACCTTTAAGTAACATTCAACTTTTTTGTTTTAACCACATTATTTATGGTCCCGGAGTAATCATGTAAAAGCCATGTCACATGACACATCTCACAGTTGTTACTGCTACGTGCTGTGTAATGAGATTGTTCCATAAACAGGCAGTGCTGTGGCTTTCATTTATTACTGTACACCTCTGGCCTTCTCAGAGAACCTGATGCCCAGTTTTTTATTCTGCTGTGATTAAATGTGAGAAACATTTAAACAGGTTGGAGATGTGAATCAGGGTTTCAGAATTACAATAGTGGCAGACAGGTAACTTTTTGTTGATTGGCTGCAGATCGCCTGCAAATAACGATAAGATCAACTCATGTTGACGAATGATGTAGTTAAACCCTAAAAACAACTATATGAGTATATAAATTAAAATTTTGTTCTTAATGAGCTAAGACCAATATCAGGTTTAAACGTAGGACCTGCAAAATCAAAATTTATGCTTATTGTCCAAGCAGATATTAACAGAGTCCGTCTGGTGACACTGGTTAAAAAAACAAATAATCCCATGGCCATGAGATAAATACCATGTGGCCACGAAATAAATACCAGGTGAACACGAGATAAAGATCATGTGGCCACAAAATAATCAACATGTGGCCACGATATAAATACCAGGTGGCCACGAGATAAAGAACATGTGGCCATGAAATAAATACCATGTGGCCACGAGATAAATAACATGAGGCCATGAGATAAATAACATGTGGCCTCAAGATTAATAGCATGTGGCCTCAAGATAAAGAACACGTGGCCATGAGATAAATACCATGTGGCCACGAGATAAATAACATGAGGCCATGAGATAAATAACATGTGGCCTCAAGATTAATAGCATGTGGCCTCAAGATAAAGAACACGTGGCCATGAGATAAATACCATGTGGCCATGAGATAAATACCATGTGGCCATGAGATAAATACCATGTGGCCATGAGATAAATACCACATGGCCACGAGATAAATACCAGGTGGCCACGAGATAAAGAACATGTGGCCATGAGATAAATAACATGTGACCACGATATAAATACCAGGTGGTCACAAGATGAAGAACATGTGGCCATGAGATAAATACCATGTAGCCACGAGATAAAGAACATGTGGCCATGAGATAAAGAACATGTGGCCACGAGATAAATAACATGTGGCCTCAAAATAAATACCATGTGGCCATGAGATAAATACCTTGTGGCCACGAGATAAATACCATGTGGCCACAAGATAAAGAATATGTGGCCATGAGATAAATACCTCGTGGCCACGAGATAAATACCATGTGGCCACAAGATAAAGAATATGTGGCCATGGGATAAATACCACGCGGCCACAAGATAAAAAACACGCAGCCACAAGATAAATAACATGTGGCTACGAGATATATAACATATGGCCATGAGATAAATACCATGTGGCCACAAGATAAATAACTTGTGGCCAAGAGATAATGTGGCCATGATATAAATACCATGTGGCCATGAGATAATTATTGCATAATTCATTTTAGTGAATAAGGAATGAATGACAATTTAGTCACTTGCAGTTAGTAATGAAGTAATTCAGCTGACGACTTGTTCAAAAAGCTATATTTTTAGTTTATTTATTTTTTTGAAGTAAAAAAAAAATATAGTTCTATCATATCTGACTCCGACAACGTTTCTACTTTTAAAAAAAGAGACATGGCTGATCAAATGTATTTCATGGCCATGTATGTTATTTATCTTGTGGACACAAGATAATGCGTGGCTACAAGAATTTTTCTTTTCTAATGTCACCAGACAGATAAAGTAAATATTTATATAAAAAGAGATAAAAGAACTAAGATATATATCTAGAGTCTGAGGCTCTTTGAAATGTGAAAGTTTTTTTTGAATTTGTGAAAAAAATCTTAATTTTTAAACTTACACTTTATTTTGTCATATTAAATTAAAACGATGAGAAAATTGTTCCTTTTTCCATTAATGAATTTATATTGACAAAAAGTGTTTTCAGAACAGGAATGCAGATCAGTAAATTAAATGTTGGTTTATGGAAACTGGCAGTTATTACAGAAATCATTTTAATGTAGAATTATATGGCTATGTTTGGGATTCCAGACACTGTCATATATTTAATACATATTATTGTACAGCTGAGACTTCTAATCCTTACACTGTAGTTTACTTAACATAATGTAGCAATCAGTGTTGTCACTCTAAAGAGAATTGTCCCGTAAAATGTTTTCATTCAGACGGATGAGTTATCCTTTACTCAGTCACAATGTCTCAGCAGTAGTTATGTCTACAGGCTCACTTGACACCTTCCTCTTGCTGTAATTTGTAGCCCGGGCCCCGCGAGGGTCCATTCAAGCAGTAATTCTTCATTAATTGTTCTCCGCCTGTAGCACCCCCCACCCCCGTGCACAGACGCAGCCCCTCGGATGTGCGTTCGCGGCAGGAGAACTTTTCTCTTCCAATTAGGCCAGCGAGGTTGAGACGGAGAGAGCGCGGACCGTCAACCGCGACGGTGCCCGTGAGCGGACCTGCGGGAGCCGGCGAGGACAGGCGGCAGGCATTTAGGAAGGTCCGGATGGCTGCGTCCGTGTCCTCGCCACCCTCTGCCACTGAGGGGAGGCTGATGGGCCGGTGGGGTGGGGGTAGGGGGTGAAGAAGATGTAAAGAGAAAGAAGTGAAGAGTTGCAGAAAATGAGGGTCAAAGGGGAGAAGCTGCCTTTTCTGGATGTTTTCACACATGCTGATTTATTTCATCTGTGCGTCTGTGACAGTGGGCTCGCCTGTGACAGTGGGCTCACCTGCAGAGTTTATTTCTGTTCGGGGGGCAGTAGGTGACAGGAATGGGACATCAGGATAATTGGAGCCACTGAGGCCCTGTGCTTCCTCACTGTAAATCTCTGCCCTCATACTGTTCAATGCATCCAACATCACACCCATCATATTCACCCACATGAACTGTCTCTTTTATCTACTGATGTAAAACTTTTCCATTACATTTAATTGGTTATTTATAAGGCTTGACTCCACCTTTCACCTCCTACACTTATCCTGTATTTTATATGTATACATGAGAACCATCAGGACCTTGTAAAAGACGAGGTGGGAGGCAGTGACAGAGGAAGCAGAGACATCGATGCTCCTGCAGATTTAAGAGTCTGACGGGCTCTCTGGCCTTGCTAAGGACCCGGCTTTATGGAGAGCTCCATGATCCGTCTGACATCAGCCGGAGTGAAGGCACTCTGCTGAGCCATCATCCCTCTTCATCAACACTTAGAACAGAGCTGATCTTTAGATGAGCAATTTGGATTTAAATCAGCAGAGAACTGAGCAAGAAATATACATTTTCTTTTTTTTTTGTTTTTTTTTTTTTTTTGTCTACAGTAAATCCAAGATAAAAAAAACACTCCGAGTCACTGTTGCTAGGGTAACAACAGATTTCTGCAGAATCAAAGCGGGGCAGGAAAAATGATCTTAACATTTTTAAGATGCATATTTTAGTAACTGTGTCCACAGATGTGTCTCAAACACTTCAGGACAACTTCAGAGCTTTTTTTTTCTTCTTCTATGTATGAATTAGAATGAAACAGAGCAACATGAAAAACAATTGGCCATCCAGAACCCCTGGTGTTATCAGCATCTAAGGAGCTCAAACACCTGGGTGTACTTCATTACATTGTGCCTGCACATTAATGAAGGAGGGGAATGTTCAACGGGCTCTGGACAGGAGGGATCTGTGGATAATGCAGCTTCATTAACTGCTTGCCGGAAAGCTCTCAGGCATCTGTGTGAGCTATGTAATTAAAAAGATTTAATATTTACAGTTAGTTGGTACATGCTGACTTATGATAGATACACATCAAGTGGAGGATTTCTCATATTATTTTTTAATAAATGCTATCTTAATATAGAGACCAGACATAGGTGGTTTTGGGAAAAGGTTTTCTGCTCCTGGGACTGCAGCCTGTTTCAGGAGGATTCTGAAGAGTTCCCACATCAGCCTACAGACTCTAGTTCTGGGTTTTAACGAGGTCTCCTCCCAATTGGACTTGCCCAGAAAACCTGGTGTGGCCCACACCGGGTTTTCTGGGCAAGTCCAATTGGGACTAACTGTAATTGGCTGAATTCTTTGTTGTGGGCGGAGTTTAACCTAAATGTGATTGGTGGAGTTTTTTGGTGTGGGCGGAGTTTTGACTTGTCTTGTGGGGCAAGTTGAGTTGTTAAAAGATGGTTATTAGTAGAAATGATGTAAAATGGAAATATAATGTATTGACTTCAAATTTGGTGCAACTAGCACCTTCCTGTCTCAAGCTATGGCTAAAATTATTTATATTTAAGGTTAGAGGTGCTTTCTGGCCATTTCAAATGAGTCAAAAAACAAACTCCTCACCAACCCAGAACCTCCCACCTGCATAGACCCCCATAGATCAGATTTGTTTAAATTTTTTTGCAAAGGATCGAATAGTTTGATCAGATTGTTGTGATGCTATAAAGCAGAGTGTCTCTCCTGCTGTGAAAGATTCTGCTTCCACGGGGGGGGGGGGGGGGGGGGGGGTCAGCAAACAA
>JARVJO010000180.1:3511413-3527172 GCA_031762555.1 Cynodonichthys magdalenae | reverse complement strand
TCCCCACTCTCGTGGCTTTGTTTACAACTTATAGTTCGTTTGCAAAACAGCACAATGTGAATGCAAACCGCACCAAAAGAAAAAAATAAAACCCACTTTTGGTCCGGACCAAACAAGTGGACCAAAGGACTTTCCTGGTGTGAATACACCCTGTCTCAAGTCATGTCTTAAAAATAAAGCCAGTTTAAAATGCTTTAAAACTGCATTATGTGCAATGAACAACAAAAATAAGCTAGCTTTTACAAAAGACTATAAAAACTAAACATGTTCCTGAGTGATGCTGATTTAGTAAATTATGATCCATTTCACATTTAAACAAATGACAGAAGCAGGTGATGTTTTAGTTCTGGGTTGCCTTGAGTTTCCTTTAATTTACTCCAAACCATCCAATGAGTTAAACCAAGAACAATTGAAAAGTCTATCTCAGTGCCTCCATGCACAAAAACAACTAGTCAATCCAGTGTGGTCCTCTAATCCACCCACACTATACTGTGGTGAGAAACTGATAGAACACAGCAATGAAGACAAAGTTCTTCAAATCAGAGCTCTGACTGTGAATAAAAAGAAGACATCCAGAGTTCCAGCTGACTGCTGGTGGAGCTCGGTAATAGAGACATTTATTCTCCTCTCACCTGAGCACACAGCACCTCCCCCTCCACGGGTGGAGGCCACATCACGGGAGAGCGACAGCCTGCCTCTGGCTCACTTAGATGAAATATAAAGATGGGAGTGTACTGTCATGCCAATTTTTTTTAAACCTTTTTTTCAGTTCTTAGGAAGTAAAAATTGTAGCAAGAGAAAACTAACATATTTTTATCCATGTATTTAAGGATAAGGATCGTTTATGATTGCTATGAGTAATTTCTCCCTGTGTACCGAAGAGAATTCTATTCTTTAAGTTGGTTTAAATTCAACACATAGACCCACTGGGGTTGCTTCAAGAGAATAAAGTTGTGTAAAAATGTGGATTTACTGAAAACAGGCAGAAGACAGAGTTTGTCAGATCTTTTTGTCTTAAATCAAAACCAGTTGCTTCAACAAAAAAAGTCTAAACGATTAACTTGTCATCAAATAATTGATTTTCTAATTGAGTTACTTCAATAACACAAGTGAGAACAATCAAACCGCTGCAGCTCTCCTGAAACAGACACTATGACAGTAATGGTGTCACTATCCCAGGAAATATAATCCCATCTGTTGGTGTGGGATTTAAAAACTCCCCTGCAGCAACTTTTAAAAATGACTCAACTGTAAATAGATTTGGTGCAGGTCTTACTAACATAAAAACAGCCTTGTGATCCACTTTGCTCCACACTGAAGGTTTATCCATGACTGAAAACAGCCGAGCCTTCTGGTGGATTCACTTTACATGGAGTTTTTTCTTAAAGGGCTTCAAAGCCGACACATCCAGAACAGCAGCCGAGCCTCAGGAGCAACACGCTCACGTCCGAGTCTTTGTCAGCTTCTCCAGCACCGAGTGGCTCCTTAAACAAAAACAAGCAAAGCCAGAATCTAACCCCCCACCCTCACTTACCGTCCACACAGGCGGGTCTGGCTCTTGTAGTTCCGGCGATCTGGCCCTTCTTACAGGCGCAGCGGGCCGTCTGCCTGGCGATGGTCCGTCGTGGTTGGCTGCTGTCCCTGTCCAACGTCACAATCTCGCATGTCCCCGCTGCCAGCTGGCCTGGAAGAGACATTACACCACAGGACAGCGGGTCAGAGAGAGGCAGCCATAAACAGGGGCAGAATAAACGAGGCTGTTCGCTCCATTCAAGCAGGATTCAGATTCAGAGGTCAGTTTGTTCAAAAAAAAAAGTTTGCAGCTCAACCAGCATCTTTACAAAGCAGCAGGTCTCACTGTTTCTGCACAGATATTGTACAGAACGGTGTCCTGGTCTGGAATTTCAGTTTTATTTTTAAACAGACTTTTATGTTTTCCTTAATGAGGTAACTGCGTTTCATTACTCTGTAGGAAAAAATGACCTGAACCACTTTTGTTTACAGGATTTTAGGTGCTTAGACAGAATTTATTCTCCATCGTGGGCTGTGTGATGCAAATTTCTATTCACAAGTCTGTTGTTTCTTCTGTGATGACCCACGTGTAGCCTAGATTTTTATTGTTATAATTTTGTACATTAGCAGTACGACTTGGGACGACTCAGCTCTTATTTAGAAGGTGGCGCCAAACAACAGGTACAACAACCTGAAAGTCAAAACACAAAAGAAAGAATTGATAAAAGAGAAATAAAAAAATATATCTTAAATTATTAAGCTGATTCAACATATTTTACAAGGTTAAAGCCCATAAAAAGTATAAACTCCAACTATTCAATTCAAATTTGTAAAGAGTTACTACAATTTAAGGGAAAATTTTGAAAAACCTTCATTTCAAGCTCTAGTCTGAAGAAGCGCTGCAGTAATTCAAGAAATAGGTTTGTCTTGATATTAGTATAAAAAACCTGATAAAGTTAAATTTGCTGAGAAAATTTTATGCTGTATAATGTTAGGATCTGAAGGACACCTGATAGTTTGTTTTTAATAAGGGACAGACATAAAATTTAATTTCAATGTTCGATAAACTATGTTTTAATGATTTTTTGTTTTGTCTCTTTTAATGAATTAAATAAATAGTAATATTAAAATAAAAAATACATAGATTTGCGAAGTGTGCATATTTATTTATAAGGAAAAGGATACTTGCTATAAACAGACCTATTTTCCGAGACAATGTTAGAATTCCCTTAATGAATAACAACTCATACTTTACTTTAAAAAACTTATCAGTAGATAATTGTTTATTGGACTGATAATTGTTTATTTATTTGACTGGATTAATGTATTTGCGATGTCAATGTGTTGACGAAACAAATCCATTCTGTTATCCAGATGTTCAGCGAAATGCTACATGCTAAAGAACAAACAAAACCCTCATGGAAGTATTTATTTTAGTTTTTTTGCTCTCAGCTACTGGTTTGCTGGTTTTAGCATTTAGCTTTGCTAATTTTACCTGTTAGTTTTAGCAAATTTTAGCTTTAGTTCCGGTCATTTTAACTTTTATAAACAAAGTTTCAGCTTCAACAAATTTCTACTAAAGCATTCACTCTGCATTTTCATTAAAACACCTCTGGTTTTATTTGTTGTTTGATGTGTTTTATTCTCCTGAGAAGTGAGAGGTCTTGAACTTTTCACTATTTCTGAATAACCCTCATCTTGTTATTCTAAATAAGCTGAAGTCCAAAAGCATCATTTTATATTAAAAGCTGTGATTTACAAAAAAAAAAAAAAAGAAAAAAGAAAACTTTTTTATTGAAGGATTTTACTGCCCACGTTGTTTTGATTTCTTAATAAAAGACATTAAAAGTAAATATTCTGGGTCATTACAAACATTTGCTTTAGAAGTATCCAGTATTCAGCTGGGAGGTGAGTGGAGTAGAAAGATCCATCAAGGTCTTTTTTTTCTTTCCTCTGTTCTGCTGAATACCAACCAGTCACAGACAGAAACAACTGCATGTGTGGAGACTTTTAAAGACAATCGTAAAGAAATTAGTGTCCAATTTCAGCCTCCTAAACACTCCCCACAAGCCATTTCCCATAAAGGACCACATGCAATCAGCACACCTCTTCCAAAGTAATGCAGCCATTAGCCATGAAAGAAACACATGAATACTGATGAAGTTTGTAATTGCTGCCGAGCCCCACCATCTTACTTCCATGTATTCAATCAGGTGACCTCTGACCCCATAGCTGGGCCCTTGCTGCTCACAAATTAACCTTTTGTCTGTGTGTGAAGGCCCTCGGGTGCCATCCTAGAGAGGCTTATCAGGATCTAATTGTGATTGGCAAGAGGATGGGAGTTGTGATTAAACGTGGACTGGAGTCCCGAACACTTGGGTGGCCGGCTTAATGAACTGAGCTGTGAGGGGTCACCCTCGGGGTAATGGGGATCTATCAGGATTCATCCACAGAGAAGCACCTGTGGGGACCGTGGACACGAGTTGAGGAGCGGGCCCAATCAAAAATTCAGCTTTTTAAATGGTTTTCATGGAAAGATTCTATTAAACCTTTGTGGGAAAAACTAGTTTCAGCTGGTATTTTTTGGTATTTTCCAAAGCTCCTGTCTGTGTTTAAGAAGCATCAGAGAGCAGCGTTTTAGTGTCTGTCAGTCTTAAAACTGATTCATCTGTGAGTTAAATCCAGCTTTTTAAAACAATAGTTCAACATATTTTGACAAATATCCACAATTTTTACCTAAAAGTCTAGATTTTATTAATGTCCACCTTCAAAAGGCAGAGCAAGGATGTTGGTCTTAATTATGTTTCCAAAATACCTCATGGTAAAATTTCAATAAATGTAGGAGAAAATTATCCAATTTACATCTACAGTTAACCTGATTTAAGAAGGCTGCTACGATCCAAACATCTTCAAAATAAAACAATCTCAGATTTTCTGATACTCACCTAAAGTTTGGTGTGGTAGCTGAGAGTAAACAACATGAAGCATCAATTTATCAAAATTTTTGTCAATAAACTACTGTATAATGTAGTCAACTCATTCTGTTAGCAAAATAACTTATGAACGTCTACGGCAGTCTTATATAAAATACTTTAAAGTAAAACTTGAGTAAAAATACAAGTATTTTACCATATATTTGACCGCCCACAAAAATACTTTTCTAAAAGGTCATAATAACTGTCATATTAAAATGTTAATGTTGAAAAGCTACAGTAGGTTACTTGCTTCAGTAGCACATACAGTATATCTCTGCCATGTTAGGCTACGTACATTTAAATATAGTATCTCACAAAAGTGAATATTTTTGTTGTCAGAGCCAGTTAAAATGGCCACCACAGCAAATGGACCTTGAACTAAAATGTCCACAATTCTGTTAGTTTTACAGATACTGGGCTAACAGCTGATTTAGCTGACAAATTTTAGGTGTCAACATATTTTGTGAGATGCATGATGGAAACTGTCATTTCTCAACATATGATGATTTGAGTTTAAAACTCCATCAGGTGGTGGATGAGCTCTCTGAGTTTGAACCTTCAGTGTGGTTTGTGTGCAGCTGGTTATCTAACATATAGATGCTATAAACAAATCTCTTTTCCTTCCCATGTATAAATCATGTGTCCTCTGGGTGATGCTGAATAACTCGTCATGTTCAGCTCTGTTTTTGTTCCTCTGTGTGTTCGGCTCAAACCCTCTCTTCTTCTTCCTGCTCTGGACGTCTTCCACTGAGACGCAGACTGTTTGGATGTCTTATGTAATCTCACAGATCGCTGCGGTGCCGACGCACGACGTGTGAAGTCAACAAGCTCAAAAACTTTGGCTGATATCAGACGTAGCAATTCTCAGTTGTTCTTCTGTCTTGTGTTGTTGGAGCTCATTAACGGACTTGGTTTCATCAAACGCTGGCCTCGTTTTTTTATTTCTTACTGGAGCAAACAGATCTCTGTGTGTTTGTTGTCTTCATTATGGCTGAACTTTTTTTTTTTTTTAGATGATGCAGAATCTGCTATTTCTATGAAAATAGAGCTGTGTCATGAAATGCTGGACTGTAGCAGAAAAGAGGAGCAAACAAGTGATTACTCACTAAAACTGAGGAGCTGCAGTCTCAAGGACAGAAAAAACTAAAAGTACACTGAATTAAAAAAAATGATAAAAAAATCTGTCAGAAAATCCAAAATATATCACCTGATTCAACCATACAGGAGGAGGGTTTACAGTAAGACAGGAAGCTGATGAGACACCGCTGGAAACAATGAAGGTAATCAGTGAAGCAAAGGAAGTCAAAGTAAGACTTTCAAAATAAAACAGGAAGTGTAGTCTGATAAAGTAGCTAATGGACTTCAGATTTAGGCTTTTAACAAATGAAAATAACTTGGTTTAGCCTAATTATTTTACTCAGATAATGATAGAACATTTAAAGCTAACATGTTTATCTTTTTAAGTAGACTCTTAGCAGTTTGAAATTCTTTTAAAAAAATTACTTTAATTTCAGCAAACAAAAATCATCATTAAGAGATGTTAAATTATAAAATATATATATATATATATATATATATATATATATATAATTATTGATCAATATTGTCACTGAGTTAGTTTATATTTGGCATTTTTTTTGCACATAACGAACAATGAAGGGTCTCGTGTTTCCTTCAGCTCCTGCTCTGTGACAACTGGGACGTCCCAGTTCCCCAGAACCCTGAACGGAATAAAAGTACTGAAAATGTAACAATTTTTGAGAAATGAGATCAACCCTACAGATTTGCAACAAAACCCCAATCTTAAATCTGAGGTAACTGTATGACTAACTGCCCCCCCTCCCAATATTATCAGAACTTATTTTTCTCTTTTCAAATACAAATTGCTTGAAGCATCCCCATGGCTCAGCCTCCAGAGCACAGTGCCAACACAGCAAACTACAGATAAAAAAAAGCATATTCCTCTTTTTGATTGCCTTGCATGGAATTATTACTGTGCTGCAGACTCCACTCAGATAAGGCATTTTCAACACAGCTTGACTGCAAACCAGATCAAACACAACTTCTGTCTCTACACAAATTTCTGCTTTGAGGTAAAATTGAGCGACGTTGGTCATTAACAACTATTTTTACACATAAAGATGCAGGATGGCATCCAATTCCTTTGCAGTTATGTGAGTAATTTGGACCATGAAGAAAGGAAACGGTAATCCCGTTTTCTGGACGGGCTTCATGAATCGTGGGAAAAAGTCTACAACTGGCAGGAGTTCTCAAACTCTGCCGAAGCTTGTGTGAGCGGCGCTATGATTTATCATCACCCTTATCGTCTTCTGTCGCTGAGCAGTTGTCAGCTTGGCTGGCCAAATGGCTGATTAAAATGTATGTGTGGCCACCCTGGAGTGAAATGAAAGCTCTGACTGAGGCAGCAGATAGATCCGTGTGGCAGAGCGTATGGTTGCGTACCACGTAATGTTACAGACATTCTCCTGTGCTTTACTAGTTCTCAGAGCCTCACTGTGGTTCTGCCATACAAATGACATGCTTTCTGCTTGTTTTTAATCATTTCCTTATAAGTATAGGAATGTGTATTTTTCTATTCATTCTAAAATTAAAGAACTATTAATCCTTTAAGGACAACATAATGCATGATTATTTGCTTTTTCGTTTGATTTTGCAATTTATAAGGCATGGTACATTCGGTGATTGACTCTCAGCTACTACACACCAACTTTTAACTCAATCTCTGTAAAACTGACAGAGTTAAAGTTGTGTTTGTGTTAGCTAACATGGATTAGCTGCGGTGGCCATCTTGAATTGTTAACGACTTGTAGATATACAGCCAATGGTTACTTTGTTTTAGTTTCCTAAATATTCATCCAGATTAGTGTCAAACTCAAATCCCCTTGTGTTCTTTACTTAATTTACCATGAAAATACAGTAGTTTTTATATACTGTATCAATAATAATCCAAAAATACATCTCCCATAATGCACGTAGATTATGATTGGGAATTCCCTGTTGGAAAGTAGGAGAGTTCTGAATTCAAGATGGCAGCTACTCACCACAACTCAATGAGAACAACTCTTTTATTTTTATTAAGTCATACACATAGTAAATTTCTGTGCTTATAAGCAGACATGTTAAAACACTGTTTCTATGCAGAAAAAATCAGGTAGAGCTCAGTTACTGTTAGTTAACAGATGTAGCAATGAGACAAGGAGAGTTTTTTTTAGTCGAACACAAAATGTCAAAGTTGATTACAACTGAGGGCCACCTGACGCTCATGTGGCCCTTGTTTAGCTAACAGATATATTTGCACACACAGACAGAAACATCATCGCTCCACCTTCACCTCTGGGCAGCAGGCTGAAAATAAAGCTTTTCTTTGCTGCTTGAGATCCAAACAGAAGCTGCTTCGTGGCGTCTCAGCCTGCTGAATCTATCCCTTCAATGGTTATAAAGTGTGTGATTTAGGCTGTGGTGGAGAGGTAAGTATGGTTTTATTTGCACTTTAAAAATCTACAGTGAGCCAGAGTCATGCTGCGACTGCACGCTGAGCTACACAAGGAGCAGCAATTTCCCAAGTATCTTCGAGTGCCCTTTTAAATCAGGCACAAACGTGCGATCTGACATGAAATTTACTTAAGAGCATCTAAACCGGGACGGTTTTTAATTAGGCCTTATTTTACATTAATGCTGTTGGCAGCCAATGGGAAAATGCACAAAAATAAGCACAGGATTCCAAAGCTCCACGATAAATTGATTTCACTTTAATTAGATTTATTTATTTCCTGTCAACACTAACAATGAAAACCTAACTAATAGGTTAGAAACAAGATGCAAACTTGGGAAGAGAAAGTACTCATGCCAGCATTTGGGTTCTAGGATAAAAGATGGACCCATTGGTTCATAATGTTTCTTTAAAAGAAAAGTTGGATGTTGGAGTAAAATATGTCAAACAGATTAAAAAAATCACGTTGAGACTTGGTGACAGTTCTTACGATGGAGTATTTGGGCCACACAACAAGATTTTATTGTGTGTGTGAAAAGTTGCCATGCTGATAAAGATCTGCTAATAAGCTTATTGTGTTATCTACAAACTTTTATTTTAGAAGAATAATAAAACAAAAAAAAATTATGTTAAAAACTTAAGATAAATGTTCTTTAGGAAGTGTGAAATCAGTCCTAATGTTTCATTCAGTGAACTATGAGTTTGATTGTGTCTGAGCTGAGATCTGAACTGGATGACTCAGACATTTTTAGACCCTTTGTTGCTGTGTGGAACTTTAAAAGCTGGAATATAATAAGCTGATTCATGTAAAGAGTCTCTGACAAAGTGAAACGATTTGTGTGCTTGTGAATGACAGTGAGGCCAAAACATTTTTACTATTTGCTGTGCCTCAGTCATTCACAAGTATGTTCATAAAGACACTCTTTCCTAAGCATCAAACTCATGCATATCATGGCTAAAGCCTTCCTGACAAAAACATCACATGTTCTTCATTTAACCCAGAAATGTAGCATGGCAGCTTGGCAGAGACTGAAATGGGCATCACATCTGTTCTGCTGGAGAGCACGGAGTATGCATGTGTGTATTTATACATGCCAGAGTAAAATACCGTATCACTCCGGCACGCTACAGCTGTTCAGGATGAGAGGAGAGAGTCAGACGCCAAGACTGCGCGTCAGAAACCCCATTTTGGATCTGAACGCTGCCATTAGTAGAACCTTGATGTCATTCCTCTACCCCGAGGCATTGCAGGCTAGTTTTTAAATGAATCCTTTTAACATGCTTAATCAGAAGCTGGAGGAGCCGACTGAACAGCATGGCTGAACAGAGAGAGGGAGTGAAGCAGACTAAATCACAGCTTTGGGTTAAAAAACAAAAAGAGCAGGACGATGATATGAGGACCTGTGCACTTGACAGGAGAGGACCAAAAACAACGTAGGCAGACACTTCCAGCTGACTTTACTTTATTTATAGTCTGGACCTTAATGATCACTAAAAGCAGTCTGAGAAAAGGAACAGCCTGTCCTTGGTGGTTCAAACTGTGGAGGAAATGGACCGTGTTACTTCAGGACGAGCGACGTGATGGAAACATCGCAAAAGACTTTGATTAGGTGAACATGAGTCAGCATCGTCAGCAAATTAAATCTGATGAGGACCAATAATAAAAAAATGATTCAAGAATATTCTTTTGTCCTAAAGTTCAGTGAAAACCTATTTTAATGTACAAAACAATAACTGCAGCAACCAAATGTATTTAACAAACTTTCCATTGAGTAATCAGACAAGCACATGTTGGTTCCAACTTTCTATCATGAAATCTTAGATTTTATAGAAAATAATATATGTGCCACCAGCAGGTGTGGTTTGTGTGTACATTAATGGCAAAGTACATCAATATATCAGTTCAGTTATTTAATTATTAAAGAATTAGAAACCTCATTCAGAACACTTTTTGTTGCGCCAGTATCTAACTGAGCTGTGACTGCTGGACAATAAGAAAACTGGCTCAGAATAAGATTAAATTAAGTTTGCACAAATTTGACTTTGTTCCCAGAAAACAAAATACAGAAATGTGCTTACTGTTTTCTCAAATGTTTCTTCAGATTAAAAGCATGTAATTGTAACACAAAATCGTCAAATATTCCATCCTTCCATAACATTAAATAACTATTAAAATAAATTGAACATTTTTGTTTTTCATTGGCAGCAGAGACTGCAGGGGTGGAGCTAAGCTTTTTTTTGCAAGGGGTGGCCTAGGTATTTTTTTAGGGGGGCTAGATACAAATTAAAAAAGTACTCTTGATTTGAAAATTCAAGTTGGCCATCACTGCTAATTTTAAATGTTTCTAAATCAGCTGTTTTAAGAAATATTGAGCTGAAATTTGGTGTGATTGTCCCTAAGAATGATTAAAAAACATGTTGAATGCTAGTCCCAATTTAAGCTAATCACTAAAACAAATCTTACGAAGAGTTGTAGTTCAGTCATTTTTAGACAAAGCTGAAATGATTGCAGCAGCATTAGCCACAAAAAAATCTTTCACAAAATCTGAATTCAAACACAAATTTTAGGATGGCCACCAAAGCTAATTTTAAATAGTTACATCTCAGCATTTTTTAGAAACTTGGGATGGTGGTAGCCAAGAGTTATTGTAGTGACATTCTGAAAGCTAATGCTAATTTTAAAAAGCATTAAATTTTATCCAGTTTAGACACATTAAGCTAACTAGTCCAGGTATAATAGTGGCCGACAATATCCTTCAACAAATTCTGAATGCAAATCAAAAATTCAAATCAAAGAAAAGAAATCCAAGATGGCCACTTGTCAATCATTTGTGGGTGGGACTTGGGTGTGGCTAATCAGGTATCAGGGGTGGGGATTGCCCCCCCTGGCCTTCCCTCTGGCTCTGCCCCTGAGAGACAGACAACAAAGGGTCACCGTGCTGCCTGATAGTATCTGAAGAACCAAAGCAAAGCCTCCATGAGTCACACCAGGAGAAACGAGGTCTGATCCATCTACTCTGGGTGAACGCAGCCTGGATGTGTGATCTGGCTGCTGTGTGGAAAACTGATTGGATTTTTTTTTGCTACATTTTTCCCTAAAATGCCTTGGTTGAGCAACAGTTCCACTGAAACAGCAACACGCTCAAAACCTAAGTAACATATGTACAAAAGAAAAATGTCAAATATAACCGTTGCTCTCCTGTCCACCTGAACACAAACTTTGCTCTTTTCATTAGAATCTGCTTTTTACCTTTCAGGAGCGTTTTGGTTGTTATCAAGAAGAAAAATGATTGCATAATAAAGAAGCAAACATCTTTTTTTCTCAGAACACAGAACTCACAGAAAATTCAAAATTCAAACGGATTGTGTTCTAAACAATATGTTGCGCTCCAAAAATCCACAATCTTAATCATTTTACAAATTCTTGCTGCTGTTACTGGAGCTCAGGAGATTGTCAAATAAAGCAATTTTTGTCATTTTTGATTATCCAATTCAATTAAATATTTACAGAATGTTTGAGGTATTTTAGTTTTCTTCACTTTGTTTTTGTTTCATTTGAATCAGAGAAAATTGTCTGACCTAAAGAACAACATGTATCCATTAAATCAGTTTACAATAATGTAAGCTTGGAGGAATAGATTACAGTTTTGGATTTAAATGTTTTAAAATGAATAAAGCTCCAATAAAAATGGTTTGTTTTCCATTGTCAAACAAAAAATCTGATTAAAATAACTGTTTTATTTCATTTGAAAAGCTGGCTAAGATTTTTGAACTGTTCTTATGACAATTTCAAGTGTTTGAATAATTAAATGTCAAAAACTGAGCCTAAAATCCTATTACTGCATGAGGCAGAGGAGCATTAGAGATAAAAGATCCACTGTATTGATTTGTGATTAAAAGAAACTCATTCATTCAGTGTGGGTTTTAAATGAGAGTATTTATGTTTCTCCTTCTGTGACCTTGTTTAAAACAGACGAGTCTTTTCCCACGAGACACCTTGTTTTCCATAAAAAGGGATTCTAAAATAATAAATGCTGCCCAATGAGTGGGTGTATGAAACAATGTTCGATCATCAATTTAAGAAGCGACTGCAAAGAGAAAGCAGATGACCGGAGTGACCCTGAACACAACACAGCTTATGTGCACACGCTAAAACCAGAACCGCTCCACTGCTGCAATTAAGCACGTTTTTCTCTCCCCTGAGGATACGTCACAACGGGCAGCCACGATAAGGTGAAGCTTCTTAAATTCTGCAGTGATTCTGCAAAGTTAAGACCTCTGGGTAAACTAGAAGGAGCACAATCGTTTCTCTGGGTCCAGGCCCTTGGGAGACAGAGGCAAGGTCTGCCAGATAGTGTTAAGTCCCATTCAGGGCCCGCTGGGCCTGGATGTTTCCACGTTTTAATAAGAAAGGACCTGCAAATGTGTTCAGGATGGGAGGTGAGGTGAGACAAACATGCAGGAGCAGAACAGGAGTACTGATGCTGCTTTGGAATTAGCTTCTTTTGAAATTCAACATGTTCTGCTTTTTCCTCTCTGCTGTTTTCCAGCTGTCAAACAGGAAACTATCAGTAATCACTCTACATGCAGGGTTTTGATTGTGGGAGTAAACACACACACACACCAGAGGAGGGAAAACTATCACATCCTGGTGAGATACAGGGTCAAGGTCGTATCTCAGTTTGTTAAATGTTCAAAAACTGCAACAAATTATGGATCAAAATAGTTGAAAAAAAAGTTGTCTCAAATCCTTGTTTCATTTTGGTCGACTCCAACTTGTCTTAAGTGTGCAAAAGCTCTGATCTGACAGAAATCATCAATAACCATGCTAACATTAAATAATAATTTGTAAAAGAAAAAAAAAACTGATCCAAATCTTTACTCCTGAGGTGCACACCTGTAGACAAACTCACAGTGCCATGTGAGCCAATGGGTGGGCAATAAAACTAGATACTGCATAGCAGTAGCACATGTGACCCCTCATACATACACAAAGCACCAATGCACCAGAACTCAGAACTCATCAGAACGGATTCAGTGTTTTGGGTGGGGGTCGCTAATTATTGGGCCCATTGGACAGAGATAAACAACAAAGCAAATTGGAAGCTCCGATGTTGAATAGTTTTTGAGTTATAAGCATTTTTGTATGTCCAGACACCCCCATTTTAGTTGGAACCCCCTCCTCAAATATGGCTCCTTTCACTGTGGCTCCATCAGCATGCAGGCCCCAGCTCTGCCTTTAATTTCCCCGCTCCTCTAACTCGGCCTCTACAACGCTGTGCTGCTGAGGCTCAGCTGGGGCAAAAAGATGCCCTCTCACACACACACACACACACACACACACACACCCCCGCAGCCAACTCCACCAGACCTGCCCATGTTATCTCTCTTTGATCTGTCCGTTATGAGCTTTTCCTCCACTTCATGATGGTGCAGGTCTGTCGGTGCTCTGTCTTATGAATAAACCTGAATAAATATTTATTCATTTAAAGCAATTATCTTATGTTGAGAGAGGATGAAGTTAAATGTTGAAAATAACTCAGAGTATGTGATGTAACTCACACAGCTGTAAAACAGTGAGTTATAGCTACAGTAGTTTTGTGTTTTTAAAGGTCAGTGTAACCATCTTAGACCTTGTTGGTTCCATAAGGTTGCATGTAGAGGTAAATCCAATAAGAACTTCCTGTTGTCCCAAAAATTCCTCCTGAAGTTGACAAAACAAATGGTTTAATAAATCATACAAAAAACTGCTTTAATCCAATTTTGATATCATCTTGTACAAAGATCAGATGTCTTAAATTCCTCTTCCATGCTGCCAAACGTGCCTCGTTTGAAGATTCTAGTTGCAGTTTTTGGCCGACGTGCTGAAGCTGGGAGGTATTTGTAATAACGGCACCGATCACAGTTCTGTCCTTGATCATTCTGAGGAGCTCAGAAAGTAAATTACACCCACAGAAAACTGGTCCTTTTAAAAAAGAACTAAACCACACACTTTGCTCTCCTCACTCATAATTTCATCCAACCATTAGGTCATGTGTCAAACTCAAGGCCCGTGGGCCAAATTTGGCCTGCAGGTGACTCCCACCTGGCCTTCCCCCAAAATTTTTAGTTTTAGTTTTTTTTTATTTAATACAAAAAATGTTTTTATATCAATGGTAAGCTTTAAATGCATGATTAAATGCAACAAAATAAACTAATTCCAAAGGTGAAAGATAATAATAGTCCTGCCCCTGAGCTGCTGGCTTTAAGTAACTGAGCAGTTTAGTTGGATGGCTCAGTATTATTGTCTCAAAATAAGTGGCTCTAAAGTCAGCATCAAGCATAAACTACATCTCCCATAATGCATGTTGATGGAAGATGGGAATTCCCTGTAAGAAGGTGGGAGAATTCAGAATTTAGCACAACAGCTACTCACAACTCAGTAATACTCTACTACTTAATTGTAATAGTATTACTGTAAATATTTCACATTTAGTTATTCATAGTACTTTTCAGTGTTTATAAGAGGACGTGTTAAAGTGCTGTTTTTATGCAGGAAACACCATGTAGAGCTCAGTTTTTTGTTAGCGGTGCTCAACCATAGCAACGAGAAGAGGAGCATGATGTTTCGTGTTTAGTTGAAGTTAAACATAAAAGGTCAAAGTTAATTACAAAGGGCCACCATTACGCATTACGCCCTCAGTGAAAATGAGTTCAACAACACTGATTTAGGTAAACTTTAAAGGGATAGTTCAGATAATTCATGAAGGATTTTGTGGAAAGATTACAAACAATTAATACCTGACTTCTATAAATGAAAGCTGCTAAAGTTTTGTTTTTATGACAGCTCATACAGATGATGGTTTCACCATTTTACTGATGGTTAAATTTGATGATAGTGTGTGTGTGTTTGTGTGTGTGGTAGTCACAGAATTGCAAAGAGAGAGAAAAAACTCCAGAAACATGTCGTTTATAAAGGAAAAAAATAGTCCAGAAGCTGCAGTGAGGCTGTTTGTGTTTTAAAGGGGTGAATGTGGAAAATCTAATTTGCTGCCGACGGTGGGCCAGGAAAGCATCAGAGGATAACAGTTCCTGAGAGTTTAATTATTGAAAAGCAGAGAGTTAATACATGTAGAGACAGCAACTTAGTCTTACTTACACAAAGGAAAAAATAAAAGATCCAGAATGAAATGAAGAAACCCAGCTTTAAAGAGCCAATAAAAATCTAGAGTAAATCCTGCAGAATTCATCAAGTTTGAGCTTAAACTGTTGCTAAATATCAAACCTTCCCAACAGAAGAACAAACGGAGCAGCTCTGATTAGAATCCAGGCTGTATGAAGTGCTGGACACGTGATGGACACGCTCGACTCTTTAGTACAATAAGTTGGCAGCTGCTCCGGGCTGAAGGTAAATATTTTTGTGTCCCGCAGGAGAAGAAAAGAGACTGTAAGCAGAAGCTGGGACAGAGGAGATGAAAAATTAGAGACAGGAGCCATGGACGTCGGCTTTTGGCTGCTTTTCAGCTGGAGTCACCCAGCTGCGTGTCTACATCTATGAGCAGTGAAACCAGGACTGAAGCTGGCTGCGTAAAAACAACCTGACATTTGGAAATGTTCAACATGTTCTGGGTACACAGCTCAAATGAAAATCAATGAGAAAATGCTGTCTTTAAGGAAAAAAATATATTAAACAACAATAGACCTTTTGCACGTTGACGTCATGATGCAAAGCACGCATGAAACGAACGTTCTGATTGGATGGCGAAATGTCGCCTCCTTCAA
>JARVJO010000180.1:3477890-3498408 GCA_031762555.1 Cynodonichthys magdalenae | reverse complement strand
CCCCCCCCCCCCCCCCCCCCCCACAAGTTTCACTTATTTTCTGTTTTCGTTTCATTTTAGTGTGTCATGTTTTTGTTGTTTTCTTTCTCCATCCTTCTTCCCCCTGCTGTCTAAGCTAATTATTGACTGGGTGTGTTGCAGGCTTCATACACACACACACACACACACACACATTCAACAGGAATACACACACTGAGCGGTGTTTCTAATCACACACAAGTGCATATAGACACACAGGAAAACCTCTCGAGAACACCTGCCTGCACACATCTGCAGAAGTCGTGCACAGACTTACAGCCCTGAGCAGCGATCCCACATCTGCATCTCACACACACACACACACACACTTCTGTCTCCTCAGGGCTGCACAATAAGACACGTACTTGCACAGCAACATTGTGAGGCTATTTTGAGGATGTTGAGTAAGTGTGCCCAAACTCCTGCACCCCAGAGCCATTTCAAATGTAACAGTGGTTTGAACAAGAACTAATTAAGGCCACTATTTATATATTTTGCCTTAAAACAGAGCACTTAACAGTACAGGCAGGGGGAGGGGGTGTTTAAAAGGGGTCATTAACACATTTAATGTTGTGCAGTGCAACAGTTCATATATGTTTAAATAAAAACTCAAACAAAGCCTTTTTCATCTGCAGAGAGTCGTTTTGATATTTACATTTAAATCAAGCTTCACCACAAGCTCAGTGTGCTTCATCTTAGTTTTAATCTAGAAGTTGACAAAAGGATATGAAATGCTGCTTAATTCTTGACCCAGGTGGAACATTTCCCGACACAAATTCATAGTCATTGTGTTAAGAAGGGATAACTAAAGCCGATAAACAGCTTGTCCCGAATCTGAAACAACAAACACTTATTACAAAATCCTTTTGCCTTCCTCTGTCCCCTCATTAGCACTGGTTGGAGGTTATCAGCACGATCAATTTGTGTTTGCAGTTACCTGGGTTGCTATGGTTACCCTCCCTCAAAAGAATTTATTTCAGGAAGCAGTCTGTCAGCAACAACCTGTGGGTCTTTGTTCCTCAAACCGTCTTCGTCATCATTTGCTTCTTTTTTTTGTAAACTTCCATACACTTTCTATCTACAATGTTTCCTTCCTTCCTTCCTTCCTTAATTCCTACATTTTATCTGTCTGTCACTTTCCACCTCATTAGCTGTCACAGTGAGTCCGTGTTCAGCCACCGGGTGAGTCCATTTGTAGATCCAGCCGGAGGAGACGGCAAATCTTTGCCAGGGCGCTATGTGTAGTCAGGACTGGGACTGTCTGTGTGTGAGTTTATGTAAGAAAAAGCAAAATGTATAAAAAGAGGACTCTGTGTGTGTGTGTGTGTGTGGATGAGCCACATGGGTGCTCACGTGTGTAACCGTTTGTGCCAATTATTTCATTACTGGCTGACAGATTTCTCTTTTCCACTATTACTGCTTCCCCAGCCACAGGCAGTAGCAGAAACCCCAGTGGTTACACACACACACACACACACACACACACACACGCACTCGCACACACGCACACACACAAGCTAGCTCATAGCAACCAGTTCAAGTCCATCAATTAAGGAGGCAATTTACTCAAGTGGTTCCACCTGGGCCAAAAGGCAGGTGGGAGGCTGTGCTCAGTTTACCTATCAGATATTATTATGGCTGAGATATTGCAGAGTTTTACTTCTGCCCAGCCTCCATGATGTCAGAGCTGCCTTATATGCTGTGTGAGAGAGAGAGAGAGGCAGAGATTATGTCAAGTGCTCAGATGATAACTGGAATGCACTGCATCTGTCAGCATGTGGAGACCAAATGACAGATGATGCTAACGGTTTACAGATACGATGTGTGTACATATGTTTTACGTCAGATTATCAGGCTGCTGACATGTGGAAGACGTAAAAGATGCTTCGCCTGTTCTCACACACACGTCTCTCAGTGACCATAGAGATGTGTAAATCTTTAGGCATCTCATGATTCAAATTTCTGCATTTGTTTTTGGTCTGTTGGACATTCAGTTACAATCTCACCAAATTCTGAATGTTTACAACCAGCGAGCCGAGCTGCAGCCTTCTGTGCAGCATGTTTAAAAATAACAGCTGCTTTTGTATGCATGCTTCAGAAAACTATATTCTGAGGCATTACAAACCTCTGCTCACATCATACCATGCAGCACATGGGTGCTTAATTCAGGGGCGGAGCCAGAGGCGTGACCAGCCACCCTTCTGGCACCGCCTCTGAAGGTGTCACCCTCAAATGATTGACAAGTGGAAGTGGGGATTGCATTTGGCAATAAAAGATGGTCAGTTAGAGCAAAAACAACATAAAGATTGGTCAGTTGTATTATCCAGTGTAGATGGAACTCATCAGTGCATGAAAAAATATATAACTTTTCTAAACCACTGAATAAATGTAAAGCAACAATTCCTCCTAATTTTAGCTCAATAAAAAAAATAAAAATAGCTGAATTGTAGCCATTTGGATTTAGCTTTGGTGCCTATTATGGATTCCCGTATTTGAATTTAGAATCTGTTAGGCCTTGGGACTAGCAATATTTTTTGGCTATACTACAACAAATTTCAGCTCAGTTTTAAAATCAAATGTTAGTTATAATTCGTTTGAGTCGTTGTCCCTCAGTTTTTCTCATCCAAAATGGAAATCAGAAAAACCTCTGTTACTTGTTATTTATCATCCACCAGGCTCTTATTCTCAGTTTTTATCTGAATTCTCAGATTTTCTGACTGATTTATTATTATATACTGTTAAAATCATAAAAATGGGGTATTTTAATATTCATTTAGATATTTAAATCAATAGCTTAAACTTAGCTTTTAGTAATTTTATAGAGTCAATTGGTTTAACTCAAAATATCCACAAATCTACTCATTCTCTTCATCACACTCTTGAAGTCAGTCCTCATGGGCCGGTGTCCTGCATGTTTTAGGTGCTGCTCTGGTTCAACACAGCTGAACCTAAGTAGTGCTTAATTAGTAGGCCTCCTCAGCATGCCTTCAATGTCTGCAGAGGTCTACTAATTAGGCACTACTTAGGTTCAGCTGTAGTATAGACACAAGAGTTTAAAAAGGCTCTTTTTGAAAGTATCAACTCAAGCTTTTTACTCAAATAAAAGTGAAAAATTATTAGTTTTAAAACTACTTCAGGTAGAAAAGTAAATGTAATAAAGGTAAAAAAAAGGCTTTTAAGTATAAAAACTTCAGCAGCACCACAGGGGTCTATAGTACCAAACCTCACCTCCAAATAAAAGCATTTTTCTAAAGACATTAATGACTAAAATATGTTAATGTAGAAAAATTGAGTCTACACCAGGCTACATGTTTCAGCTGCAGATACCTCTCTGCCACACTTATCTTCATACTACTTGATATACATACTTCTCATCCAACCACAATTAAATTAACTCCTTGCAGGAGGTGACATTTATCTAAAAACATGCTGAAGTGAAATATAAATGGAAAATCTTTTTTTAAATCATAAGGAGTAGAAAGTACAGATAATTACATTTAAATGTAAGAAGTAGAAGTAAATAGTTGACTGAAAAATAATAAATCCAGTAAAACGTGTTGCTCCATCAGCTCCACTGAACAGTTTGGACACTATCCTACATTTTACATGATGTCACCTTCATAAACTAATTCAGAATTATTTCTGTTCATGATGCAAAGAAAAATAGATCCTCACCACCTCAGAGCCCTGTGACTGAACCGCTTCAGAGGTTCCTCCAACCGTTTGTAACATTTGTGCCAGTTTACTGACTGCGTGTGGCCTGGGCTGAAATATTTATCCCTTTGGAAGACTCTGAAAGAAGGAGCTTAATGTGTGTGTGCACGAGCGAGCAAGCCTTTGTAGAGGTGTATGACTGAGTATGTATCTACGTTTGCTTGCAGCATTTATCCACTATCTTGAGGAATGGTGTGTTCTCAATTTATGATAACTGCGTGCACAAACACACACACACACACACACACACAAACACAGTGCCAAACTCTCACACAGTGGGTTTGATGAATTAGACTCGGAGCTGCAGGAATTTGTTTTGGGAGGTACAACAGAAAACACGAGGCGGTACATATGGTTTGTCATAGAGGCTGATTTTGGATTTGCGGCTGCACCTCTGCATGTTAATGCTGGGACGCCCGTGGCCTCGGTGTTTATCTGCCAGCAGTAGAGGACCTGTGTGTTTACGTGTCATGCTCATCATACAGATGCACTCCGAGCTGCAAATTGCGCCACCAGGACGTGTGTGTCGACATTTCTTCTCCCCGCTGTTTGATTTAGACAAGGACATTTTGTTTCCTGCATTCCACAAACCCCATTTCCTTTCTCTCTGGATGTTTTTATCCTTGGGCTTATGCAGCAGAAAACGAGAGATATAATTTATTGTCTGTTCAGCAAGGCAAATGTGCAAAGCTGGCAGATTTCATTTGCTGAACATATCATTATTAAAATACAGGTTTTTTCATGTTTTTTTTTTACCATTTCAAGTTGTGTGAGGGTATTTCTGATTCATGTCTTTACCGAGAATTTCTTGACTATAATAAGCTCAGAAATGTAAAATGTGCTCCTGCTGGGAGCGACAAGTGAAGGCTAACAAAGTCAGTGTGGTGAAAGAGAAAAGATGAGCGATATTAATGCATAAACAGAAAAATATATGCATTACCCAGACGGTGAAACATGAGGTGACGGGTTCCTTCAATGGGGACCTTCACTCGTGACGTCACACATATCATTTGCATACATTATCGTCACGCTCGCAAATGATCGGACAATCGAAATGGATTCTATGAAGATTCATAACAAATAAAAACGTTTCTAGAGCAAATTTCGACATATCCAACTTCAGGAATCACTGGAAAGTTCATTTGAAAGGTGGTCTTCGACAAACTTAAAAAGTAACAACAGTTACAACAGTAACAACAATAAGATTTACTGTAACTGTTTAAAGTGCAGGGATGGGACCAGGAGGCCAGTGTTGGTCTTTTACCTCCGATTAAATGTTTGGAGCAGATGTTAAATTTATTACTTTTTCTGGTCAAATTCAGCTCATCCCATTGCTGGAATCCAGCTGTTAGCCTAGCCTTTTAGCTTGGGAATAGTGACAAAAAATATTTGTTCCATGTACGGACGCTGGCTGTATCCTGAGTCACTGTTAAGAGTAATGTAGCACATATTTTGTGGTCCTCCTGGTGGTGTTTGATGCTGTTTTCCAGAATTTAAACACAGCTAAACTGAGTTTGTTACAAGAGTTTGTACATGCATCAGTGTCTAGCGGACATAACCACGTGACTCGTGTGCTAAAAATAGCCTGAGTGAAGGTCCCCATTTGAGCTCAATAAAAGCAAGTAAAATTAAAGAGAACTGAGCACCTGCTCTGAAGGTAGTGGTCTGGCTGAAACCCCTGTTGTATCTAAATCCAATCCAGTATCTTAGAATTTAAAGGTCTGAACAGTTGAAGGAGCTGTCTATTTCAGAGATGAATCCTCATAACCGTACAGAACCTCAAGTAGAAAGATCTGAACTGCCCCTTTAAGCTGCTTCTTTAGCATTTATGGCAGTAATACAGCATGCCTTGTAAATTACTGCATCTGTAGTGAAGAATGTGACTAGGAAAACAAAAGCCACAGAAGGGAAGCAGCGCACCATGAAAGAAAGCCTTCTGTATTCATGAGTTTGGTTTTAACAGTCCCTGCAGGTACAATAATGAAGTTCCTCTTCCCCATGTGGAATGGACCGTAATGATTATGATGAAGCAGAATCGCTGCTTGTTTGGTTTTTTTTTTCCTCCCCTCTCCATCCCTGTTGTTGTATCAGCAGAGCAGTAAACATAAGCATAAAACTATATGTAGCAACGATGTAACTGTAAAAAAGGGGCTGTTAACTGAGGCTAAGGAAACAGAGTGGCTGGAACAGATGCCCAGAACCAGAACTCAAACCACATTTCAAATATTTTCTCATGCTTAGCTAAAAACTGTGTGTTTCCACAGTGGTGCATATTTCACAACATATTTGTCAGCTTTAGTCAGGCAGCGTAATAGAAAAACTCATCTCAGTTCAGGAGTAAATGATAGTTCTGTAACTACAAAACAAACACTGTTATCAGCTGGAAGATAAAGGCAAGTCATTGTGTTGTTGAGTTTGTTTATTACCAAAATATCTTGTGAACTGCTGGACAAATTAGATTTAACTTTAAGGAAAAAACACTGGATGTACATCTATAGCTGGGCAAAAAAAAAAATGTCTCACACTGTAAATGTTTCATATTAGCTGTATTGATTAGTTTTTTTTGTTTTACCTGATTGAAATAAGGACCAGGAGAAAAAAGGCTGATTAATTCTGCCAAACTGACGTGTTTTTTCCTCTTTTATCCAAAAATTTCTCTTGAGCTGTTTATGAGCTGTTTGTGTATTATCTCCTTTCACTCCACGTTGTTTTTTTTTTTTTGCAAAATATGAAACTGCTACTGCACGTTACTCAACAGGTCTGCCTACATCCCCCAGAATGCCATGTGGTTCTGGATTGGAGTTCAGTGAACTTTTCATATTTCTGTTTTCTATTGATATTGATCACGTCTATCTCAATAGGTATTGTTATTCTTTTATCACCCGGCCCTGGATGTACATCTACAGGAGTCAACCTTCCTAAACATGGCTGCCACAGGTAATCAACTGTAGCAAACATAAACATAGGAATAAGTTAGTCAGTTATCCATTTATTAAGTTAAAATTGATGTGGTAGAAATCAGACAAGTCGTTTTAAAGGTTTGACCAAAACTCTGTCATTTCTTAACAAAAACCCTGATGTGAATTTAATGCTAGGTCTTCAGTTTGATCAACGTTACCCCAATAACTAGTCAGTTTACCTTTGCCATACCACCCTGAACATTCCAGTTCTCATCTGATCTTGGAAGCTAAGCAGAGTTGGGCCTGGTTAGTACTTGGATGGGAGACCGCCTGGGAAAACCAGGTGCCATAAAACCAATGTAGGTGTTGCACCCACATTGGAACACTAGCAAGAGAAAAACTTTGACCGTAATAGGTCATAGGTCACCTTCTTAAGGATGCCAAAAATAAAAAAAATAAAATTACCATGGTAATACTTGTATAATATTCAACAGGGAGAATTGCCACATGAGCCGCTAACCTGATAAGTTCTTCTGCTTTCGTTGCATGACTAACATCCATGTCAGATGCTTTCCTGCCGCGCGCCTTAATGACATTAGCGGATAAACGAGTGGCGCTGCTCGTTATGACCCATAATGACATGGCTTGTCCTTTACAGTGAGCTAAAGCCATTTCCCTTTGACGGCGTTGGATCGGGAACAGGAACTTGAGCCCCACAAGCAATCTATTCACGGCCGCAACACGCTAAGAGGATGTGACGTGCCAATGTTTTTCCCTGATTTCCATTATGTGTCATTCTATTCTAATTCTTTTTCAATTGGGCTGTAAGAGCTGTCGCCACGAGCTGCACAAAAGGCAGGAACGAATGGAGGAGGATCTTGTTTAGCCGTCCCGAGAAAGAAAATAATGATTTTTATGAAATTGCTTTGGACACAATCTGACAGGCGAGACAAAGCAAGTTCGAATCAATAAAGCCTCCATTAGTTTTCTAAAGAGCAACGTGCAATTTGTTGCGGCGGAGCGGCACGGCATCCGTAATATTCTGCCTCTTTGACACAAAAAGGCTAATGCGCTACAGCCAAGCTAATGTCAAATTAAACCTACACTTTCTGTCAGATGGAAATGGGAAAAACGATTCGAGAACACTGAATCCATAAAGCATGACAGAGCCTGTTATCACATTGGTGTCACAATGGCCTCCAGGGCCAAGGCTTTTTGTGGAGGCAGAAAAACCTCATCTCAATATCCACTGGAATGACTGTGATCTCAAGCATGCAGAAGATCAGACTTCCTAAGTAGCTATCGATTAGCTGGATGAACAGAGACGCTGCGATTGATTGAACGACGGAATAACCTCATCTCTACCTTTAGTCACAGCATGAGAGCACAAATTGAAACTGGAGGAGGGTAAACACACTTCTCACCCGTCATTTCCTCAAGAATGTGTGGAAGCATCATATTTGAGCGCTCCGGAGGGCATTTAATCAATAATCAGGGAGAGTTAGCCATTGTATAAAATGGACGGAGGCTGGATTCCCCTGAATCAGCACTTTGTGAGCGTGGATATCCCCGCGAATCCCCAGAAAGCTCCAGGTTCTTGGATCATCTGAGGGGAGGGGGGACAAGCTTTTCTTTCAAAGAGGTTTTGTGATGGACATGTTGCCAGAGTTGCAAGAAAAAGCCCAACAGAATCCACCTTTTTTTTTAGAAGAAAACGCTGATCTGAGGGGATCTTTCTCCCACTGGCTGACAGGCTCACACACAAATGGTTCTGCTAATCTCCAACTTCTAAAACGATCAACTCTTCCACTTTTTCTTGGCCTACTTCAGTCCTTAAAACAGTTTTTATTACTTTATTATCGCCTGCCACTGAAAGGTGAAGAAAGATCATGTTTTTACTTATTTAAAATGTATACAACGAACTAATTCAAGATAGCTGCTTCAGACAACTAGCCTCATAGAACACAACTCAATCAGATTTACTGATATTGAGCTAAAATGATGTTTGATTGGAGCTGAGAGTCATTCAGAACAGTCAAACATCTCAATCATCTTTAAAGCTGGCACAAAAGGAGTTGAGCAAAATGTCTTCCTTCAAGCAAAGCTGGGTCTTTGATTTTGTGTTCGTGCATCCACATGACTAATTCATCCAGCTGAGCTCCATCAGAGTGCAGTGACCAGGACAAACTCCCTGGCTAGCGGGTGAAGTTTTAATTAAAGACACAGCTGTAGTTTTCCTTTCTGCAGGTCTGCCATCCAAAAGTAACGGCAGACGGTTCATCGTTGTCTGTATTAAACTGACACATCGAAGGATGGAAGACACGGCCTTGCGTGTCCTTGCTGATTCAGGGTTTTACAAAGCAAATTGAATTTATTTCTTCATCCTTGGATTTGTTGGCCGTCAGGAAGTTTCACCCGGTGCTTCGAGGTGGAGGAGAGGGAAGGAAGTTGGTATATCTCCATTTCAGATGGCCAGGAAATCTCCCCAGTGGAAGACTAAGATTGGACTAAAATTGTTTTGCAATATTTATAATACTAATCTGTTTAGCATTGTCATGGTTGCTAGGCGACAGGAGATATGCCAGGGTAAGGACGGCAATGAAGCAGAAGACTAGACCGTCCAAATTCACAGCCACTTTTTTCCGGTCTTTGCAAGGACCTTGGGTAGGCCAGGTCATTCAAAGGACCCAGTCCCTGAATTTGGACACAGCAAATATCTTGAAAACTCTATTTGCCCCTAAAGTTTGTGTTGCGAATGAATTTCAACTACTGCCACACTTCTTTGTCTCTCAATACCTGTAAAATTCACTGAGAGTCATTTTGTGTAGGCTTAAGCTGATTAGCTTGAGCTTGAATTGGGCTGACTTTAAAAATTCATTAGTTGTAGATGTTTACCCCTGAGTTTCATTAAAATCCATCCAGTGGTCCATGAAATATTTTGCTAACAGAGTTACCTACATAAAAAATTCAAGGTTTAAGGGAAGGATGTTGCATAAGATGTGTTATGTGTTGACAGTGCTGCTCAGCTAAAACTATACAAAATGTTTGTGCTTTTAATTAAAGAGAATTATAGCTATTTATGTGTTTAGGGTTGATTAGCTGAATTAGGTTGACTCAGAAATTAAAACTGTGGCTGGGTATATACTTTATGAAAGCTTCATTCAAATTTGTTCAGGTATTCTTGCAATATATTTTTAACAGTACACTCTAAATATGTCTAAATGTTTTGTTTTATGGGGGTGCAGGATTGCAGCCAGCCACTAGTGGGCACTTGTCCTTTGTGGACCCACCTTCTGGTTTATTTGAGGTCAAGTCTTTCTGACACCTCTGTTTGTGCAGGCCCACAGGTCTCTCATGTGAAAACCCCACAACAGAACGGCTCCACACAACCAGCCTTTTATTAGGTTCGAACTTCAACGGCTGCCATTTTCTCCTTTTATCGTCCCACAGTGCTGCCAAAACACAATCAATGGGACTTTAAGAAAACCGGGAGCAATAGTGCACACGTTTTTTTTTTTTTTTTACTGTCCTGCAATCAATAGGAACTGTGAAAAACAGAACCATGAACAGATCTCCAGGATTTCACTGCACACACACTTAAACAGCAAGTGTTACTGGACGCAAGGCACAGGGGGCTCATTTCACCCGGGTTAGATTACACTAAAAAAACAGCACAGGTTTGTGCTGCAACTGTGATTGATTCATCAAAGTGATTTAATTAACAAACCCTTTAACTAATGAATCAATTAGGAAATTGATTAATGTGAATCGTCCTTATAGATTACAGCTGATACAGACCATTAAAGATAAATCGGACTCAATTTAAAGCAGTTTACAGCAGATTACATGCAGGGAAATGCTTACCTTTATACCTCACTGCACGGAGATTTGAATTCACTTTAGACTTAACAAAACCAAAAAGGTCCAGCATTTCTTGTAAAAATGCATACCGCCAGCCAACAGAGCTTTAAACTAAAACTATTTTATGTTGGGTAAAGTTTGAAAATAATCTCTCAGGTTGAATCATTTTAGCTCAATATTTGATAAACTGAGTTTTAGTCATTGTTAGGTTGGCTAATGTTGATTAGTTGAGTTGGCCATCTTGATACGGTTAAAAAAGTTACTAAACTCTTCTTCATTCTCTGATTATTTCCTGAAGATTTCTTTAAAATTTGGCTGTTGATTCATGAAATATTCTGCTAACTGCAGACAAAACTCCACACAGATGTGCTTCTGCATGCAGCCACCTTTTACACGCTGGAGTCTGGAGAGATTCAGCATTCTGCCGCCGTGCCACAGACTCAATTAATATTCAGCTGAAAATAGTAAGCAGCTTCACAGATGGCGCAGTGAAATTGAACAGTTTTCTGAACTTTCTACGGCAAATAAAAAGGCGGCACCGAATTAGCAAATTAGAAAAAAAAGCAGCAACAACTGTCAATAAATGAAGCACTTGTGAAGAAGAGCTTCAGCATGTTAACATCCAGCGTTTAGCAATTCTACTGCAAGAAACATTTCTTATTTCTGTTTGACAAGGCTAAATCATGCAGAAACTGTATAATGAGTCAGAGTTATTGGCAGGAAGTGGGGTCAAACTGATGGCTGCAATCAGGCTAGTCCACAGTTGAGATATGTCTGAGATGGGAGCAGTCTATTTTCTGGAAATGACCTGGGTTTTGAGCTGAATGCTTGGAAAAAGTGACCCGGATTAGTCACTCTGATCATTTGTTCATTTCTCTTCCTTCCATGAGCTGAAAACTCTGAACCTTCTCAATTCAGTGCTCCGCATTTTTAGCTTGATTTCTCCCCAGGTCACGAATGTTTGCTACGTGACTCTGAGCATTTACCACTACTTAACCTAAAACTGCCTGAGGCGGCAGCTCTGAGCAGGCCAGCCACGCCAAAACGTCATTCCAATCTTCAAGCATTTTTTTTAAAGAGCAGCCCCCGGGAGCCAGCTTCTGTCTGAGACAAATGAAAATGGAGTTTGGCTCCTGGATGTCAGGTACAGTGAGTGGACGCACAAATCTCTGTCATTTGGGCCCACTTTGGCTCAAACCCTGTGGTTCTACATGGAGATAAGCTCCAGCAATCACAGGGCAGACCGGTGATTTGATCAGGGGAGGATGCAAACCTACATTTTAAACCTACTGCTTCCAATGCCTACAATAAAATGGTCTGCAAACACAATTTTAGAGAACCTGCAGCAAGATTAGAGCTTTGCAAAACAGCAGGGTAGCATTTTGTTGGCGCTTTTGAACAAATTTTAGTAAAAAAAAAATCTAATTTCAACTTAAAACTTTAATGTGCTGAGATGAAGGCAGTTATTAGAAGAATATTTAATTCCAATTATTGTTGTAGAATTCTGGTTTTCACCACAGGTTTTAGCATTTTAGCCACTGTTCTCTAAATGTTCTGAGGGTCCATGTGATCACCAGACGGTTCTCGGCCTGCAGTTTGTGTCTGCAGGTGTTAGAATATTTTACAGTATTGATACAGTGTACTAGAACAGTCTGTGTTTTATCTATTACCATCTCAGGCTACAGCTACCAAACTGACAGAAAGGTGTCTTCACTGGGTCAGATATAAAGCTTCTGTGGTCCAAATTGGACAATAGTGAAAAGTAAAAACAAGTTATTTATTATAATTTTTTTAAATTACTAAATTATAACAATTACACCATGTGATTTATTTGACCTCATAAGGATAAATTAAAGGAAATAAATTGATTATTGTCACTTTAATGATACTTTGTAGCTTCTATAACAGAGGTGCCTAAAATGGGGCCTGCAGACTTAAACTGGCCCACCAAGGAATTTGGTTTGGCCCACCAATAGTTGCCATGCTGGGTTTTAATCTGTCATCCTATATAGAAACACAGAACTTCTACCTAAAGTCATTCAATATTTTTGGCCCAATGATTATATAAGGGGCTCTAGTACAGTTAGTCAAACATGTGCTAGCTTTATCATTAAATAGAAAAGGAACTTACTTAAGAAGTATTTGTATTTTATGTATTATATTATTGCATTTGGCCCCAGATAGGTTTTCATTTTGGCCCTCTTGGGGAAACAGTTTGGGCACCCCTGTTCTATAAGCTAGGAAAAAAAAATTTACCAAATGATTTGATGATGAATGATGGCTCTACAGTCATGCATTTTTGGATCCTGATTTATTTATTTATTCTTTATTTTAAAAATATATTTTCTCAAATTTATATTTCTTTAAAAATGTACACTTTTATAAAAATTGTACTATTAACTTAGAGGTGCAACAATACATGTATCTGTATGGAACTGTTCAACACAGTGCTTTAGGTTCAATACACACTATGTATGGAACAATACAGATTTTTAACATTTATATGCTCTGTGTTGAAGGATCAGTGGATCTTTGCTCCACAATGCAGCCTAGGTGGAGTAGTCGAACACAGAACCACTGAGAAACTTGCTGTTTCAGCAAAATTTAATTTAACTTTAACTTTACTTTTGAGGTTAAACAAAGGTTTATAATTAATTTCAATATATTCCAAATTAATAAGGGCATGAAAATTTTTCTTTTTTGTATTGAAAAAATATTGAACCGTGACCCTTAAATGTTGAACAGAACCAAATTGTGAATTTTCTGTATCGTTGCACCCCTACTATTAACTTTTGCTAATGCAATTTTGGTATATTTCTATTATATTTAAAAAGGCTACAGAGCTAATTTTAGCTGGAACTGTAGCTCAAACAAATATTTTATTTCAGAAAATCCAAAGTCTGATTTAACAAATGAAAATTTTGTTTTACCTGGATGAGCCTCGACTCACATGGGAAAAAGAACCACTCCATGAATCTGTCAGGATTTTTATCAGCATGTGACAAATCTCCCGGCCAATGAAGGGCAAAATGAGATTTGCTCCATTGCCTGAATTATTGAAACGGACAGTGGGAGAAATTTATGGTGCAAGATTCACTCCCATTCCTGAAGCCCATCGTTTCAAGACGTTTCTGGTCATCATCTAGTTTCTTGACATGCCAGTGTCACGTTACGCAAGAATGCAGACATAAAGGGGTGTACCATACCCCCCCCCCCCCAGAAAGACACTTGTGTTGCTGGCGTGTTGATTTATCTGAACAACCTGGCACACGGCTGACATTTTGTTTCTTCCCCGTTGCCAGAATCACAAGCACAGATCTCCAGCCTGCTGGTGCTCCCACCTTCACTGGTGTGAAAATACCTCCGCAGCTGACAGGCTACATTCAGATAACACACCGCCCACGAGCACATCTGTATGCACACCTACATGCATGAAGCCACAGCAGGGGCGATCAATCCGGGACATCGCAGGAAACAAAGTAAAAATACATTTCTCCTCTCTTTGTTCTAATTCACAAAGGAGACGGTGGCGTCGGACAATTGAGATCTCCTCCATGAAAGAGTTGGTGAGAAAAGCCTGAAAAGGGGGTCCGTTCTTTAGGCCTTTCATTATCCTCGGCCCCACAAGACCGTCACTAATGCAGTCCTTTGAATTCACGTTATCAGTTCGCATTATTAGGCCTCACAGCCAGCTTTGACCTTGCTCATCCGTGCAGCCTAAAGTGGGCACATTCTCAGTCTTCCTTTGTGTGACTCATCGCCATCTCTCCTTAGCAGATTTCACTGCTGGAAACCACAGCGATGTTAATGTCGTCTTTTTCTGATTTTTTTCCTCAACCCTCCATCCGTAAAGTTGAAAAAGCTATTTGATGTCAACTTAGAAAGCAGAAAAAAAATGCAAGCTTAAGGGTAAAAGCACAACATGATACGGACAAACAACTCAACAGCCAAGGTCAAAAATATTGCCTTGCCAGTCAACAAGCCCAACAATGCTGATGGCCTGAATCTAATGAGAGCCCCCTTGTATTAATAAAGCAACACGCAGCGCTTTTTTTCTGTAATGTGGACACAGAATCCCCTTTTTGACCTTTGCGGCCCAGGATGATATGCACCAATAAAACTACAAAGACTGACCGTTTAGTTTGTGTTTATATTAAATGTGGAGTGATTATTTATCCAGTATTTACCATTTCTTTAACAACTGGTCATGCCTTTGTGTATTTAAAGAGTAATCTAGTCATTAAGTCAAATCGTACTTTAGCTGCTGTGAGATCAGTAAAGATATTTGTCCAGGCTAGGCTAACAGCTAACCAAATGAGAGCAATTTTAAAAATAATTTTTCAGACCTTCAAACAGCTCCACTGGTGTGAAAAGACACCATTAATCCTCTACTTGTTATTTTGACAACTTAACAAGGTTTTAGTTACTATAGATTTGTATCAGTCCACTTGATCAGTGCAAAAAGTTGACTTAATCATGCAAAATCCACTTTTTTGATCATCAAGTACATTTTGTTGTGTACATGGAGTTTCTCTGAGTGCAGGATTTATATTCTGTTTATATTTTTCAACCTGTTCATTTGTCTCTATTTCCTATTAATTTTTCTGGACTATTACCTCAAATTATTTGCAATGGAAGTTCTAGATGACTGGAGTTACCAACTGCAATTTGGTGGTCTTCTTTCTCCTCTGGCTCTGGGTCAGACTCTGGCTCCATCATGTCAGGCTGGATGGACAAGTCTTTCCTTGTTCACATCTTTTAATTTGTAAATAAAACATTTCTGTGCAGCTATATGGTCATAAACCCCTCTATCAAACTAGAATGGACCGGTCTAGAAGCTTGGGGGGGGGGGGCTCCTTTGGATTTAAAGAGACAGCCTCAAAAGGAGTTGATCTGAGACACAACTCAAAAAGGGGCGGGGCTTGTGGAGTTCGAATAAGGAGGATTTCTGACTAAAGCATTGAAGTTCTACTTTATATAGACCCCATGAAGGATTTAAATGCTAAAAAGCAGGATTTAAAAAATGTCATATGTCTCCTTTAACTCCTGGAGGACTACATCAAATGTCCAACTTTATCTTAACGCATTTAAAGTTAGCAAATATATTTTTGTTAAACAGAAAATCTATAATGGATAGTAATTAAAAAACAATATGAGTTGTGTAAACCTCACATCAGTCTAGTGTTTGACCTGATTATTTACCCAGAAGCAGAGGGCAGACCAAGCCGAGCTTTTCAAACTGCCCACCAAAATAAACACGTTCCTAAAACAGATTGCTCACCTCGGGGAGGACGCATCTATCAAGGGGATAATAGGTGCAGCTTTTTTTCCGCTTTTTATTTAAAAGAAAACAACAGCACAATAACTCCCTGAGTCGTAGCATTTGACTTCCAGGAGGAGTGTTGAGCTGTGAGTGTGCTCAGCCTCTGCATGAAGAAGTCCCCACAGACAGATGTGATTTGTGTTTACCCCGCTGCATTGTAGGTGGGATTAATGACTGGTTGCAGGGGAAAGAATCTGCTACTCGGAAACATCAGTCAAGCTATGACTCATTAAAACGTCACGCCACTCACAGCTGAATGTCAGCAAATGAGCAAATGACACTCCATTTATATTGCCCCCGTTTAAACAGAAAAAAGATGGTGATAAGCTCCACAGTGCAGCCATGTCTGCAGGCTGGGGGTAGGGGGACAAGGTGGGCTCTGATCCTGGTTGATGAGGGTCTGGATGATGATGAAATAAACATAGAACAGGAGGTGAGGGGCCACATTCCAACCGTTTGACCTCAATGTTACCCTAAAGCTAGACTCTAGTGCCATCTATTGAAAACACCAAACCAAGTCATTCACAAACACAAAGCTGCGGCTTCTCCTTCAGATTAACCCAGATTATTCCAGACATGAAATAATGAATAACTTGTTGCTTTAAAAAAAGGGTCTGCAGGTGACTTTTGTGGCCCCTCTGATTAGTAGCTGCAGGGTGGAAGGAAAGTTGATTCACTGCATTAAAAAGCAGTGGCGCATTAAAGCAGGCACGGGGGGGTTGAATCACGGGGGTTACCTTCTTTGAGCAGGTGGGAGTGGATGAGGAGGATGAGGAAGCAGCAGATCGCCGCTCCGGTCAGAGCCCACGCGACTCTGAGCAGCTGCATCCTGGCTTGATGTGCGTGTGTGTGTTGGGGGGAAGGTTCGTGGAGCGACACGCAGCCGCGCAGCTCAGCTCACAGGCACGCGCTGATTCATCCCCAGCTGGTTCTGGAAGTCAGCTGTCATCATGCAGGAAAAAAGATTTCCACCAGGTTTAGATGTGATGAAAAAAGGCAGAGTTTCCAACAGGAGAAAAAGAAAATTTAAATTTAAAAAATGTAAAAAAAAATCTGAAATCTGCGCGCTCGTGTCGCCGCAGGTGCGTCAAAGTGGCTCCAAACCGAGGAGAGATTAACCCCCAATCACCGCCTCAGGACGTGGCATCTTCAGTTCCTTCTTCTTCTCCTCCTCCTCTCTGGAGAGGGGGGACTTTTGGCTCCGAACAGGATCAGAGGAGCGGGCTGGGTCTTGGCGCCGCGGTGCGCACAGCGGGTCCACTGCGATGCGGTGCACAGTTGCTGATCACCGCTCTGCGCTGCATGTTACGCACATCTCCTCCCGCTGCTGAGGCACAGACACACACTGCCGACAGAGTCGCCTCTCAGCCTCTCTCTCTCTCTTTCTCTTCATTTCCCTCCCTTCTCCTTTCTCTCCCTCTCCCGGAACCACTCACCCCCTCCCTCCCCCTGCGTGCTGGATTCAGTCAGCCTCCTAAGAACACCTAGTTTTTTCATTTCTTCATTTTTTGAAAACATTTGCTTTAATATCCAAGCTTTACTTTCAAACTACCCGATTATAAAGACTTTTGCTTCATGTTTGCACCTAATAATTCCAACATAGCTGCAGACAGAAAGGCGGGCTCTGATGTCAGCAGTTCTCCATATTTCCACTCTTTCTGTTTCCTAAATGAGACTTTTTTTGCCCTCCCTTCTGCTTGGCTCCACATTACGTCACGACTTCTCCAAATAATTCCCTCCAGCAACAAAGCATGACAGAGCAGCACTGCTGGAAAATGTCCCCCTATAGGACTGGAGAGAAGGAGCCAGGCGTGGGCTGCGGGTGATCAGCACATTCATGGCGGGCTTCTGGCTAAAGATGCAGATTTTAAAGGTGCTGCTTTCAGGCGACTTTCTTGCACCTCATCCACGGGTGTTATAATGAAACTGAAACAGTATAGAGGGGATTACTTCAGATTGAGGGTTTCAAATGCAGAGAAAACTGAAAAATGTTTGAAGGAATGCATGTTCATGCAGAATGACTCTCAGCTACTACCAAATCAAATTATAACTTATTAGTTTTTTTACATTTTAATGAGTCACAAGCATTTTTATGTTTGCTAAGGTTGATTAACTGTGGCAGCCATCTAACGCCACAATTTGAGCTGTAGATGTATGAAGTTTTTTTTTTACCCATTTTTTCACTTGCTTTTATTGTGAAGCACTTTTATACTAACTTCCCTCCCTCCCTCCCTTCCTTCCTTCCTTCCTTCCTTGATGATATTGCTAACAGACAAATCAGTTGAATACTCAAGTTAATGGCAAAGTTTTAAACATAAGCTAGAAGACTTCATCAAATAGAACAATATTTGTAAAACTGACTGCACAAATGCTGATTTATTCATTTTGCAGGGGCGGCCATCTTTAATCAAACCAACTCCTAAAAGTAATCAGTTGTTTCATCAAAATGCATCCAGTGGTTCGCTCTGCTGTGCGTTTTGGCGGGAGATGATGTCATTTAGAAAAAGCTGAAATGCACCCAATCCTCCGACATGTTTAAAATGTCTGGATTTCATTTGGAGTCAAAAGGAGCAGCTTGGACGAGTGACTACAACACTCAAAACAGCTACTGGGGCTAATTAAGCACCAACGGTCTGCACCAGGCTGAGTGTGTGTGTCATGAAGTTTACACACGTGTTCTCGTATCGATCTATCCGCTGAACGCAAAGCAATTAAAAAAAGATGTGATCTGTGTGGAGATGTGGTGTGGAGGACTCCATGTTTGCTCATGGCTGTGTGGGCGGTCTAGCCTGACATTTTCCAGGCTGCTCCTACTGGGTAAAGGAAGCAGCTGAAATATTCTATGACTGTGTGCTAAAATTTAAAACATAAAAGAAAAAAGGAAAAAAAAAACAATTTAATCTGGTGGAGAAACCAATTAGAATGCATCTTTACACACTTGTTTGACATCTCTGACATGTAGAATCTGTAAAACCTACAGAAAACACAACCAGCTAAAGAATAACAAGCTTTTTTTAATCATGCCATTGTTTCAGAAAGTAATAACTGAACAGCCAATCAAACCTAAACACTAAGTTAGAATTTAGTGCATCATTTATATCACATACTCAGATACACATTAGGTACCGGTACACATACGCATTATTTAATATTTTTGTTCAAAATTTTGACCGTTTGTCTGTTAGCAAAATATCTCATAAACCACTTGACAGATTTTAATGAAACTTTCAGACAGTTTGCGCACTCAGCCTTCGGTTGGTCCAAAAAAAAGAAAAGCTATTTAGTGCAAAGTATTTACTAATTAATGTAAAATGAGAATGGGCCGGCTCTATCTCAGAACACACTTTATTGAATCCTGAAGCAGATTGACCAAAAAGAAAAATCGGATCTACTTGCAGAAATGCTTTGAGGTCCAGCATTGAGAAGCACTGAGAGATCCAAAACCAGACATTTTCAGCTTAATAACTGTTACTTTTTCAAAAATTCAATCTTAGTCACCGATACTGAATTTGATCACAACGAGCAACTTCAGGGAATAAATGTTTGCAGGATTTGTTAGGTGTTACAGAGCCCTGTTCTAGTTCCCGAGCAGTGAAACCTTTCTTTTTGTAAATTATTTAACAATTACATTTTACTCACCTCCAGCGCTGCCACATCTCATCTCCTCTCCGGTCTCCTGCTCTACACTCCCACCCCATCACTGCTCTGCCTCTGCCTCTGCTAGGAGCCAGGAGAGGCGTTACTTGCCTTTGTCCTCTGTGCAGGACACTGGCTGCACGCCAGGCACAGTTCATGCCAATAAAAAAAAGCCATGAGTAATGGCCTAAAACTTCTACATTCACTGTGTTTCCCATTATTTCCCATGGCCAGTAAATCTGAAAGAGGTCTTAATCAGAGCAAAAACCTGGCTCGTTCAGCTCATGTCCTGCAGGGTGTCAAACAGCGAGACCCTTAACGTTTAATCGAAGATAAAACGTGAAGTGGCAGCCCCCCACACCACTCCAATATGGCTGTGTCCTCTGACAGGCGGAGCTAATATTGTTTAGGCAGATGAACACACTGCTGCTGTCATGAAGCTAAAGTGCCTGTGGGCCTCTGAGACCAGGTTGTCTCTTCAACCAAGTCCTTTAAGAAGTTAATAAACTGATAATTGAATAAATGTTTCAAATACCACCGGTTACAGAGAGGAACTCACAGCGGGACAGAGGACTCTCACTACTCTCGATGTTTTAAACAAGAGTTCAGACAAATCCTGAAGAACATAAATCTATTCTGCTCATGTCAGTTTGGAACCAGGTACGTACCCTGTACTTACTGTAGGTACCAGAATACGTACCCTGACTTACTGTAGGTACCAGAATACGTACCCTGTACTTACTGTAGGTACCAGATTACGTACCCTGTACTTACTGTAGGTACCAGAATACGTACCCTGTACTTACTGTAGGTACCAGATTACGTACCCTGTACTTACAGTAGGTACCAGAATACGTACCCTGTACTTACTGTAGGTACCAGAATACGTACCCTGTACTTACTGTAGGTACCAGAATACGTACCCTGACTTACTGTAGGTACCAGAATACGTACCCTGACTTATTGTAGGTACCAGAATACGTACCCTGACTTACTGTAGGTACCAGATTACGTACCCTGTACTTACTGTAGGTACCAGAATACGTACCCTGTACTTACTGTAGGT
>JARVJO010000180.1:3467498-3477646 GCA_031762555.1 Cynodonichthys magdalenae | reverse complement strand
TGTACTTACAGTAGGTGCCAGAATACGTACCCTGTACTTACAGTAGGTGCCAGAATACGTACCCTGTACTTACAGTAGGTACCAGAATACGTTCCCTGTACTTATAGTAGGTACTAGAATACGTACCCTGTACTTACAGTAGGTGCCAGAATACATACCCTGTACTTACAGTAGGTGCCAGAATACGTACCCTGTACCTACTGTAGGTATCAGAATACGTACCCTGTACTTACAGTAGGTGCCAGAATACGTACCCTGTACTTACAGTAGGTGCCAGAATACGTACCCTGTACTTACAGTAAGTGCCAGGTACATTCCCTGTACCTACTGTAGGAACTGCAGTAAATATGCTGTACTTACTGCAGATACCAGAACACATATCTTGTACTTGCCGTAAGTACCAGTCATACCCTGTACTTAACATAGGTACCGGTGCATACTCTGTATTTAACATATGTACGGATACGTACCCTGTACGTATCATTAAATATATTTAATTTACTAAATAACAGAGCTGTTCTGCTACAGGACTAACATGTACCCTGTATTTAACATAGGTACCAGGTACATACCCTGTACTTTAGGTACTGGTTAAATAACTAAATAAAAGTGCAGGCTAAAAAAAATGTATTAAAACTTTGAATAAACTCCAGAAACTTGATCCTGCTTTTCAAACAGCTCAAGCTTTAAACCTTTTCATTTTTTTATTGTTAAATAATGGTACACCTTTCTAGGAAATTGTCCCAACTTGAATTAGACATTATGTGATGTGAGGAAACACTGGAGGAAGAATCAAACTCATCAACAGTCATTTCAGGCAGATCGGGGGGCAGAGTCCTCTACAGGAAAGGCTAATTATTCTGTGGTTTTTCTAACTTTGCTGACATTTTGCCTTCATGAAAAGGCTGTAACGCTGAAGGAAGATGAAGAGTCAAAACCACAACAGAAGGTCTTTTTAACATGGGGCAGGCAGAGTGTTTGTCTGCTTACTGTCAATCACTTGAAGCAGGGCGTAAAGAAAGCAAGCATCTGCCAGGAAATAAATCAATCAAACTGCCTGCATCAAACATCTGTCACATTCAGCTCTTTGTTTGGGAAACATTTATTAACCGACGCGTCACTTTATTTTACAAAGCATAATATTTGTCTGTGTGTTTTGGGGAAAAAAAAGTCGTATAATATCTGATTTCTTATTATGAAAAATAAAGCGAAAAGAGGAAATCTAAAATTAGAAAGATGAACTACAAATAATCTCATTTCAAAGATAACTCATTAGTTTGTGTGAAAGGTTTATAAGAAGTCTGACAGAAAAAAAATACTTATGTTTTTGCTCTAATATTGGCTGCACTGTGGTAAAACAGATTTAAAAGATTGAAACTGTCCAGTAAACTTTTCACTCAATTTTTTATCTTGTTGCTAAAAATTGCTTTTGTCTGTGTTTCTTTGTCTGTTAGCAAAATATCTCATAAAACTCTGGATAGGTTTTAATGAAGTTCTGAGTGAGCAATCACTGGCTGTATAATTAAACTGACTGATCAACATAAACAGCAACTACAACTCAGCCAGTTTACCAAACTCAGCTAAAGTCTGCTGTGGTAGTAGCTGAGAGTCATCTCTAACACTTGCCATGAACACTAACAAATCATATGACATCATTCAAGGAATGTTGAGCCTTAATATTTGTGCTCTAAATCAGAAAAACTTCAAAATAAAAGCAGTATTCAATAACTTACAGCTGTTTCATTTCTTCAGTTAATTGAAAGTAATACAACTTACTGACGCTATGTGACTGTTGTTTTGTGTGAATATAAACTTTATTACTAACACATATTAAAATGAAGTTTTTCCTCTAGTTTAAGTTGAGAAAGTCAGAAAATGGCAGCCCGGGCTAAAACAAGTGCTGACACGTTCAGTTCACCTTCATCGCTCCTGACTCGAGAAGAAAGCTGACTTCATCATTTAAATATTTATCAGCTTTTGTAATGAAAATGTCATATTCAATCTGTTGCCATGTGATTAAAAGTCAATATTCTATCAACATTAAATGAATCACGCTTTTTGTGTTTCTCTGAATCGATTGAATCAAAGTTAATGGACTTGATTTTTAACTTCTGGTTAGAAAAGTGTCAGAATTCATGAGCAGAAAGATGTGAAGCCTCTTCATCCTCAAACCATTTTAATGAATAAAGATCATAATAAAAAGAACCTGCTGCATCATGTGTATTATTTTGTTGTTTAAAGTAAATTATCAGTTTGTCATTGTGCAATAATGACCTTATAGTCTGCCTGAGTTTCATGCTTTAATTCCAGAGACAAAGTCATTTAAAAAGATACAGCAGTTTAAAAATAAGCTTATTGTTAATGTCTTATTATGAAATAATTAAAATAATAAAAAAACTCAGACTTTTTGTCCTCCAGCTGTTCAGTTTCCAACATTTTCTTAAAGGAAGCAGCTTGTTTTATCACCTTGTTAACATAAAAGTATTTTATGGAGAAATCAGATCTTGTAACACTTATTTAACTCTTTGCTCAGTCAAACTTCTAATCTGAATCTGTCTGTTTTATGAATCTAAAACAGATGATTTACAGCATCTGTCAGCCACGCTGTGTCCTCACTGCTCCTGTTAGAGTTAAATAATTAACATTTCATTTGCATCTGACAACTTCAGCCTGAACCTTAAAGCAAACACGTCAGTCTCATTGTGTTTTTATGACTTTTCATTAACAGCGTGTTCAGATGTCACGACGACTGCGACGCCCGCCGCACAGCCAGCTCTGTGTCTACCTGCTGCAAAATGAAAAGTGCACAGCGGAAATTGAAAAGCAGCAATAGCTTTAAAGCGGGAGAGGCTGTGGTTTCTCTGGCCAAAAACAAAATTTCATTCTGAAAACAGTGCAGATGATGATAATGGCTGGAAGCAGCATTGTCTGGAAGAGAGGTAAAAAAAAAAGAGAGAAAAGACTGAGAGAAAAGAGCAATCTCCCCTCTAGATTGCTGCAACCTTGAATCACCCCGTCACGCCTGCATTCATCTTTGAGAATAAAAAAAAGTGTTTGAAAGGAAATGTGATTATTAAATGACGGCATGTAGGCAGAGGGAAACCACGAGGAAGGACAAAACAGAGCAGAGCAGTTGTAGAGGAAAGGAAAAGGGTCTCTTGGGGGCACGAGGGAGGCAGCCTGCAGAGCTTAGAGAGTGACATGAAGGGCGAGATGATTCACAATTTTTGCAGCAAGGCTTGCGCAGAAAGTCAGACACTAACACTGTCTGCCTGTCAGCGCAGACGGCTGACGGACAGCTGCTGCACGCTCCTCACTGCAGACTCAGGACTTTCAGGGAAGCAGCCAGATGGAGCTCGCTGATTGTTTTCAACCTTTAAAATGATCCTGATGAGCTTTGTGTCAACAGATTTACTGATCACATGACTGAACTCTCTAATATAACAGGAATCTGCTACAGAAATCTCCAACACTAATCAGAACAAACCCAGCAGTGCTGTGGAGGTCTTATAGCAGGGCTATTCAACTGGCAGCCTGTGGGCCACATCCGGCCTGTGGGAGACTCCCATCTGGCCTGGCAAAAAAGTTTTTTTTTCTTTTTAACCTAATTAAATATAAAAATAGTTTTGAAATTATTTGTAAATTAAAAAAATTTGTTTCAATGTAACAAAATAAATGTAAAAAGTAAAAGGTAATACTTGCTCTGTTACAGGCTGCAGTATTTCCCCTACCATTACTGGGCCAGTGTGTGTGCGCGTGGGGGGGGGGGTCGCTGTCAGGCCCCCAAGCAGTTGGCTTCCAGTTAACCCCGGCCTCAGGACCGATAGCCCTTTCTTGAAAGTTTGTTACAGAGCACTGGTAAACAAACAGCATCATGAAGACCAAGGAACACACCATAAAAAGTTTAAGTCCTTCAGTTGGGGTCTATATAAAGTAGAACTGCTTTGGTCTGACTTCCTCCTCATTGTAACTCCACAAGCCCTGCCCCTTTTCTGAGATGTGCCTCAGATCAACTCGTTTTGAGGCTGTCTCTTTAAATCCAAACGAGCCACTTCTTGCTCCCCCAAAGCTTCTATTCTAGTTTGATAGAGGGATTTACGACTATATAGCAAAGCAGGAACTTTTTATTTGCAAATAATTTAAAAGATGTGAAGGCCCTGTCACACTATAACATTTATGCTGACTTATGAAATGTTTTTTTAGGTCTAAATTGCTAAAAATTGTTATATATTTGATCACTTTGTTAAAGAGGCTTCTTGTTGATTTTTGTTATTCCATCTTCAACAAAGATGTCATTAAAATGTCTATAAGTTGGCATAAGTTGTCTAAAATGTTATAGTGTGAGAGGGCTTCGAACAAGGGAACACTTGTCCATCCAGCCTTTCATGTTGGAGCCAGAAGACCACCAAACTGTAGTTTGTAAGTCCAGACCTTATTTGGCAGTTCCATCACAAGTAATGTGATGTAGTAGTTCAGAAAACATCATAGAGAATAGAGAAAACTGAACTGATTGAAAAATATGACCCAAACCAGGAGAGACTAAATACAATGTTTCTGCAGTCTCCAACACAAAACATTTAAGGGCTAAAAAAGTGGATTTTGCATATGTCCCATTTGAGAGCATTAATCCAACACGTCCCAAGGGAACTCTGAAGAAGCTGCAGCAGCACTTTTATGAAGAAAATCAGAATTAAATAAAAACATGATTAGTCCTGTTTGCAGGGAGGAACACAGCAAATGTGTGGTAGAAGGTGCCAAAAACTGAACCTTTTCACCTCAATGTAAAATGCTGTGTGTGTCAGAAAACACCCTGAACACACACCCCTACAATAAAACACGGTAACGGCGGCGCCATGGTGCGGAGAGGCCTTTTCTACTGAGAGCTGATAGAAAGATGGAGTTAAATGCAGGAGCTTTCAGCAGGACCACCTTAAAACATTTATCCAGAGCTGCAACAATTCAGAACTAAAACCAATCAAGAACTTAAGCTACAGTTAGAAAACAAACATTTCTAGAGATTTATAGTGAAAGAGCAATGATATGAAGTTAAACACCTTGCTGTATATTTCACAACGTAGGTGTGGTTGCACCTGAACTGTAGCCCACTGAAGCTCCAGCTTTAAAAAAATGCACTGGTTTGGAGAGGCTTTTAGTTGAAGGGCAAACAGAACTGGAGCGCAGAGTGGAGGGCACTTATTTCAAGCAGCAGCCATATTCATAGTCTTTAGTGTCTTTGGCTTACTAACGACTGCCTGAACTAAGATTGGAAAAAGAAGTGGTGCACAAGAGGTGAAAACACACACATGCATCTTCCTCCTCCCTCGTTCACTTGGAGAATTGAATTGGTGACAAGAAGAAGATTTGATTTCCTCCTCCACTCAGGCTCCTCTGAGCTCCTCGGGGTCGTCGCAGCAGAGTTCTCCCTGCAGCTAAAGTAGATATGAGATTATTTTTGCAGGCTGTTGGCAAAGGCTACATTTTTACTTGTTGGCCTGTTTCCCCTGTAACCTGTATCTGTGGCCAAGTGTGTGTTTTAAAAGAAAGATTTTTTTTTACCACAAAGTCCCGCCCAGATGTACTGGAGCAGAGGAACACAAGGTTGCATCCTGTGTGAGTCAAAGACAGCCTCTAACAAATTCATCATAGCATCTCTCCTACACACACGAGCGCACGCACGCACAATGAAATCACCTTAGTGTTTGATAATCATCTCCTTTTCTAGTTGCCAAGGGCACAAATGTCTGCTCTTGTTTTCACTGCATGTGCTGATCCATGAAAAAGTCAAGGTGGAGTCAAACTGAAGTCAAACGTTTCCTTTTATATCTCACACACACACCTGTGTGTGAAGAAAAGCAACATGGCAGCATCTTACTGTTGGTGTGCAAAGAAAAAAGTTTGTGAAGGTGAAAGTTCGCAACTTTTAAAATTAAGAGGTTATGAACAGTTAATATCTTACCTGTTGTAGATATCTCAGTTTGAAGCAAGTGTCAAACTTGAAAAAATAGATAAATATATATGAAAGATAATACTTGTCCTTCCCCTGAGCTGTTGGCCTGCAGCAATTTAGTTAAACAGCTCTGTATCAATGTCTCAAAATAATCTGCTTTAAAACACGTATTGACCATAAACTACATCTCCCAAAATATATGTTGATAATGCATGAGAATCCATTTCATAGTTAGAAGTTTATCACAATGCACATAGTGAAGCCTAGCTCTTCTGGGTCAAAGGTCAACCAGGTAAACGCTGAGGTTGCTGTGAAAATGCTTTTGTAATTGTGCAAAAAGCACATATATAGCTTAGATAGTTAAATTTTCTTTTAGGATCGTGGATGAAAATTTTCTTAACACCAAACACCATTTCTGACTACAAAACGGTCTATTCCCTGTCAGAAAGTGGGAAAGCTCAGGATTCAAGATTGCAGCTACTCATCACAACTCATCAATGAATAAAACTCTCTTACTTATACTTTTACTAGTATTTCTGTATTGTTTATTTTACATTTCATCAGTCGAACTTGTCAGATTTTATAAGAGGACATGTTAAAACACTGTTTCTATGGATAAAATACCATGTAGAGCTCAGTTATTGTTTGTTACCAGTGCTCAGCCTTTTTCATGTTTAATCAAATTTAATAACAGCTGGCCCTTTGAGGGCCACCGTAACACTCGTGGCCCTCGGTGAAAATGAGTTCGACACCCCTGGTTTAGAGAAATGATTTAATTCTGACCAGCTTAATGAGCTAAGTGACATTTTTACTGTAATTAACGATGATGGTCCAGATAGATTCATGCCTAATTCCAGTTCATTGAAATCCAGTCATTCTGACATCTGGTAGCAAAACACATTGAGGACATTTTTCACAGAAACCCACTTTAAAAGATCTGAACTATTCCTTTAACCAAGTGTATGAAAGAGAGATGGTGAGAGGGCTGACATGATTAAAGAAAGAGATGGAGAGAAGAAAATGGGTTGATGTCACGAAAGCTTTCTTCAAGAAGAGTGTTTTTATGCAAAGCTGTAAATTTTGATCAGTTGTGTTTAAAGGAGGCCCAAAACGCTTGGAGGGTGAACATTTTTATCCACAAACATTCTGCCCACAAAAGCAAAGCTCCCTTTTTTTCTAATCCTACATTGTTTTCCATATATTGATTGGTTTAAGTGCTATAAGGATAAGAAAAAATGCATAAAAATGAGACAAGGCGCGTTTTCTCTCCCAGATCTGTATTCAAAGCAGCTCCTGCTGTAGAATACTGTACAAACAAGACATCCTCATGTCCCACCAAAATCCTCCACAGACACACTCAGAAACACAATGAGAATTTGCAGACCAATAATCCATTGTTCACATGCGAGTCCTCGCACACTGAAAATCATCTCACACACACACACACACACACACACACACACTTCACAGGACTGCTCGACTGGCTCTAAGCAACGTCAGAAGGAAGAGACGAGTAGGAAGAGGACTCTCCATCTGTGCAGGGAAGGTGGGTGTCTGGCATACTTTTCAGGCCACTCACCCACACCCCCACCCCTGTCCCTGTCCCTGCCCCCCCAACTTCACTCCTTTCTCCCCACAGGATTACAAATCTTTCCATCCTGCTTCCTTTCATATGGAGTGGAAGTGTGGCCAGCGTGCATGGCTGTTTGATCCAGAGGCTGCATGATGTCTGACTGTCTGCATGAATACCACACACACACACACACACACACACACAGGTCTGGTTTGTATATCCCCGTGGGGACCGTGCACTTTTGGAAATTTTATAGCCTAGCCCTGACCAGATACCTACCTGACCCTAAAACTAATCTTAACTCAATTCACACCATGGTCCTAAACCTAACCCCCCACCGGCAATTTGCATTTGGACCCATGGGGACCACTGGTCCCCATGATGCACATTCGGTCCCCATGAAGCTGCTTTTTTGGGAAAATTGTCCACACGATGTAGGAAAAACAAGGCCACACACACACGCCCCACAGACACACACACACATTTGTTCTTCCATCCTCATGGGGACTTTGCATTGCCTTCCATTCATTTACCTTTTATTTACCCTGACCCCGTACCTTAAACCCAACCACCCCTGTACCTAACCCAAGCCTAAACTCAACTTATACCTCAGTCCTAACCAAACCCCTGACCCACCAGTGGTATTTACCCCAATGGGGACTGGGCTTTTGTCCCCATAAAGAACAGTGGGAGCAGGCTGTGTGTACCAGGAAAATGGTAAAAATCATCCCCACAGCATAACAAAACATGAACACACAGATCGTTTTAACTGACTCCATGCTGTAGCACCTTTTCAGCAAATCAACTTGATGGTGGCAAAATCAAACTAACAAAATAAATCCTGGCAGACTTTGGTCAAACGAATAAAAGCGTGGATTTGATGAATAAGTTAAACATATTTTCATACTTTACAAATATAAACTCAGTGTCAGTCAGTCATAAATATCCTTGATGCCAAATATTCAGTCAAAACCATCAACCCTTTATTATAATACAGGACCTTTTGTTTCTGCCTTTTCGTATTTTTGGGAATTGAAGCTTAGAAGAACCAATTTATTTATCAATTTGTAAAAAACAAGTTTTTAAAAATGTTTTTTGTGTGGACAGAAGACCCAAGCGTTGTCCATCATCACCGTGTCCTAAAAAAAACAATCATTGGACTGTCTTCATCAGGTTTTTCTGCATCCGCCTTGTTTTTTTTTCTAATCTTGCTGTCCAACATGTATCATTCACTATAATACCTAATATTTGAGAGAAAAATGTGGAAAACTAAATTACTGAGGAAAGTTTTAAGCCAAACTATAAACATCAGTGTTGGTTTTCCTGTGTGCAATGAAATATATCCTGACTTGTGCTAAATGTAGTAAAATAACTATATCAAGCTGATAAAAATAGGATTTTACAACTTCAGCCTGGACTGGCAGGCTGTAAAAGTGTAAAAAACAAAGCTCTTTCTCAATCTCATTTTATCTCGGTTACATCAGGCTGAAATGTGTCAGAGACACCATCCTATACCTGCTTCATTGGTATATTTCACCAGTGCTTTGAAGACTTTACATTCCCTCCTACAGAGAGAAAAGCTGGCAGCAATGGAAGTGGACTCACACCTTGTGCCCTGGATCATAAATTACCTCACAGGCAGACTACAGAATGTCAGGCTGAGTGACTGCACATAAGAGACTCTATTATGGAGCACAAGAGCACCACCGGGGACTGTACTTTACCATGTTCTCTTCACATTCCACTTCACAACTCTGAAATGTGCCATATGCAGCTGTCAGACAACACTGCAGTTGAGGGGGAGTTACGGGCTGGACAGGAGGGGTAGTACTACAGCCTTCTGGGTAATTAAATCAACTGCACTCGTAAGACAAGAACTGTCATACACAAGAACCACCGTAGGTCCAGACAGCTTGTATTGTGTACGTTGAAGAGGTATTGTAATATCTTGACCTTTAGCTTTACCATGAGCTGCATTAGTCAGGTGCAGTGGATATTCTCTAAAGGATTTCAGACATTTCAGTTTCTGATCCACAAAAAAAATATAAAAAATGGCAGAGATTTGGAAGCCTGAGTATCATTGGTTTCAAGTCAACAGACATTACTAAAAGTCCAACAAAATAACCACATCCAGACAAAACAATTTACAATAACTAAAGTAACACTTTATAATAACTACACCTTGTTTAACCTACTTAATCATTAATAAATTGCTAGTTAACACTGAAAACATTAATTACAGATGATTCATACTTAAGCTACAAACTAAACACATTTGTTAATGCTTTATTTACAAAGACTAATATTATATACTCTGGCTCATTCATACTTAACTCACGAACTATTCTATATACTGTGTGTACATGTATATAAATGTACTTTCACACCATGTGTTAGCAGAGGTGGGACCAGGTCATTGTTTTACAAGTCTCAAGTCAAGACAAGCAACTGTCAAGTCAAGTCCCAAGTCTGAAACTTGGACTTTCAAGTCCTTTTGAGTCTTTTTTAAGCAATGTTGCAGTTACAGTTGTGGTCAAAAGTTTACATACATTTGTAAAAAACATAATGTCATGGCTGTCTTGAGTTTCCAATAAGTTCTACAACTCTTATTTTTATGTGATAGAGTGA
>JARVJO010000180.1:3454063-3467398 GCA_031762555.1 Cynodonichthys magdalenae | reverse complement strand
TATTGGAAACTCAAGACAGCCATGACATTATGTTTTTTACAAGTGTATGTAAACTTTTGACCACAACTGTATGTGTTAAATGTAAATAACAGGACGTGTGCTTGTTTTTAAATCTGTATTTAACTCAAACTGTAATGAAACAAGCTTTGTAACATTGCACAGTTCAACTAAACTAGTCTTCCTTTAAACCATATAAGTCTAACCATTAATACATGTCAACACACAGTATGTAAGTACATTTACATACATATAGACAGTAAAGTGAATAGTTAATTCATGAGTTATTAAGCATGAATAAACAATGAATATGCTGGAAGTAATTAGCCTTTATTGGTAAAGCAAAAATAAATGTTACTTTTTAGCTTATTAAGTATGAAATATACTTAATGATGCTTTCAAGGTTAACTAAACATTTTTAATGATTAAATAAGGCAAAATAACTAAATCCATATGACTAGAGTCATTCTTTAAATTTTGTAACATTTGTGTTAAAAAACGCTGATGACTGACTTCTGTAAATCATCTCAAAACTTCTGTTCTGCCTGCAGTCTTTTTTTTAACAGAGATGACAAAACAAGGGATGAGAAGTGTAGATAAACTGTGTCCTTGGTGGGAGACCCTTGGTGCAGCCTGAGCTGTGGGTTCAGTCTGAAGCAAAGACTGGTTTGTTTTTAACACATGAAACCTTTCTGTTCTTTAGTTTGATCAGTCTGTGATCGCTGACTTTATCTTCTTCACTGCTTTGTGCTGAAGAAGCAAAATAAAAATGAGAGGTACTTTGTGAGAAGACAAGCTAGAGGCGATGAGGCTATAGTCTCCCTTTATGGTCGTGTAAATGACTCCATCATAGACCATGAAAGTGACCAACTCCTTCCTAACATAATGGAGAATATGTTCAGTGTCAGAGAGCTGCTCCAAGGAGAGCCTGTGTCCTTGGTCTGCTTGTAACCGACTCTTATTTAAAATTCTTCCCACAAGCTCTTCGGAAAGTTCCAGGTGATGGTGTAGGGTTCTTAATCAAAGCAACTAACCTGTAATTTATTGAACCCTGGTGTAAACAGCTGTTTTCTGTCATCTTATGAGTCCTCAGCGGTTTCTGTGCCAAACCAATTACCTCACTCTGTTGAGAAGTAGTGCTCCACAAGCAGGATTCTGTGAAGTTCATACAAACTTAAAAACAACAATAGAGTTAAACAGAACAGGAGAGCTCAAGCTAAGGTTCCATTTAAACTGCAGATCAAACATTTCCACCAGAAGAAGTCCATATTTAGCAGCAACTGCATCAAACAGATCTAATGTCCACAGAACAGGACCTGTGTCCTACAGCTGGGGTGAAACAGGACAAAGTAAACATATCGTGCTTTACTCACCCAAATTCTTAAATTATCTCTGCCTGCATAGTTGAACTATTTTCCTCTTTTATCTCTTCCCACCTCAGCCCACCACATTACGCACCCCTCATATCCCCCCGTGTCCCCTCACTCACAGCTATTAGTGACAGATTGGATGAAGGAGGGTTGCCATGAGCAAATCGATAATAGGCAACTCCTGCAATACCACCATTGCTGCAGCCAAGCCCCCCACCCCAGCTAATGGAGCCCACCACAGTCAACAAGAAGAGGAGAGGCAGCTGGGAGCTAAGGAGGCTGGAGGAGACCGGTTTTGATGAAGTTCCTTTCAAATCTCGGCACACAGTTGAAAGTCTCTCTTTTGCTATTGATTCTCTTTTGATTCCTGACCTCGCTCTTTCCTTCTATTGTTTCTGTTTAACTCTGCTGAACTCCTCCATTGTCATTCCCACTGAGCTCTGTCTCCCTCTCTGCCTGCCACCTCCTCTCAAAATCTTTCCACCCGCAGTTAAATAATGTTGTAAATCGGACGACAAGGGAGTGAAGGTAAAAGTGAAAAAACGCAGCACTTTGCAGGAAGTGAAGCTTCAGGATGGAAGGCATGGTGCCATGGGCAAAGTGACTTTATATTTTTATACAATTCATCTAAACTCAACTCATCTAACTGAATTTATCTTTATATTAGAGGCTCAAATTATGCATAGCATTGGTTAAATTATAACATTATAACAATATAGATGTTTTCAGACGTTTGAGCTCCAGGTTGTTTTACTTTAGCTGGAAATTCAACAAATGTGTTTACCTGCAGAAATGTACATTAACTACAGAAGTCCTCACAAATATACAAAGACTGGAAAAAAATTGTGCAACTTGTTAGTTCTCAAGAGTACATGTCAGCAACTTTGTGACAAACCTAATGAGACCTGTTCCTTTCTAACAGCTCTGTCTCATTAAAAGGATAATTCATGGGGCTGGATGTAGAAATCACACCTACTCATTATTTTTGTTGTCAAAATTACTCAAATTTACAGATCTTGCAGAGGTACAAAATGCTATTTTTTCAGCTTCTGTTTTCCATCTGTCAGTCTGCCTCATGATTTTGGCGTGTCCCAAGATGCATGCTGGGAGCCACGACCACAGAGCTTCCTGTTTGTCCTCTCTCAGCGGCGGCTGCAGAGATGTTTGTGTACATCAACTGGACATGAGGGTAGGGTTTTCTTTTTCTTAGTGTGTGTGTGTGTGTGTGTGTGTGTGTGGGGGGGGGGGGGGGGGGTGAGTGAAAGCAAGAATGTGAAAATGTGGGTGTTTGGGGAAGTGTGAGCCAAGGGATTCAAACCCAAGGGGGCTTGGGGGCTCACACTTCAAAGGGGACTGGAGGGCCGGCTGTGCCAGCATACCAGCCAAGGTGGCAAATCCTGTTTGTGGCGAGGCCTGCTTGGCAGGACCAGGGGCTCACACCAGAGCCTGGCACTGGCACGAACCACCACCACCCATGCAGGTTTAAATCTTCAACCAAGCTGTGATCCAGAATGCAACCTTCTTCTGGATCAGAGAGGATAATGCTTTAGGAACGACGCTGTGCTTTGATACAAGACTGGAAACATTTAAACACAAAGAAGAAGAAATCGAAGATATGGAGTGTAGAAGCAAAACGATCAGATGCAGCATTAATTTAATAACTTGGATGTTAGCTGTGATTTGTGCACAGTGACCTCTTGCTGCGTCATGCTGTGCTGATAAAAACTGAAGCCCACTTTAACACAGTCAGCGAAGTCTACAAAGGAGAAGAAAGAAAAAGGGGGAAAAAATCCTCAAGCCTTCAAAGTGTCTGTCTGCTGGGACAGGGAGAGGAACAGCTCAGTCTTTAAAATGTTTTCAAACACTTTTATCTCATCAGGCTCAGCTGATCACAAAGAAAATTGATCTGAACCAGGGAAGAGGTTCTAGCCCTCAGTGATTTATTTGACAGCTTTCTGCTTCAGGATTCAGCTTAAAGAGGATTTTGATAAGAGTGAAAAATGCTGCTGACGTGATGAATTTGTCTTGTAAAATATCACTCCAGCACCATGAAACTTATGTAACATCTACTTTTATTGGATTATACCAAATATTTTTGTTGGTTTACCCCCCGTTTGACATTTAGAAGCAGAATTATCCAGCACCCCAACAAAAGCAGCATTCTTAGAACTACTGTAATGTTTAAATAGCAGAAAGCAATGAGCCAATCAGGCCCCCTGTGGTGTGTTTTTATAGTATGACCCAGTAATGTCACGTAAAGGCTTGGAGCTGCAGTCACACAGGAGAGCAGCTGGATGTTTTGGGAACAAAAAAAATCTCATTTTAAAAGAGAAAATAAAAAGGTACCAGTTAATACAGTCTAACACAGTAACAAAGAAAGAAATGCAGTGAACTCCCTGAATTAATATACCTCAGAATATCCAACGGCTTCTGGATTATTACAATTTTATCGCCAAAGGGGTCGACTGGGATTTCCTCTAAATCCTGTCTCCCATTTTCTACCTGTCCCCTCACTGCCATAAATATGCAAAGCACACAAAGACACTCGAGGCAGAAGGCATGAAATGGAGCCCTCTTTCCCATTTCTTGTCTTCTTCTGTCTCGTCTTCCTCGGCCCCGTCCCGACATCCTTCACCCACACTTCTCCTCGACTCCTGCATTAACTCAAGGACATAAACATCAGCCTTTTAGCAGCGAGGTGTATGACAGCTCCTATAGGTCACCAGGATGGGATTATTACGACTCCCAGTTTTTAAAGTGTTTGTCTATTCTTTTTGATAAAATGGGTCAAAACATTGAAAAATGTCTCTAATAGCTGGAATTAGATATGTGAGGATCACTATTATAATCTCACTATATTCTGAGTGTTTACAATCAGTGGGCGGTGCAGCAAAAAATGTTTAAAATTCATGCCACGTTTTCTGGGTCATGTTTAATGTTTGATTGCTTTATATGGCACAGTATGAGGGCCAAAATTAAGACTATTGCGCAATCAGTGGTTGCTACATCCTTGTAACAGGAGGCTATATCTATTCCTAAGCCAGCTATTGATCTGATTAATGATAGGCCGACCACTGGTAACAGAGAGACCGGAGCTGGCAAATGAGAAGGAAATTTTTCATTTGTGTTAGCATCGGAGAGGCTAGCGACTAGCATGGATGAGCTGGCAGCATCAGAGAGGCTAGCGACTAGCATGCCTAGACTGTTCACCTACTTTATTAGACACAAACATTTATGAATAAAGAAAACTTTCTTAACAAAAATGGTTGACATACGAAACCTATTAGCGACATGCACTGACAGGTGGTCCTTGGACAGAATTTACTGTTCAACATGAAGTCAAGCATAAATATTAAACATAAAACACATTACTGTGAAGCAGACAGCTTTAGTTACCACCTGATTTGGCAGCTGTATTTGCCCGTATATTGATCAACGGCAGCATTTTTTTGTCTTTATCTGAATTATGAGAAAAGCCAGAACTATCAAGTTGGGGCTTTTTAGAGAAAGTTTATTAAACACAAACGTTTTTGAATAAAGAAAACTCTTTATAAACTAAAGTAGGTGAGCAGCCTAGGCATGCTAGTCGCTAGCTTCTCCATTGCTACTGCCAACTTATCCATGCTAGTCGCTAGCCTCTCCGATGCTAACACAAATGAATATTTTCCTCCTCGTTTGCCAGCGCTGGCCTTCTAGTTACTGTTATCGGCCTATCATTAATCAGATCAATATCTGACTTAGGAATAGATATAGCCTCCTGCTACAAGGATGTAACAACCACTGGTTGAGCAGTAGTCTTAATTTTGACCCTCATACTGTGCCATAGCTTTATTGGCCCCTCGCTGATGAAACACTGCTGAGTTGAGCTCCTCTGCATCAGATTTAGAACTTCAAACTGTGATTCATGCCTTTAGTTCTGTTTTACAGCAGCTCCTTGCTCCCCCGCCTTAAAGCTTTGATGGACCATCTGCAGGTTCAGAAAGTTTCTAAGTAAATCCTCCACGTGTTCACCTCTTACATCATTATTTCAGCTGCACCCACTTCAAATCAATTTTATACTAGTTTAGGAGGGTTTTGAGTTTTAGAGCTCGACATTATCAACCTTCTGCAGCTCATAATATCCACAGCAGGTCCCTGAGGTGGACAGGGCCTGAAGGAAACTGAGGGACACAGATCTGGCTGCCGTGGCTTTAAGAACCTTTGGAGACACCCAGCAGCCCCCAACAGTGGCAGTCCAATAAAATAATGGGTTTACACATTTCAACATCATCCTGAAAATCTAACTTGAGAGTGACTTTTATGTTTTTAGTTATGAGCCTAACTTCTACACATCCTGCAGTAAAGGTGTGAAAAATCAAATGAATGCAGATGAACAGAAACTGACCTGAACAACTATTTAACAGCTGAATGTGGGATTCCACTGGAGGAGGCAGAAACACAGCAGGAGTAATTTCATCAACACCACCGAGTGAAAATTTTCATTCTGCTTAAAGTAAATCAATAACTTATTTTATGCACTACATTAGCTGTTTTCTTTTTGTTTTACAGGATCCTGAATGTGTGTTTAGTCTGCAGGACTGAGTCTCACGCTGAGGAAGGAGCCATTAATTCATGCTGTAACAAGAGAGCACGACTTTAAACTACAAGTTTATTGATCAAATAACGCAGATTTTAGGTCATGATGAGAGCTGATGGTAAAATAAATCTGATTTTATTTATTTATTGCATGGATACAACCTTACAACAATAGGGCGTAAAGGTGATAAAGAGTAAAGAACTCCAACATTTTCTCTAGGTTTTCTGAACAATTTCAGGATTAGAAACAAAGAAATATTTTAATTTGGGCAGAGTAATATGTGTGTTTGATCAGGTGTTTCTTCTGCTTATTTATTTTGTGATTTTATCAGGTAAGAAAATAGATGTTGAGCACAACATGACCACATTGTTAATAAAATGTAATGAGTCTTTTTGAACTTTTTCTCAGTAAAAAGAAAACCCCTCATAATTAAACGATGCTAAAACACATCAAATAAAAGCTGTGTACAGAATGTGTTTTATGTTGTTTTTTATTCATCCTAGCTGGATGAAAGGTTAAATGAGGATGAAATGAGGAGAAGCAGGCCTGAGGGCTGAAGGAGCAGCAGCACAGCTGGAAGCTGCCTGCGTTACATTTCTTCTCCAAGTCATAAAAATTTGAGCTGTGACAATAACTGATGTTGTGCAAAGCAAAATGTGCACTTTTAATTGCATGACTTGGCTTTTTTAAGGCTGGAGGCCTGAAAATTCAACAACATCCTCTGTTAGGAGGAAATAAAAGAAGAAAAGCAGAAATAGGCTTTTGCCTGGGTGAGCTCTGCAAACTGTTTACATGAAACACGGTACGACCTACATGTGTCATTATTTACAATAACCAGATCATTTTATTTATTCTCATATCGACTGCTGCAGCTTAAATCTCTTATGTCTGATTATCGCCATGCCAACAAGCTATAAACCAAAGCAGCTTGTCGTGCTGCAACACTTCGTCACATCTCATTCAAGTTCAGGGGAGGGTCATCAGGAGTGTGTTGTCTTTGTGTGCCTTGAACTTTGCAAACACACCATTATATTCCCACCTGCAGGCTCCCAGAGGAGCCACTGTGTTTGGGATTAATAAAATGCTGAAGGTTCCTCGCTCTTGTTTACACGTCTTGAACCGAACAGAGTGCACCCTCTCTACATGTGGAGTTGTGGTCTATAAATATGCTTGTTAAAACACTTTTGGAACTGTTGTATCTGTAAAAGTGCATCCGTTATGTGGGGCTATTGCTGGGTTGCAGTCACGTGACCCGAATGATCAGATGGGGGCAGGAAGTGATTTGCTCCAATTCAAAACACAGCAAAATGGATCACAGTGAGTACACTAATGCTCTAAATGGGCTGGTGCAGACAAGATATTGTGAAAAAAATATGCCTACATTTAGGATATGATCCATATTGTCTTAATAAAAAGACTTGTCATATAATCTGGAGGATTTACCCAGATCAGCAGGTCTTTCAGCTCCTTCAGAGAACCACCTTCATTACTGCAGGTGATGCCCCAAAACATTTTCTGCTCCATCCAACACAGACTAAGTTTTTTTTTTAACTGTTGCTTCTACAGACAATTTACAAACACATCCAATCAGTTATTTTGTTAGAAGTAGCTTACACAGAGATGGTGCATTCAGTAAAACAAAAAAGTAGGATTTACTGACTTCTGGCTGTCAAAAATGGCAATAATAAGTCACATTTCCCAGTCTGGATTTGATGAATCAGGAAATGCTGGCAGAATAATATGAGCTTGTTTTGTTCTTAAAGTTAAAGAGCCTGTTATGTTCATATCCTTTAAATTCAAAAAGTCAAAGAAAACATCTTTATATCTGAGAAACTTGGCATAACACACATTATTTTACCCATTTTGTTCCATAACTGGCATATTTTCTTTTGAACTTTGATCAGCCAAAGTAAAACAGGAAGTGACATCAAAGTGGAGCTCTTTCAGGAAGAAAACTTCCTGGTCTTTGTTTATTGAAACAAAATTATTTGACTTTTAATCTCCTCTCTCTGATAGTGACTCCAAATAATCTAAAGAGACATCAGATTGTTCTCTACAGTCTGTGTGGTTAGCTGTTGTAGCAATGTTAAATTTAAATGGAGATATTCCCCTTTGACGTCACTTCCTGTTACTTTACATTTGAATATCTCAACAACTATTCATCTTAGCGGTGTGAAATGTCTTTTGCAATATGTTATCAGTGTTATCTTTCCAAATATACATTATTGTTTATTACATAAATGTGATGTCAAAGGCACTTTAGAATTAAGTTTCACTCTCAGGATGTTTTTGTTGAAAGTGGAAAAAGGTCTCTTAGATGGGCAGGTTAGCTCACTAAAATATATTTTTTCACATATATCTATTTTAAGCCTTTAACCAAAGAAAAAGTCATGTGTTTATAATAGTCTCCCTTGCTGAACTCAGAAAATTTCCTTTAAGCCCAAATTCAGTAACTTCACTACATCTTGTAAAGCAATTTGTATCATCTAATGTAATCTTAACATTAAAAAAGAAAGAAAAAATCTGCTGTAAGCACATCCAGCAACTTAGAATATTCAAAAACACACTTGTGACTTCTTCACCCTGGAGCCTCTGCTGCCTTTTTACCAGCTCTGGTGGTCCCTTCCCACTTTCCCTTTTACAGCATCCAGAGCTTTTCAATAAAGATGCTTCAGGGAGCTCAGAGGAGCAAGATGGAAAAATAGAGTGAGCATTCAGTTCTGCCTGAATTCTTCCCGGGTTTGTGCGCTTACCCTGATAAAAGAACAGCAAAGAAATCTATGGCTTATTTAAAGGCCGCTGCATGCACGGTCAAAGGCTCTCTGAATATTACATGCTCATGAGGGAGCGGCCCCGGCACTTTAGCGGCAGCGCGGTGCATTGTTGAGTGTGACGCGGCGTGTTGGGAATGCTTGTTGATTTGTGAGCGAGGCGCGGCCGGACGAGAGCAGAGATGAGAGGAAGCTGAGTGTGACTGGAGGTGGGAGAGGGCATGTCCTTACACAAAGGTCACATCTTTAAGTAGGACCCCTTGTTACCCCCAGATAGGCTCTAAAAGGGCTGTTTTCAGCTGTTTGTGCAGAAACTGTGAAACATGATGATCATTTGAGTATTAATGGACTTTAGTTGTAGTCTCTAAAATGTCTCAAAACTTTCTCCAGGTTCTTAATTTCCTCATGAATCTGACATTTAGAATCTTGTTGCTTGATTTTTGAACATATTTTAAAATTATTGCACCAAAACGCATAAAGTTGGAACCATTTGGGATCAATATGAAAGCTTTTTCTGAAAGAGAACCAGTTTTGTAATCAAAGACTGGTACTGCAAATTTATTTATTTACTATACAAAAATCGATTAAAATAGAAAAAAATCAATTATTAAATGAAAAGGGTGAAGGAAGAAAAAAATATAATATCTGCCCCTTATTAAAAAAAAACATTTTCAAACAACACCTTAAACTTGTTGACCTAGATTATAAATGTTTTCATGTATAATATTTATGCAAATAAATCTTAAATGAAAGTGTTTTAAACCATTTTTGTATTTACTTACATAAATTATGTAGCCCGCTTTTTTTTTTACAGTCCTTAAGGTCCAGTTCTAAAAACCACATCATAAACAACTATTAAGTACATGCAGGTAAGATACTAACTGTTCATAACCTTCCCACAGGACCCTACTTCAAACAGCTCAAATATCCCTTTAAGTTCCACCTCAAAGAAGCAGAAATGTCCCTTTAACAGCCTGAAAGCAGTGAAACAATGTGAGGCTGAGACAGCAGAGAAAAGATGTGGAGGGAGAGAAAATAAACATATTTTCTGAAATAAAACAGAAGCAAAATGAAAAACAGCTCATTTTCTCTACAGTTTATACATATATACTGTATAAATACTATATATAGAGAGAGTTGTTCTAAAGTAAACCAGTGATGTATACCAGAGTAAACATTGCATTTAATTAAGCTGGTCCCTCAGCCTGGGTTTTTTTTTCTCCACTTTCTTGGAGCCAGCATAATCATTTAGTATACACCGTGATATCATCTGCTTAATGTGTTTTTTTACCATACAGTTAAAGCGGGGCGATAAATCTAACCGTGCTCTCCGTTTAATAGATGCGGGGCCTCGCTGAATAATGTGCGCATTAGATTAGCAGCACTAAAGAAGCGAACCACCTCAGTGAGAGAAATACAGTTTAATCTCTCTGTGATTCCCAGAGGAGGGAAACTTCCCCCCCGGCTGCAGGTGGAGGATGGAGGAAGAAGTGTCATGATTCAAAAGGTGTCTTCTCTTTTAATAGCCTGATCTTCTTTCACTTATACAAGGAATCTGTTTGCTCCACAATAGCATCAACACATTTGCAGTAAAATCTGCACAGTTACTCAGGAACTCGTCCCCCCCTCTTTAAAATCCTCCAGTCGCCATATTTTCAGTGTGTGAGGAGCGATTTGAGGTGACCTCGTTACAGCACAACAAAAGAAGGAGGTTATGAAATCGAGAAATTTTATTTCCACCCTCCTGGCCATTCATCTCCATGCAGTAGTAGGAGGGAGGGGGGGGGGTCATTATTTTTTCTCTCTCTCTCTCTCTCTCTCTCAAGAATTTGCCTGCTCTGCATGTAGAGAGATGAATGTATGTTTCAAAGCTGTGTGTGTATATATACATATATATATAAAGACATACCTGTGTGCGTAAAGATAAAAGATTTAAGTGAGGACAAGGGAAACAGCACTTAGGTTCAGCTGGGTGTGACCTGTGTTAAATTGGGGGGGGGGGGGGGATACTAGGAGTTTTAATATTGTTTCTATGCCAAGTAAATACACTGTATCACAAACACTAATACTTATGTTACTGAATAATTATGTGATTTAGCCTTTAGTCACTTATATTAAATCAATGTAACATTCTAAAAATAATAAAATAGTTTCGCTATTACCTTCTAAACTACACACAAAACTACAACAAAAGCTCACTAGTGCAAAAGAACAAAAAAGAAGCCACAATGTAATAAAATATCAATATAATTATGTTAACAATAAAAAACATCTTCCATTACATGTGGGCAACAACTAACTGCAAACAATTTGGAGACTCTGTACTACTTAACAAAATTAGTGCAAATAACATGCAAACAAAAGAATCGATACCTTCATGCTAGTATTGATCCAGTACGATACCACCACTAGTTTTAAATACAAAACTTTAGACTAAACTGTCTGTTGATTAGGTGTGTGTGTATAAATACACACTTATTATTTCCACACAAAAACATATCCATCAGAGTTTTGTGCTCTGAGTACCGGCCCGGTTTAGGTGGGTGGGTGTTTCAGTCTTTCCCGATTTCTGTTAACAGTTTTATGACTTTTACTTCAGTAAGTTTCTCATCAGTGAAATTCATATTTACCACAATCATTTTCTTTTAGGGTATTTTTACTTTTAATTAATTTTTTCAAATACTTTAGAGACGTCTGACAACATGTAAGATATTAACTGTTTTATAACTATACTTCAAAAGTCTGAATCATTCTTTTAAAGAATTTTGAAAAAACACATAAAATCAGTTTATTAAGATTATTTTAAGCCAAAAATGTTATCTAAATTACCAAAGCTGCCACTCGCACACACACACACACACACACACACACAGAGCAGAATGTTAATTCCCGTGTATTGATATACTGCCAGTGAGTGATCTAACAAAACATCTCCCTTCCCTTCTGCAGCCTCTGAATGCGAAGAAGTGTCGCAACGTCGCCTAAGGATTTGTTAATTAGCTTGGCAACATCTGTCCTCTCAAAGCAAGATGGGAACAGAATACAAAAAATAAAAAAATTAAAAATACACACCCATCATCTGATCACCACTTCCCCCAGCAGAACCCGTAACAACAGATGTCAACAAGCCTCCACCTGCATCACACAAACACCAGCTCTTCTTCCACGTCAGCATGTTGCTGAATAATACATGCTGTTCTTTGAGTAAGAGCTGACACAAACTGGGTGTTTGCATGCATTTGGTGGTGAAAGAGGAGTACTTTGATACGAAAGTCAAATCCCAGGGGGAAAGTCCTCCGTGGGCCGAAGGGAATTGATAAAAGCTTTAAAATCCTGCACAGGACTGAATCTGCAGCCGATGAAGAAACAATGAGTCTTCATCGTTATCCCACTGAAGTTACTCAACATGTCCCCCCCAGACATTAACAAATGAAATAATTACATTCATATGAGCGTAGGATTGATTCATCAGCTTACATTCACACCAAAAGCTGGTGACAAAAACATCTTCACATTATTTTTTCCTTACATAAAAACAAAACATCAATATATCAATCTGTGATATGCAGGTTGTTGTTAGAATTACTCCTAATTGGATGATGTCATCGGTCAATCAGAGATATGGAAAGATGCAAAATCTATAAAAACTCCTCATTGATTTTTACAGTTTTATATTGGGTTGTTAAAGTCACATTAAAGCTGCTTTAAACAAACATGTCAAACAGAGACGATGATGCTTTACAGTGATGTCAGCTGATAGTTTTTACTTCCTCTGTGGGAGCAGAGAGGCTGCACAGCAAAAACACTTCTGTTTGAAGTTCTTAAATAATATAAAAACAAAAACAAACAACAAACAGCACTGATTTACATAAAAATATCCCTAATATAGCAGACAGGGAGTTCTGCTGAACTGCAGAAGTTTGTAATTTATTTTTTTTCCAGTGGAGAATCTGTATGTCAAGATAATCTCCAAACTCCAACACCTGAGAAGTTCTGTTCATGAAAGAGCAAAGAACAAGAGGTTCCTGCAGAGCATTACTGACTTTCTTCAAACATTTTTACAGTTTTATTCTCATCTTTTTGTTCTGAGGTGACAACACAGGTATGCTACTGTGCTTTTATATTATAAAATGTTCTTGTTTTAAGCTGCTGATTGATAAGCGGCACCAAAATAAGCCTTTTTAGAAACCTTTTGACTTTATTCCCAAACCATATATAACGAAGAGAACCAGAAGCAAACTGTGGCAGAAAGCTGAGAATCAAAAGAATGCCCTGTTTTATTATTTTACAAAACTTCTAAGGTTTATATATCGTTACAATTCAGGTTTGTATGAAACAAACGATTTGCAGATGATTGTTCTGTGACACAAAAGCTTTAAAGTATTTCACAACAGAATGAATCTGCACGAATTTTCAGCATCACATGCAGAATGGAACGAGGCCTGCCGGCTCCCTGCTGAGAAACATAATAAGCTCTTCAACCCTAAAGAGGAAGGAAGAAGTCAGATGTTCTGCTGTTAATTTGACAATGAAAGAATTTATCAGGGCCAAAAGGCTTTGTGGGGGAATGTATGAGAGGGAGACTCTGAGGAGATGCGGGGGGGGGGGGGGGGGGGGGGGG